>JANDJT010000228.1:2354387-2376695 GCA_024331685.1 Stegophilus panzeri | reverse complement strand
CGGCACCGTCTACGCGTTTGACTCCCTTTCTCGCGGCACCGTCTACGCGTTTGACTCCCTTTCTCGCGGCACCGTCTTATACAATGTTAAGATCCGTCTTTTCACACTGAGGAGAACCGAGGGACCCGTACACGACTACTACGAAAGGTGCAAACATTCGCCGATGCTCAAGAAGCCGACACTATACGTTAAGCGCCGTGGGGATCGAGTGTAAACGCTTACTCGCACGTTAAATCTTTCTCTGCCGTAACGGTAATGCGCGGGATTTCCTTCCTGTCATCTTTGTCTTCCGAGACGACTCGGTGTTTTGATACGATTACGTAAAAGTCCTGAAATGATTACAGATAATAAAACGACGCGTCTCTCTCGACCGCTGCTGAATTAACGAATCCCACGTCGTCCCTTAGTGAAATTAATTGATTGCGTGTTATTATTCCAGATTGCAATTTGTGACGATCAATGTGACTTTTTTTAAATTTATTTATTTTTAAGTGACTTGGCGATTAATTAAAGCACGTCTACGCTCGGAGCAATAAATATTACGTCTGTTTACGTTCCTCTTCTCGGCTATTAAAGAAGCAATAATCCAGTTCTGTTCCTCTGAATTTTGCTCCAAACATCTTGCTGGTGGTTTTATTTATTTATTTATTTATTTTCTTCTTCTTCTTCTTTTTTTTTTTTTTTTCATTAGATGACTGTCAATTAGAAAAAAGGTAATATTTCACATTATTGTCAAGATAAGGCATCAAATATTCATGGGGGGAAAGTTAATGTGTTTGTCAGGGTGTCGCCGAGTCGATTGACGTTTTGGCTTTATTAAATGCTTTCTAGTCTTTGGCTGAATGTGTGGAGAGGGCTGTCGAGTAATTAGACCGAGTTTTATTGTCTTCACAGCCTTAATCTGACAAATCTGTGCCATTTTGGATACAGTGATATAACAGGGACGCAATTAAGAGGAGATAGATATATATATATATATATATGTGTGTATGTATATATATGTGTGTATATGTATGTGTGTGTGTGTATCTCTTTGCTTGTTTTACTCATCAGTTCATTAGGAATCTTTTTGAGTGGTGTGTGTACACTACCGGTCGAAAGTTTGTGGACACGCGACTGAAACGTTTCTCACGATGTTTAAAAACCTTTTGATCTGAAGGTGTGTGATTTTTTTAAAAATGTTTGAAATCGGTATCGTGGACAAAAATATAATCGTGCCGACGTATTCGTTTCTTTCATTAGAAAACTGACATTTTATTTACACAATGATTTTATTTATTTTTAAACGGACGATTCGGAGCGAAATATTCCGATAAGCGTCCAGCGTAGGTGGGAACTCCTTTTTAATACTGTATAAAAAGCATCTCGGGGAAATTCCTCAAGAAATCGGGCGAGAACACGCCAGGAATACATTTCTGGGAATTCCAGGCGAAAACGGTGTCCACTTTGAAGATGCTAAATTATTGAATTATTTTGGATTTATCATCACAATATAATTCCCCTAGTTCCATTTGTGTTACTCTGGAGTTTTGATGACTTTATTATTATTATTCTAAAATGTGGAGAGGGGAAAAAAAAAAAAAAAAGTGTCTAAGCTTTTGACTGGTAGTGTAAATGTTAGTACAGTAGAGCCTCCCAAACGATGGATGGATGGATATCTGTGCATTAGGTGGCAGTAGAGGGTTAACGACGGTCTGAAGATGTCTGGAATGAACTGTAGCTCAGGTCAGAAGAACCTAAAATCTCCTAAGAGCTGTTGGTTGTTGCATAATCCTGGGTGACATGACTATATAATATTGATTATTTTTTTATAAAAGACATCATCACAATATACTTTGTGGGTATTTAAATGCGTTAGAATTCAAATTTGTTTTGGTTATGAATATGTATTTCTTATAAATTCAGTATTTCCTACTGTTTTGAAACTTTAAAATAGGTATCATGATGTGGATCATAGAAATGCTTCTAGGTATCGTGACGTGATTATTTTTGTCACGCCCCGTACCCTTTGCTTAAAGTCGAGGAGTTTCAGAGGAAGACTTGTTTCTTGCTTGGTTGGAGATCTGGGATTTTATCTATTTATTTATTTAATCCCCCCCCCTCTCTCCGAGGTTGGACAGTGTCTCTCTCTGGCCTATCGCCGAGTGTCCTGTCCACACTACTACTACTCTCCTCCTTTCCTCTCGGCTCCTCAGGTTGCGAGCCGGTGTCACCGTAATGACTGCCGTCAATGTCAGGCTCTCTTCGGAGGCGGCCGCAGATGACCGGGCTGGAAAATTAGCTTGTCGCATCGGCTTTGAATCGAATTGACCTGATTGTACCTTCTGCACGTTGAGAAAGAGACCGACGTCTTCCTTCTCTCTCTCTCTCTCTCTCTCTCCTCTCTCACCCCTCCCTCCATCCAGTCCCGTATATTCTGGCCTCTTGCACCAATGTATCTTCCTTATCAGGGAGACTTCCTCCTCCCCTTTCATCAGGTCACGCTAGCAAGGCTACAGCTCTGTCTTCTGGAATTGGGTGACTTAAAAAAAAAATTATATATATGATATGCATCCATCCCCCTCCCCCATGTAAAGAAGGATAGACCATTGTCAGGGCCCTGTGATGCGTATCCGAGTGCTTTTCCTGTCCGCGGGGGACCAATGATGGCTGTTCTGTCCTCGCCAGGGCCGTGTGTGTGGGGGAGGAGGACCTCATAAGGTGACCCCGCTATGCAGCGAATGCAAAGTAACCTTGGTGTGCTGCATCTGCCGCCGTTGATGAGAAATGAATAGGGTCCCTGCGGTACGCTCCGTGCTCCCCTTCCCCGTATCTCGCAAGATATTTCGCCCGACCTTCCCAGTATAGGAGAGCAAACTGAACCTGAACGAGTTTTCCCCTTTCTTTTTCTTTTTTTTTTTTTTTTTTCTGTGCTCACGGCTAGACTTTCCACTCCTCTTTTTTTTTTTTTTTTTTTTTTTTACATTTTTTTTTTTGCTATCGTAAAAACGTTTTTTTTTTTTTTTTTTTTTTCTTTGATTGTTTAATTAAAAGCAGAAACCAAACTGGAAGAAGGGTCATCAGGTGATAAAAGAAAGAGGAAAAAAAAATCAATAGCTGTGAAATGTTCTCGTAATGCTGGTTGGTCTAAAACACGGAAGGCCTCAAGGCTCCGAGGACCCAAAGCCCTCCTGCAGACCAGCGACCAATTAGCTTCGTTTCCCGTCGGCTCGTTAAAGAAAGCCGGAGCTCGGCGTGAGAGCTTTTTGTTTTTTAATTGACTTACGGGATGCTCCCCCCCCCCATCCTCCGCCACCCCACGTGGTGCCAGTGTGGGCTCGGCGGTATGATGAATTACCCCTCTCCGGTAACGCTAATGCATCAAGAGCTCGAGCCGCAGAATGCGTCCTCTCTCTGAAAACTACACTCTCCTCACCTACGCCGTCTTCAGCTACCTCAGCATCCCCTCTTTTCCATGTCGCATTCTTTTCATGCTCTGTTTTTCTTCTTCTTCCGAAGCCTCCTTCAGTTAATAAAGTTTGCGGTGGCCCTGACTCAGATCAGCGTCCAGTGTAAGCAGCGGAGGACTGCACCGTTTCCCCTGAGCTTCGCCACTCCGTTCAGCTAATTATATACATAATTGAGTCTATTAACATGCCCAGGTGCTCCGGCTCACTCCGAACTCGCTGATCTCTGAGGGCTGAGGATGCCATTATTGCCCGTTTAACCCGTTCTCGCCGCCTGATGGCCATGACGGTCTCCTGCGTTTGGTCCGGCTGGCTGTGAGAGCGAGATGATGAGCGAACGTCCTCTTGAGATTTGCGCTATTACTTCCATCAAACCTCCTAATACACTCGATTTATCTGACACAGGTTATTTTATGGGCTGTATTTCTATATATTTATTTATTTTGGGCGTAAAGCTCAGATGCTGCAGTGCCGACCTCAAACCCCCACGCCCTCGCCTTCTCCACGGCTGCTTATCTTTTAATGGTTGTCTGTCAAAGGTTTGTAGACGTCACTTCAAAGCTGGTCCAGTCCTTCAACACCGGTTTTGAAGGAGAAAAATCACAGAAGGGTTTGGCGGTGTGTTGGAGTGACCATCTCTCTCTCTCTCTCTGTGTGTGTGTGTGTGTGTGTGTGTGTGTGTGTGTGTTTGTGTGTGTTTAAGACTGGCTTGTTAACTCTTATCTACTCCTGAGAGTGTTGCATCTCCGCTATCGTATCAAGAGGAATTGAGGAGCAGGGCGAATCCAGATCCCAACTCCGTCCTATACGCCTGAATCAGCATCAACGCTAGGCCTGCCTACTTCACACACTTGGAGTGTGTGTGTGTGTGTGTGTGTGGCGCAAACCAGCAAGTGGTAGTACAGGGCTCAATTAGTGTCAGTGAAATTGATTAATGGGATGAGACATGCAAGGCAAAAGTTAGCTACCACCTCTGAGTGCTTTCATTTCATGCTTATTCTACTCCGTTTGAGTCGATCTAATTATACTGCTTGGTGTGTGCGTGTGAGCGAGAGAGTGTGTATCCTCTAGTGGTGGGAGGTATACTGCTGGAAATGAGACACGGGTACACATTTGTCAACGCTTTAAAACGCTACTCATCGCAAAAACCTCACATGGCTGTAGATTCACAGAGAGCAGCGTATTCTGTTTTCGTGCGTTCGGCGTTTCCACGTTCCACCAAATCACCGACAGACTTTTCTTTACGCCGTTTCGCCACTTGTACGTCCTGGAAGCGTGGATCCGTCGAGCGGAAATCGGACATCGCGTTCCGCTACGAATCGGTAAAACTGCGCCATCACGAATCCGTACGACGGACAAAGCGACAGGAAATAACTTCAATTTTTTTAGATGGACTGTTTTATGGCAACTTTTTTTTTTTTTTTGTTCACTATAAAGGTGTTTGTTTCATTAGTATGTTTTGTCTTGTCATTTGTTATTATTATTATTATTATAATAATAATAAGAAAGTACGTGTACAGTGACATGTACAGTTACTGTGAATTCTGGCTTCTGATTGGTCGGAAGCAGAGGCGTCACATTCCTAAGCAGATCGTGTGTAATGGTAGATGAGCTGTAAGGAGATGTTTAACGTTTATGGAAGGAGTCTCCAGTGTGAGCATTTTGCAACAGTCCAAGGTAAAGCTGTAACAATAATAAAATAATAATAAATCATACTGGGACGTGCTGTTATTGGGGGGGATTGCAGAGGTTTTTTAAAAATTTTTTTATACCTTTTATTTTAATTTGTGGGAAAACTACTTGAACTGGGTAACTCATGTTCACGCGGTCTTTCTCAGTGATGTTTGCTGGTAAACGAGACCTTTTTAGCTGTACTCCTGTGTACTCCGACACACGTGAATCGAAGAGGACTTTATCCGAACGCGCGTTGTGATGACATCACATGACCCGTCTCGGCCCGAACCTGCGGTAATTTCCGAAAAATTGCGAGCTTCTCTGAATATTGCGGAGTTTACTTGATTTTAGGTTCATTTTCTGCGATCGCAAAATCCTGGAGGGAACGGGGTGACGGTGACGTCCGCTCCACCTTGTTGTGGATTTATTTTCCTACACCGGCATGCCTACATGTGTTTTTTTTTTTTAAATTTATTTCTTCCACATCGACCAACTTTTCGTCCAATAACACGGTTATTAATACCTGTTTGGTTATTTAGACGCGATGGTCATTTGATTAATGCTGACGAATATTTCGTGCCTGAAAGCGGATGATGAATTGCTTTCGTGTCCCGGCGGTTTGTGCAGCGCGGGGCTTCATTTAGCAGGACGAGAGCCACACGCACAGCCTCGGGAGCACCTGGGTGGGGAGATCTCTCCCACGTTCATCCCTCCCTCTATTTTTATGACTCGTTTTGCATGTTCAGGAGGGTTTTATGCTATGGCTGAGTTAGACCTCTGCATTCTTCTTTCCATTTCTCTATAGGAACCGAGGGTGGTTTTGTTTTTTTTCTTTCGTTTTTTTTTTTTCCTCCTCCTTCCCTCTGTCCATGACACATGCTGCAAATGAGCCCTTGGAGGGAGCGGGTCTGTTCCTTTAAATGTAGATTTCTGTGGCACTGGTGGCTCTCTGTCACCCAAATTGATGAAGCAGATTTATGACGGCTGCTGGGCACAACAAATTAAGTTGACAGTGATGTATGGGGGGCTAATGCCACGATGATCCCACAGTACCACCACCGGACGCTCCTTCCTCCTCTACTCTCTTGTTAGGATGTGTTAGAAAGCCACATAATGAAATTCCACTGACTGATTTGTGTGGTTTCTCTCTCTCTCTCTCTCTCTCTCTCTCCTCCCTCACCCTCCATTCCTCCCTGTCTGCCCCCCTTTTTTCTTTTTTTTAAAAATCTTTCCTTATTCTTCTTCTCTTTCCTCTCCATTGTCTTTTCTGCTCATCACCTTTGATCCCCAGACTCATCCCAACGCCAGCAAACTGCCCCTGAAGGATGCGTTCACCTTTGACGACTACAGGTTGGTTTGTCCTACCGTGTCCCAAATTTGAGCTTCTCTATTCACTGTGTGTGTGTGTGTGAGAGAGAGAGGGGAGGGGAGGTGTAGTTGGGGGGAAAGGAGGTACAGCGGTTTTAAGGGACCGAAACTGGCCTCTTAAAACGAGGCGTTTGTTCTCATTGTTCTTTCATTAGCACCAAATTATCTGTGAGGGAATAATTTATCACCGGTCCCTTTTTATCTTCGGGTTGTTGAGCACGACGCAGGCTTCAGCTCCCGCTGGGCGACGTGTGAAAGGAATGAAATCGCATCTTGTCACTGTTAATGACTTCAGTCTTGAGTAGCCATGGAATTTTGAGAACTTTTTACTAATTATAACCGGATCGTTATCGGCGGAGGTGAGACTGTAACCTGTAGGTGAAACGTTTGTGGACCATCTGTTTTCTTTAAATTCTTTCTTGTTTTTTTAATTATTATTCCTGAAATCGTACAGAAACTCTAAAACCAGCTTAAGTGGCATAAAATAAACGAAATTCTTCAATCGCAGTTATTTTAATAGCCTCTAATTTAAAGCCCAAATATTATAATTATGACCATCATATTTACACATCACCTGCTATCAGCAGGAAGTCTAAGCTCGGGAAGTGCTTTTGGACCGCTCTCTCTCTCTCACACAGAAATAATAACGCATGCGTATCTTGTTTAAAAGTGGTGTCCACTAGATGGCACGCGTGAGCCGAAACATCGCTGTCCGTCACGTCGAACTGTGAAGTTTAGCGCGGCGATGTTAAACGCTCGGACGGAAACTTTCTGCCGTCGACGTGATCGTCACGATCTCCGTCTCGAATCGAATAACCTCGGCGTACGCTGAAAAATATTTACTTACAAAACTGCAAGCAGTTTTTAGAATCCGGACACTAATTCTAAAAGGAAAGTACAGGTGTAGGTACGTGATCCCGGTCTAGAATAAGAATACTTGTGCGATTTGAGGCGCGACCGTAGTTTGTTTGAGTTGGGGACACGTGGTGCTGTATTTCCGAGTACACGCACAACCGACGCGCCAAACGAGCGTGGGATATGTGTGGCGGCCATCTTGCGTACGTTTAGTGAATGGCAAGTGTAAATCCACCTTAAGATTTTAAAGAAAGCGATCCAAAACCACCGTTAATTGAAACAAATAAGAATCTCTGTTCAATAGGGAACAAAAGACATGCAACTTTTGCAGAGTGTGTGTGTGGTAGCTCTATTTTAAAAAAAAAAAAAAAAAAAAAAAAAAAAAAAAAAATAAAATCAAAAATTTGACCAAAATGTACATGTCAATAATGAGGTGTGTGTGTGTGTGTTGTAGGTGGGCCGTATCATCTGTGATGACCCGTCAGAACCAGATCCCTACAGAGGACGGCAGTCGGGTCACGCTGGCTCTCATCCCACTCTGGGACATGTGTAATCACACCAATGGCCTGGTGAGTGTCTCTCTCTCTCTCGCTCTCTCTGAGTGTTCAGTTTGATGCTCGTTCTACCATTTAACACTAGTCTTGACCCTGTTCTACTCATTCCGATAGGTTTTTAATCTGACCCGTGTGTCTGTAAGATGGTGTTGTGTGTCTCAGTCTGTTGTGAATATTATTGTGTGTGTGTGTGCACATGACCACACATTTTGAAGAAAAAGCTCTAAAGTAACATGCTTTTCCTGCTGATTGTACCAGGATCTCGAGGGATATTTTATTTCTATTTGAATAATTTGGCTTTGATTGCGTTCAGCGCCTCGCGCCACAGAGCAATATATGGCTGTGTGTGTAGGGGGGGGGGAATGCGTTTAAACCCCACGCTGAATTTCATGATTTGGATTGCTGAAAATAGGCGTTATTAGGATGCTTAATGAAATTGCTTTTTAGAATTCCCCTGGTTAAGGTTTAATAAAAACGCTTCCCCCCCCCCCCCCCCCACTAATAATCTTGTTTATCGTGAAGTTGAGACAAATTGGCTAAGTTTGATTAAATTTTATGAATTCCTTTTTTATAGTCGTTCGATTCGTATTTGTTTGTTTATGATTTAATTTAGCGGGTGATGTTTTAAAATGTTTTCAAGCGTCTTAACGTGATTATTTCTTTCCTTCTTGTAGCGTGTGTGTGTGTGTGGGGGGGGGGGAGATCATCACGATTTCTATTATAATTATAAATATAACGTTTACACTCCATTTCAACACTTTTCCCTTCCCCTTTTAGATTACGACCGGTTACAACCTGGAAGATGACCGATGTGAGTGTGTTGCTCTGCATGACTATAAAGAGAGCGAGCAGGTGAGTGAGATCTGATGCTGTCTGTTGTTGTGAAATCCTCCACGGCTCATCGAGAAATATCCGCCCGTCCAATCGGATATAAAAAAAAAAAAAAAAAAAAAGCGTGAAGTTTTTCGGTTTCCCTCAAGGCCGCATGATGCGCTTATCAGCCGTCGGCCATTACAGGGGCTCGTGGGTAATATCAGAGGCGAGGCGTCGAGCCCCAGCCGGAACACTGACAGGCCAGGTGGACTCCCGGACGCCCAATCTCCCCCTCTTCTGTGAAATGTGAATTATTTGATAAGATTGACGAAGGCAGCCGAGGGAGGGAGGAAGAGTTTGCGCAGGCCGCCGCATGGGACGGGGACGTGTGTGTGAGTGTCTCTCCGTGCCAAGCTGTTTGATCCCTGATTTAACATCAGTACTGAACTCTTCTCTCTCTCTCTTTATCTGTCCCTCTCTCCTCTTTTCACTATCTATAAGTGTTGTGGATGTTGTGTATATACGGAGCGGGAATACGTGGGTGGGGTGTGGAAGAGCGGGACTGAAATGATGCGAGTGAATTTCTGAAGTATCTGTAAAGTTGATTTTCTGTCTCCTCCTGGAAGGATCACAACCTGCAGAAACTACATTCTGCGATCCTTGCACTTGGAAAAAGTTCGGCTTTCGCCTGTCCGAGACCTTTTCACTGAGGTTTAGTTAACAGTGTCTCCAAGATGCACTCAAGTTCATTCGACCAGCTTTCCCTCTGACACCGCAGACTCCTTCCATAAATGTTAAAGTAAACGTCTCCTCGCAGAAAACCTTCCTTCATCGATGATTGATTAATAAGAAACAAAAGTATATAAATAACGACGTAATATTACTCCTGCGCTTTACTGTTGCACTACTGTCATGAATCAACACCTTCTGACCGATCAGATTTACGAATTCACCAGCGCGGTGTTGTAATACATGTGAATGACGCATGATATAATACTAAACCCTGATATCCGTAATATTGATATCCGTCTATTTTCTTCAGATCTACATATTCTACGGTACGAGGTCCAACGCAGAGTTCGTCATCCACAGCGGCTTCTTCTTCGAGGACAACGCGCACGACCGCGTGAAGATCAAACTGGGAGTCAGTAAGAGCGAGAGGCTGTACGCCATGAAGGCCGAGGTGCTGGCTCGTGCTGGGATCCCGGCGTAAGTAAAGCGTTCACGCAGAATCGTGAGGCAGGACACGTTTACGGCTAGGTTTAACGTAAAACTCCATAAATATCTGTATTTAAGTCATACATAATAATAAGTAATTACACCACTGATTGATCCTCCTATAACAGCAGCTCTGATGGATGTAAGCACGCGCGCCGTCATGGATCCGAGGTAAAACCGAACGATGCCGCTCTTTCTGAGTCGGATAATACTCGGGTGAGTGTAGGAATCTAGCCGTGGCTCTGAGAGTGTGATGCGCTCGGGGTTAAACTTTTCCCTATTGGATTGGTTGGTGTATGAAGCTCGGGGCATGGTGTAATCGGATTGCTGTGCTGCAGAGAAAGCGCCGTAATGTATTTGTGCTATAATCTCGTCGCCTGTGTATTGTCTCATTGATCAATCCGTCGAAGAACGGGAGGGGGAAAAAGGAGGGGAAAAAAAACAACCAAAAAACCACCACGTCGCCTGTTCAAAATTACCTTTTGATTCGGCACGAACGATTCGCTGTACCTTTTTTGTTCCCCGCTGTTCGGACATGAAAGGGGAGACGTAGACGCTCTTTCGATTATTAAGCGCTAAATTATAAATGGTTTTTTAAAAAAATGCATCGAGTTCGTCGTCTCTTCAGATCAATCGGTTGTCATGTGACATGGGACTCTGCCTCGACCTGCTGGAGTTAATGAGGGTTTAATTTGAAGACTTACTTTGATCTTTTTTTTATTTTTTTTATTATTATTTTAATCTCTGCAGGTCGAGCGTTTTCGCCCTGCACTGCAGCGAGCCGCCCATTTCAGCCCAGCTCCTGGCCTTCCTGCGCGTCTTCTGCATGACCGAAGGTAAGAGGAGCGTGACACGGCTGCTGGCGACAGATTCGCACCTGAACATGTTATTTAGGTGGTTAATTGATCAGGACAATCGCACGGCACAGCTGCATGGGGGGGGGGAGGAATACATCTTAATCTTTATAAACATGTATGCAGAAGCATTTAGTCATGAATCCCGTAGAGCACGGCCTGTGTGTCCTGTGGCTAAACCGTACCTTTATGTCTCGTCTCCTTTCAGAGGAACTCCGGGACTACTTGGTGGGTGACCATGCCATCAACAAGATCTTCACACTGGGGAACGCGGAGTTCCCCGTCAGCTGGGAGAACGAGATCAAGCTGTGGATGTTCCTGGAGACGCGAGCCGCGCTGCTCCTCAAGACCTACAAATCCACGTCAGAGGTACAGCAGCAGCACGTTCTGCCTCCTGGTCAAATTTATTACCACAGCATGTGTGGAAGGAGTCTCCAGTGCGGCAGAGGTGATGCTGGAAACTGCTTTGTGGTTTTTCCTTGACATGGAGGGAGAAAAACGACTGTTTAGAGTTGCGAGGATGTAAGCAAGTGGACGTAGCTATAAATCGATAAAATGTTGACAAACTGCTGTGGTATAGCTGGAATAAAACACTTCAGGATGTTCTGTTATAAGAAATATAATTGACTCTGCAGCGGTGACAGGAACGTGGGATGGTTGATTTTATTTATTTATTTTTAATTACAGACATACCTACAGGCAAAACAAGAAATATAAGACTCACACTTTCAAGAGAATTCGAGACGATGTAATGTTTACCTTTTGTGATGTGTGTGTTTCAGGAGGACGGCGCCATGCTGCAGAAACCCGACCTCTCTCCACACTCGCGCATGGCCGTAAAGTTGCGCCGGGCCGAGAAGGAGATCCTGGAGCGTGCCGAGGCCAGCGGGCGTGGCAAGCGCCTGCACTTCCAGAAGCAGCTGGACGACGGCGCTCCTCTGCCCGTGTACGAGGAGAGCGACATCGCGCTGCTGGAGAACGCCGACGCCAAGCTGCCCATCGTCCTGCACCAGCTGGAGGAGGAAGAAGAGGATGAAGAGCTGAAGACGCCGCTTCTCAATGGTGAACCGAAGGAGAAGGAGAAACAGGGGGAGACCGGAGGAGAGAAGGCCGAGCCGAGCGCCCAAAGAACTGAGGATACGTGCAAAGATCACGAATAAAGTTCGGCACAATCTTATTTATTTTTGTTTTGCTTTAAGTGACTGATTGATTAATAGAAGTGAAAGCAATCGAAACTAAAACAGCAGTCTGTATTACTTATCTATATTTAAAAAAAAAAAAACCCAAAAAAACTATAAAATGTTCTGCTGTTCCGTCCCACGTTTAAGTTTTAACAGTGCCACACTGGTTTATATATATATATTTTTTTTATGTTTATTTGAAGTAGGTGGCTCCTCCCACTCAGGAGGAGGGGGAAAAAGACTCTGAGAACGTCATAATCGGACCTATGGATCTGATGTACAGTTCTGTTTTCAGGATTCAGTATGACGTGTGTTTATTGCTCCTCAAGGAGGCTGGCATTTACTTAAAGAAATGTTCAGGGTTTTTGTTTTTTGTTTTAAATGTACACAATGTTTCCCTTTACCTGAAACGTAGCATGATTAGTGTTTGGAGCAGTGAGGCTAGCTTAGATCCACGCCGTAGCTTATTACGAAACAAACACTTAACGACTTCAAACTCCACCTCGTTCAAATAAATAAGTTTAGTTTTTTAAATTTTTAGGGTTAAGTGTATGGCAAACTCGTGTACGAAACTCCCACAGTCTTTGGGAGGCGGGGCCTAATCTCAAGTCGTTATCTATGATGTCCCTTTTATCATCAAACAAATACAACAGACTCTCAATATCTTGATGTATTTAAAAAAAAAAAAGAGATTACATCATGTACATACTGAATATTAAACTTGATTTGTTAATGCACATTTATTATTATTTTGCTTTTGAATAACCCGTAGGTTTACACACAGTGGTTTTTCTTTTACCGGGTCAGTGACACGTCGTCTATGTACACTATGTAAAACTAACCGCAAATATGTTGTACATCGCGAGTCCTTTCCCTTTCAGTGACCCCCCCCCCCCGTGTCTTTTATAGCTGAAAAAGCAGAAAAGCGTTTTGTTTTGTCAATTCAGCTAAACCGTATTGTATTGTAACTTGTATTACTTGTTAGCTACATTAGCCTTGCAGCTCACGTTCGAAACTAACGACCCAAATGTCTAACACTAAACACATCTTCGCTAATCAGCTACATTTGGTACAAGTGAAAAATCGTGTACGTTTTTCCTTTCTTTTTTTGCACGAAACTATTACTTCTGTTAACGTGTTAGACAATCGCTTTTTCTTTTTTTTTTTTTTTTGGACGTTGTGGATCCTGCTTTGCTTCCTGGATTAATCGTTGTCTGAGGAGTCCTGGTCTTTTCAGTAGGACATTTTATCCGAGGAGGAAGAAGAGGAGAAGAAGAAGCTGAGGATATTTTTGGTGTGGTTGCACTTTGGGAACAGTCAGTATGTATATTTAAAAAAAAAAAAAAATTTCCCCCTCTCTGTTCGGATTGTTTGACATACTGTGATTGAACCTTACGAAGGTTTAGAGATTACTTTAGAATGACTGAAGTAGTCTTGCTGTGAATGTAGTTTGAATCGCTTCGTCGTTCTGAATAGATCTTGGTAATTAATGGTTTCCTCGTGACGCCGAGAACTCGGCGAGAGGACAGAATAACTTCTTCCACGTTTATAAACCTCGCCGTTATCAGTTTGTTTACATCACAAGCCAAACTCTTCACATCTCAAATGTCTGTGGTTCTCTTTAAGCCTTAAAATGGTTTCCTGTGCAGGACTTCAGCACACTTAAGTTCCAAAACTAGAGGTTTTTTTTTTTTCCCTTCTTACAGTTGTTCTCATTAATAATTTTATATAGTGCATCTCATGCATTTAAAACGCAGCTCAAATATAGTGCTTTACGGTATCTTTCAAACACATTATTTAAAAAAAAAAGTAAATATACTAAACTTAAAGTGAAACTGATTTTGCCAATTAGACTTAGAGAAAATAACTAAACTATTTTGGAAAAAATAATTAAACGCTGATGTGAAAGGACGTGTTTTGAGCTGCTTTTTAAACGTTACAGCTGGAGCCTGATGAATGTTGATGGATCACAAATTCCAGATGTTCGGGAATGTTTTTTGGTTCTTATAGCCTGTAAGACATGCAGAGATGTACGGATAACGTAAGCTTTAAAACACAATAAAAGACTTCTTGAAACCTGTTGTAGATGTGGTTGATGAACGCTGAGCTGGACCTTCTGTACCGCACAATACATGGATCTGGGGGGAGGGGGAGAAAACAAACAAGGCAGGTCAAATACATTATATTTAAAGCCGAACTTGTTAAAATGTGATTTTATTAACCTACATATCGTCCTTTTTTTCTTTTCCTTCATCCATCAAGTTACATGGCTGCTTTTTGTACTTTTCCGTTGTGAACGAGACCAAATTCTTCCATCGCCTTGCTTTGATCAGCTATTGTTCATAATTCTCGATTCTGATTGGTCAGATGTTGATTCGTTTTCTGGAAGTGCAGCTACGACTCCCTCGCTTATTAATGCGCTCCTTCAAAAACGTTTCTCTAGTAAACGCTCGTTCACAGAGACCTGTAATCTAACACTAATAATAAGCAGATTAAAAAAAATAAATAAAATAAAAACACCTAATTGTTGATATTTCAAGTTTTTTTTTTTTTTTCCTGGTAACATGACATGCTGTCTTATTAACTTCACGAGAAGGGGGTGGGGAAGAGAGGCTGTTGAAAGGGAAAGACTGCTATAACGTAAGTGAAAACAGGAACAGACTTGATTTTCGGGCGTTGTAAGTTGTCATTCGTTAGTAAATAAATTTTTTTTAAAAAAAAATGAATGCCAGTGCGATTTGCCAAGCATAAGCGTAATAAAATACTGGTAACAATAACTGCACTTTAACCGTGTCATGTCTTAGCACAGCCCGACTCCTTACTTATTCCACAGCAGGTTGAATGCTCAAATCTGATTGGTCAGAAAGTGTGCATTACTTTCATAACACGGCACCGGTAGTTCCGGCTGTAACGTGAAGTGGGGTTAAGATGAATGCACTCGTTGTAATACGTTATTGTTGCTATAGTAACAGCTCATACCCAGGAACTTATACGGTGCACGCTCCACATAATCTAAGCCTAATAATAAATAAAAGTTAAAGTATAACCGTTGACACTTGTTTGGAGATATTTAACACTTATGGAAAGAGGCTTTGTAACAAAAGGACCCCCCCACACACACACGTATGTATCCTCGCCGCCCAATTTGGAGCTGCCAAATTGTTAAGCCTCTTCCTTTTATTCATAACTGACAAAACATTTCAATCTTAAATGTAGCTTTAATCTGCTAATTGTGCCACCCAGCTAGCTTTAACTTCCTGCGTTGTTTCTACGGTGCATCGCTTTTTAAGATTTTTAGTCAAAACGGGTCGTGTTTATGTTAACGCTGTTAGAAGACTCCTTAATCTATACCACTACTCTCTCAAATCCTTCATCTCTCCACGAACATCTCCTTGGTGGATTCCATCAGGACTATGGAGAAACCTCTTGGGGGAATCGTGCTCTCTCTCTGACGAACAGATTAAAATCCCCCGACCGTTTTCACCTGAAGACGTTAAGGTCCTCCGCTACACAGTCTGTCGTTTTGACGGTGATGTAAGGTCACGGGTCCATTGTCTTCCTCCAGTGATGAGAACAAGGGTTTGGGTTTTACCTAATGTATTTTTTTTTGCTCCTTACCACCATTACAAATTTATAAAAGAAACATTATCTTGAATCATTTAATTCGGGGCAATTAAATTATGAAATACGGCATTCATTATTCATGGGCTTGGAGATAAAAAACCCCCTTTAATCCTTGAATAGATTATTATAATGGGCAGAAGGGTGGGCAGTGGTAAATGGGGGCAGCGCCGCACTTGTCCGGTGTGGTTAGGAGTGCTCGCGTCACATCTGAGAGCAGGAGTGTGCGCTGCCTCCTCGGCCTGCGCCAAAGTAATCCGGCTCATGAATAAAACACCCGCTTTATTAATATACACTGCATATGAGTGCATTCGAATGTAAAACCTATTGTCATGCACGTATTTACCAATATGTCTCGCGTCCTTTGTCCGAGAACGCAAAGCTGTTGAGGCGGAGGTGCGGAGGTTCGGAGGTCGGCCTGTGTGTTTGACTCCTGACATCAGATGTTTATGTGAATCCGATTCCCTGTTTTGACAAAGTGTGATCTGACAGCTGAGTGAAAAGGGATCCCCCCCCCCCTCCATTTTCACTGAGTGAAGTTCACATCATTATGTATTAATGGAAGTTCTTCTGCAGTTCAGGGGCTGGTTGCACCAACAAGGGTTACATCAGGTCTCCATGTACGTCGGAAATAACTATTTATTCGTTCATCTTCAGGAATCTTCTTGATTCGGTCTTCTCATTCTCATCCATTTTACAGTGTCGTGGGAGAAACAGTGACGCTTTCGAGCCAAGGTGTGGCAGCGTGACATCACAGCATGATTTCACCACAACGGTAATTAAGAAAAGTTACAGCAACAACAACAACAACAACAAACAAATCCATATGAGCAGATCGTATACCATTTCATAAACCTGGTTGTGGAGCGTTTTTCAAGCATTCAAAAGTGCTTTGATAAGTAATTTTGATGATGCTATGCATGTAATTTAAAAAAAAAAAAAAAAAAAAAAAAAAAAAAAAAAGTTGTTGCTTTTGTTTCATAATAGAATAGCTGGCCACTTTAGGTGCTACCACAGCACTACAGCTTGAAAACTACCAAAACGTGAGCGAAATGAAAACGTGTGTAGGTGTAGTATCGCCGCAAAGCACATATCAGGCTGCGTGTGATTAAATTTGGTGTTTTAAACGAGTAAAAATCTTATGATTACAGTGAGAACAGTAGTAAGTACAGCCCTTAATAGCACTGAAAGTCTTAAGGCTGTCACAGTAGCGGTTGGAGCGTTCTCCACTTTGGGCGGCGCTTTGAGTCTGTAAAGGTGAGATGTTGTTGGACTGTACACGGCCTGTGGTTTCTTGCAGACCGTTTAAAATGGTTCTCATGCTAACGGTAACATATAAAAAGCGCTTGAACTGCAACGGCACTTGCTGACTGTTTGTTTGAAGTGGTCGCCATTAAGCGTTCGTACTTCCTCTCGTCTCCTGCACGTCAGCTGCTTTTCTCTCGAGAACATAAACTTTTCAGGAGATATGAGGTGCAGTCTAAACATCTACCATGTACTGAAATGATTCACGGTTTATAAATGAACGTTCAAAAGGGCTGGATTTGCGTTTCTGTAAAGTGTGTGAATTTATTTAAAGACATTACTGACTGTAGATCAGAGCTGTCAGTGCTGCGTGTGTGTTCAGGGGGTTGTATGTGGGGAGGGAAAAAAAAAAAAAAAAAAAAAGCGTGAGAACTAAATGTGCATATTTATGTGGTGTGTGTGAGTGAGAGATCATGAGAATTAAATGTTTCAGACAGAGGAAAAGATAAACAGATGAATATTTGTATCCATACAACCATCCAGAGTGCACCATCATTTTGTACAAATAAACCATCGCTCTATCGATCCAACCATCCAAACAACCAACCATCCATTTGTCCAATGAACTATCCATCCATCCATTCATCCTACCAACCCATCCATCCATCCAATCAACCATCCACAAGTCCAATCAACTATCCAGCCTTTAATTCATCCATCCATCCAACTCATCCCTCCATTCAATCATCCAGCCATCCATCCATTCCATCCAATCAACCAACTACCAAAATCCACCCACCCAACCACTCTTCAAATCCACTAACCATCCTTTCGTCCATCCAACCAATCATACAACTAATTTGTCCAATTGACAATCCAAATCATCCATCCAACCAACCAACTCAAAAAAGAACAAGAGATCATTGCAGAGCTCTTCCTCACCTCATAGCAATAACATCAGACCCAGCTACAAGGTGTGACAAAGATTAAAAGGCAGAATCGTATGTAATAATAATAATAATAATAATAATAATAATAATAATTCAGTAATGAAGTGCCTTGGCTGTCTTCACTTTCTACTGCTGGACATCCTACATGGTGACTTAGCCCTCCTTTAAAACTAAAAAAAGAGCAGACTGGAAGATTCATCCACAAACAAGAGCACTTGCTCTTTTCTCTCGCGCTGTGCTGTTTAAGAGTTAAAACCGTGAACTAATACCTACAACAATAACATGATTTTCTCTTCTGCCCAGCTCATGGAGGGTATCCGAACACAAGTTACGCTTCCTATCAGCACCTCATAATGAATTATGAACCTCACTTTCCCGTTTTGGCTTTTTTTTTTTTTTTAAAAGTAGCACTTTGTAAGACGTGCTTGTTTATGCACTGCAGGCTTAACTTGGGTAAATATTTGCTGGATATCTGCTCAGAGACCAGCCATCAAAGGTTTTGATTTTTGGCATCGCGTGGCCTCGCATGAACATCTCTCGTCTAAAAACAGCCCCTGTTCTGCTCCCCACTGGCCCAAGCGGTTCTGCTTGAAAGTAGCAGGAGTTCAAGCTGCTTTCCTATTCCTTTTCAGTCGCATTTAATTTTTAATCCCATTTAAGGCGACTGGAAATAGTATTTTGCAACAGTGAAACCATTTATAATTGATGCCTTGTCGTAGCTAATGCGGCGGCGTTGTTTAGAAGTCGACGTGATGTGTGGGAGAACGTGAAACGCGAGTCTCGACATGGAGAGAAACAAGCCCGAGCCGTGCAACTCCACGTACATGCAAATGGCATATTCGTGTGGCGCCTTACATCCGTTGTAGACACCAATATAACAGTATATCTAGAAAAAAATTAATCGTTTGGGAAGAGATTCTCACTGAGGAAAATTTATTTCATGGCTCATTCTGTACTAGTCTTGTGTTCGTCCAATGAAATGCTCTCTAGAACATACATGTCTCACCCCTGGGGGGCAAGTCTTACTCTACAGTACCAGTGATTTTCCAACTTGGGGCTGATTGGGAATGCGATCCATCTTTATACACCGATGGTGCTTTCGTGTTTTATCTACCATTCAGATCTTCTGGTAATGACCTGAAGCTCTTAGTCACCTCAGGTGCTTCTGAAGCTAACAAACATGTATGGCGCAACTCCAAAAAAACACCACCACATGGGCTCTCATTGTCTAGACTATTGTTCTGATTAAAGTGGACAGGCGTGGGTGAAGGCAGCAGTGGGGGAAAAAAAAACCTTCACAGTTAAACAAAGGCTCCTGCTAAGCTATACCGTGTTCTCCATATTTAGCGTGTTCGCTAAGCTACCATCAAGTCAGTTTAGATCCAGCAGGAGGGGTGGTCCATCACAAATAATACTGGCTGTCAAACTTGTCAACGTGAAATCATTCGGACTTCCTGTTTTAAAAAGTGCGTCAATATACAGAATCAAATCAAGCCTTTTCATCTGGAGGAAGAAAATGGAGACTGTCCGTCCAGATCTGTAACACGTAGACCCAATATGCTGCAAGACTGTCTCAACTCTATGGTCCCCCCCCGCCGCCATGTGTGCTGCCTGAGTTATATAGTAATATTGGGGGGGGGGGAAGATGGTGCGTCCATCCCTGCAGAGTTGTTAATTCTCATCACCCTGCACCGGCGCGAGAGAGGGGGACATCATTCTCTATTCTCGCAGGTCAGAGTAGGAACAATTAAGTGTGGAGGGCGCGGGGGGCGCCGCCGAGCGCCGGCCGACAGTTGATGAATGTGCGGGCAGGCTGCATGTGACAATATGCAGACAAGCGAGATCATTTGCAAATGGATGCAGGGAGACAGAAAAGAAAAAAAAAAAAAAAAAAAAAGAGAGAGGGCTCAACAGAGAGGGAGGCAAAGTCAGGGGGAAGGGGCTTTAACCCTTTCTGGGCATGTCTTTCAAGGAGAAAGAAGGAGGTTTGAGGGTAGCGACACGCCATTTAACGGGGACGCAGATTCAAGGCTGATATGCGAATAAAAGAAACCATTTACATGAAAATCGGTCAAAAGATCATCGTCGTATCGAGATTCAAAGCAAAGCTGACGTTCTGATGAAGCTGTGGTGGTGTAAAGACACTTCGAACTCATCTCATTTGTACTCCGAGGCTGTAGTCGTGGATGGCATGGTGGGAAAACCCCTCTTCCTGTTAAGAGCGGATGGTTAGGTTGATGGGTAAAGGATGATCTGAATGAAATCAAAGCCCATTAACCTGCTAGTGACGGAATAAGGAGCAGCGCTAGGGAGTCAAACTTCCCATTAATCACGCTCTCTTGTGATATGTTAATCCGACAGCATCTATATTTAATGCCGGGAAGACGTGAAGACGTTCTTTTCCGTCTGTCAGCAATGGAATGGCCTTAAATAGGCTAATGCAGGACAATCTGTTTATTCCTGTAGAACACGCTCATTCTGCATGCGCTAATAAAAAAAGAAGAATGTTCAAAAACAAGTGTCCTTTTCCCTCATTTGTATGCGTGTGGATCTGCCCGGACTCCGGCTTCACGTGCATGCAAGATATGTATGATACATAATACTGTCCTTGAGGGCCAAACCCTCCCCCATGATGAGTGAAGAAGGACAGGCAAATGAGGCAGCACGGATGTGTAAAGGTGGGTGGTAGGGCTGAGAGCTCGCTCTCGGAGAGAGTCCAAGCGCGAGACAAAGGCACCACCAGCCCGGCTTCCTCCTTCACCTCTGCAGCTCTTAATTGACCTCGGGGTGTAAAATGAGCTCTAGACTGGAGCTTCACTTAAGGATCTGACATGTAGATCAATCATGGCGTTGATCCTAACAGCCTTAACAAGGTGCGTGTCTGTGACTCGGAGGACGTCTCCGGCAGCTCGTAGCCTCCTCTCCCGCCCTGTCAAAGCCTGCAAGTGTGGCACTCTGCTGAACCGAGTTGCTATCCGTTCTTCCCGTGAAATAGGTATGAAAAGCCACTAATCGTTAACAAAACGATCACGATTATGTAATCTGATTGGTCAGAAGTTGTGGATTAATTTTCTGTAATGGCAACAACGACAGGAGGCTCAGTTACAAAGCAAATCACAGGTGTATATCAATATGCTTGTACTAATATTGTTTCTATAACAACAACTAGTAATAAGGACTTGTATTTAAAAATGTGTTGATGTGTTGACATTTTCTAGGAGGATATGTTTATTCAGCATTCATGGAAGGAGTCTCCAGTGTCGGTGCTTTGTAAACAGTCAGAGGCAAAACTGTAACCAAGTTTTCCGACATGGGAAAGACTTTCATGTTTCTCAGTAAAATGACAAGCTGATTTTTTTTGGTCTTAACTATTATGGAGGGGGGGAGGGGGAGAAGAAAAAAAAAAAAAAAAAAAAAAAAAAAAAAAAAAAAAAGGGCTGGTGAAGGAGTGACTCTTTTTAGCTGTCATAAGTAAGAACAGGAACAGACTTATAGACAATCATCATCACCATCATTAACACATGTTTGGAAGCTGTATACAAGAAGATGGATCACTGATGCTTTAAGGCTCGTTTGAAGATGGATGACACTTTGCCAAGTTCCAGCCCAAAATGAGGCTTCATCTGCCAGGAGGTTAAAACTTGCCCATAGATGGCTCCTTCAACATCGTCGTCAAACATGCATCCGAATCGATATAGAAAACATTGCAGGATGCAGAATTATTGTTCTGCAGTGACCATTCCAGTCTCCATATTTGCTCCCAAAAAAAAAGCCTACCTTTTAAATTAAAAAGACGGCATGCGTACGCACATGCACGCACTGAAAATCTATTCTGTTATGTTCTTCAATCATGTTAAACATCATAGAGAAACCACCCACCTAACCATCCATCCATCCATCCACCTAACCACCCATCCAACCATCCACCCATCCACCTAACCATCCATCCAGCCACCCATCCATCCACCCACCTAACCACCCATCCATCCACCTAACCATCCATCCATCCACCCACCTAACCACCCACCTAACCATCCATCCATCCATTCACCCACCTAACCATCCATCCATCCATCCATCCACCCACCTAACCACCCATCCATCCACCCACCTAACCACCCATCCATCCACCCACCTAACCACCCATCCACCTAAACAATCCATCCACCCACCTAACCATCCATCCATCCACCCACCTAACCACCCATGCACCCACCCACGCACCCACCTAACCATCCATCCACCCACCTAACCATATCTATTCTGTTATGTTCTTCAATCATGTTAAACATCATAGAGAAACCACCCACCTAACCATCCATCCATCCATCCACCTAACCACCCATCCAACCATCCACCCATCCACCTATCCATCCACCCAGTCACCCATCCATCCACCCACCTAACCACCCATCCAACCATCCACCCAACCACCCATCCATCCACCCACCCATCCATCCACCCAACCACCCACCCACCCATCCACCCACCCACCCACCCACCCACCCACCCACCCACCCACCCACCCA
>JANDJT010000228.1:2299804-2317304 GCA_024331685.1 Stegophilus panzeri | reverse complement strand
CACACACACACACGCGCGCACGCACACACGCGCGTGCATGCGCACACGCATGAAGGACTGCTCTGGACAAGAAGAGTAAGAAAGAACAGTGCCTTATTTAAGCATTTCATTCCGTTCCTATATATTTATCCAACGCATAATGCGATATCGACTACATCTTCAAATCTCACGTCTGGTCCGAAGGCATCGGTTCGTTTTCCATAACAGAAGCTCTGATTCAAATCACAGGTTTATATATATATATATATATATATATATATGTATATGTATATAAATGCACTCGTTCTACGATGTCGTAGAACGGACTTGTATGACTGACGCGCCTCATAATCTAAGACTAAAGACGTCTGATTGTCTAGCCGATACTTTAAAGAGACGTCTATGAAGAGACATTTATGGAAGGAGTCTTCAGTGTTGATGAAGTTCAGAGAGAGAGGACGGTGACGGGACAGTGAGAACAGGAAGGGATTTCTTTCCTTCCTTCCATAAGAGTAAATGTAAATCCGTATGGTTAAAAAGTACGACGTGACGGTGACGTTTAAAAATGTTTTTTTTTATTCCATTAAACATGGTAACTGTCGACATATGGCTGTTGTGTAAGAAGAATGAAACACTTCAGGATGTGCTGTTTCAGGAAAATGATCAACGTCAGGGTGGTGACAGGGACGCAACGTATAGCCGCGTAGCTGCAGGATGTGATCATAACTAATGGCGCTAATTAAATAAAATATGACATTTTGCATAGCCAGAGGCTACAAGAGTTTCTGCTGGGGATGAGATGAAAGGTTGTGTGTGTGTGTGTGTGTGTGTGTGTGTTTCAGTATTCGCAGTATATCTCCTCTAACTGGAGGTTTAAAAAAAAATATCTAGTTTTATTCCAATCGTATCCGCGTTTTCTAATTTTTATAGACGTTTAAGAATAAACCATCGAACCCCTGCGACTACTTTTGTACTTAAGCTAATTAGCGTATCCGGTAGCTCGCACTTTGTTAGCAAACCTCGAAACATATCGCGTATCATGGACATCGTAGAAAAGTCGAATCTTGATTTGACATTTTTTGCAACGTGCGAGGTCAGAAAACGCCGCCGAAATGAAATATCCGCAATTGTATCGGACGATTTTTAAAGCTGCAGTCGGTCATTTTTGCACCTGTTTCTAAAGGTATACGAAGCGTATCGTTTCATAGACACCTCAGGAAATCTGTGATTCGAAAAATACGGCCGTGAAACGTGCAGATTTGTTGCATTGTTTGACGCTTCTTTTTGACATTTTTTCTGGCCCAGAAATGTAACACGGTGACTGGGTTTTGCGCTTTTTTTTTTTCCCCCCTAAAAGGCAACTCGCTAGGCGTGTATCGTTTGAGCGACGGAGGCGGTTGTAGGAAAAGATGAAAAGCTCGCCCGTGTTTTTACTGAAAGGGCTGTAAAAATGACAAATTGCCACTTTAATGCAATTACAGTCATGCACTATACACTGTCTTTTGTCTACGGAAGTGCAAAGGATCAGGAAGCGTGTGAGTTTTCGGTAAATTTGGTGTTGATTGTGAATTCTCATGTCTGAATAAACAGTGCAGCTGAAGTGAGCTTCGGTGAAGTGTTGATATTGATGGGAAGAGTGGTATCGTGACACACACACACACACACACACACACACACACACACACACACACAATCAGCACTGATTCAGCTTGACACATCAGTGAGTAACTATTAAAAACTGTAATAAAAAAAGAATATGGATGTTTCTGGCTCTGAAAAAGGGTCACTCGTTACAGAAATATCACGATATAATCATGATATCGCAATCAATTATGTAGTGATATGCTTTTAAAAAATAAAATAAACAAAAGAGTGACGCAGATAATATATATTTTTCCCATATTTCCCACTTCTAAAGGATTGAAATCGTGTGTTACATGAGTCAGAGTCAAAATGATGCTAGGACGTGGCTAGAATCTGTCTTTTTTTTTTTTTTACTGAATGCACTGAAACATGGTTTAAAAAAACACTTTAGCAATGAAATCCACCCCAACCACACACACACACACACACACACACACACACACACACACACGCACGCACACACATACACACACACACACAGACAGTGAGTGTAAGAGCGGTATTGTGTCATGTGGTGACCACAGCCGTGCTGTAGCTTTTGCTAGACGAGGCCCTGTTCCTGTCACTCCTGCAATTTCTCACTTTCACACGTTCTCCGTTTTCCCTCCAGAGGAATATTTCATGAGATATTCTCTACCGTACTGTATAAAAATCCCCCCCCTTTTTACATTAAAAAAATCATTTTTTGCTTTACGGCTTGAGCAGAAGCCTCAGCTGCGGCCTTTAATATAATTAATTAGCTCTAATAAACCCCTGGAGCAAATAATCTGACTGCTGAGTCAGAAAGCAGAAAACGTTCTCTCTCGTTTCGTCGAGGTTGTCGTCGTCGTCGTCGTCGTTTTTGTTTTTTTTTCTTTCATAAAGAAAATAAATAAAGTAGGTTTCAGATCCATCACTTCTGGTTTGATTACGTATTCGAGCCCTGTTTAAAGCTGTGGTTAGTAAAGTAAAGTACCTTTGCGAGAAACGAGTCGAGTTTAGGGAAAGCGAGACTGCGCAGATCATTTTGGACTTCCTGTTTTGTTTAAAAAAAAAAAAAAATAAAAAAAAAAAAAACCCGTTTCTAGAGCTATCGACGGCATCCATAAGTAGTTGTGGTCGAGTAGATGTACAGAAACGCTTTGCTAATGCGTGTCGTCGTCTAAATAAATCCTGTGGTAAAATGTTGCAGTCAAAGTTAAAGTTTTTCCACTTGGGTTAAAGGAGAAAACTCTAAAACTCTTACTCTTGAAAGGCTTCAGAAAACAACAATAACAACAACAACAATAACAACAACAGAACAAACGGCTAAGCAGCAACAGCTTCATTGCTAATCTCTCAAATGTTAGCTAGCACAGCACTAACTCTGATGATACACACTTGCTAAATTCGAATAGTTAGCATGATAAATACAAAGCGTACGTAGATTTAGGTCTAATTTGTGAAAGTTTAGATTTGTTAGGAATTCAGATGCGAAAACTCGTCTAGTAGCAAGTTAAAAGATAAAAAAACAAAAAAAACAAAACGATTCTTAACAACCAAGTTAGCTAAAGCTAAGTAGCAAGATGCTAACTCTCTCAGAGATGTAGCTAGCTTTGAATTGACTTACATGACTCTGTCCGTAATTCGTAGGAAAAGAAATGTTGCCTGGTATATTATTGCTGCGCTGCTGCTATTTTGTGTTGTTTTTGTGTTGCTGCACGTTTCTATATTGCCTACATATTAAGTTACATCGTTCCTCATCTCCTTAATTAATATTTGAAAGCACGCTACGCCGTCTAGGGCGTACACGCCAGCTAGGAAACGCATGATTACGGCATTTTAATGCCGCTATAAAGCAGACTTGGATGTAGTTAAAAGTAAACGCGCATATACACAATCACATCCAAATCCACTGCAGATATTTGAAGCCCTCTGGCTTGGCTGGAGGATCGAGGCGACGTCTCAATCGAGGGGACGTTTTCTTTCTGCCTCTCTGACTGTCTCTGAGCTCGACATGATCACCGAGAGAGCTCTTCAATAAATAATGATGCAACACGGAGAGAGAGAGAGAGAGAGATATTGAAAACATGTTTCTGTAATATGACACACATGCCGTTTTTTTTCCCCCAATTAAAATTCACAAAGGCTTGGTGGGGGGAAAGGGCTCGGGCGGCGAGGCCTTACCAGAATCAATGCCCGCAGATTGTGTGGCGAGGTGAATGTGCGTTTGATTTATCGTGCTCTTTTAGAGCCATTATTCCTGCTGGTCTTCTTGTTTTTTTGTTGTTTCAATAAAGCCAGGAGAGCTGGGACCAAGCAGACGTTTTGAAGTGGTAATTGCCCACTTTTGTCTAGTTATCCGCTCTCCTCTCATTCTCTCTCTCTCTTTTCTTCTTTTTTTCTTGTAAAGCCTGTCCGAAGAGACTTTTGTACAACGTAATAAAATTTACCTTTAATTTTCACCACCCGCTCCGTGACAATTTCAAGCCGTAACATCCGGGAACACGTCTGTCGAACACATTTCACCACGCGTTTCGATAAACCGCCATTAGGCGTGTTTAAGGTTCGAGATTTTCACAGTATGATACTCTAGTCTTAACAATATCACAGTTTCACGTTAGCACAGAATTAATTAACCATTTAAAACACACACACACACACACGCGTCAATTAACTTTTTTTTTTTCTTAGAAAGGTTTTTGAGAATGTAATTTCTATTAACATTTCGTACATTGTCAGTGTTTATCATGTTGTTGTTGTTGTTGTTGTTGTATGCTAAAAGGATCTGAGGAACAATCACGTAGGGTTGCTAATCCAAAAACAGCTACATCTTTGGTTTACGTACGATCGGGAATGCTACGTTCTTCTGTGCGTCTGATACGATTAATCTGCCGTGTAGCTAAAGTTACGGACATGCTCAGATCGGCAGTTGAGGTAGCGATGTAACGTAGCGTTGCGGATTACACAGCTAAATGCTTTTCGGTGCACTCGCGTCCTCTGTATGGACAAATGTTGGGGGTTTTTTTGTGAATCCAGAGGGTTGTGAAAACGTTGGGGAGACGGATGCCAAAGGGAAAAGAGAGGAGAACCGCGGGAGTAAGGAAATAAATAGATGGTAATAGATTCATAATCATAGACATTGACTAAGACTAGATAGCATGCATCCTGAAGCAGGCTCTTGCTAAACATTAGCTTAGCTTAGCTTAATATTTAAGTATTATCTCCAACTAACAGAAAAGGGAAGGCTAGTTGGCTTTCGGTTTACCTATATATATATATATATATATATATATATATATATATATATTCGCTCTTATATAACAGATATGTTTTAAGCATCGTTTTTGCTAATCGTTGCCCATCCTCGTCTCTCTCTCTCTCTCTCCTGCTCCAAGACGTCGTCCTGCCAAGATCCAATGGCCTACAGAAGCTACCTTCAGTCCAATGTGCTTTCATTTCTCCCTCATGTGCACTTACGCTCTGAAATCCAGCAACTTTTTACTCCGGGCTACTTCACACGCCTCCCGACTGAGCTCTGTCCAACAGCAAAAAGAGAGAGAAATGTGTGTGTGTGTGTGCGTGAGAGAGAGAGAAAGAGAAAGAGTGAGACATCGGTATACTTTTAGCTAACTAATGGAGTGTAAAAAAGCGAAGGCTGCATCCATGTACTTCTTAGCATCTTTAAATCCATTCACCACCCCCCATCCACCCCCCCTCAGATTTTTGCCTCATCGCTTGCCTCGGTTAATCACTTTCCATGCGCTCATTTAAATATTAAAATTTTCTTTAATCATCAAAGGCAGGGAGCCTCATGCATATTCATATCTTCAAGCCCCCCTCCCCCCTCCCCTCTCTCTCTCTCTCTACACTTTTCCCCAGAATTACAGGTTCATTACCTCGCTCCAAAGCCAAACAGTCATTACCAAGAGCCAGCTTTTTAATTGCTGATGCCTGGCCGTCATCGGCGTAACGCTCGGATTTAAAGTTCCGGAAGAAAATGAAACGCAAAGAAACGCTCAAGTTTTTTAAATAACTTAGCATTCGGGTTGTACGTTTTCATCGCTGTAGAGAAAACAGAACGAGAGAGAGAGAGAGAGAGAGAGAGAGAGAGAGAGAGAGAAATGGAGAGAGAGAAATGGAGAGAGAGGGAGAGAGAAATGGAGAGAGAGAGGGAGAGAGAAATGGACAGAGAGGGAGAGAGAGGGAGAGAGAAATGGAGAGAGAGGGAGAGAGAGAGAGAGAGAGAGAAATGGAGAGAGAGGGAGAGAGAAATGGAGAGAGAGAGAGAGAGAGAGAGAGAGAGAGAGAGAAATGAAGAGAGAGGGAGAGAGAGAGAGAGAGAGAGAGAAATGGAGAGAGAGAGAGAGAGAGCGGGAGAGAGAAAAAAACCTGTTCTCTGGCTGGAGCTCTGAATATTTGTCAAGAGGCTTGACGAAAGTTGCATTTGCATAATGACTTTGTAGTTCTGCATTAATAAAATTTGCATATGAAGCCGTGTTAATTACTCCTGATCAGGCTTTTTTGCATTCATGCATGGTAATTTTCGGAGACTTGCGAGAATTGATGTCCTGGCGTCAGGGCTGTGATTGGTGGCAGTGGCGGTGGCGGTGCTGGTTGTGGAGGTGGTGTGTGTATGTGTGTGTGTGTGTGTGTGTGTGTGTGAGCAGGGTGGTAGTAGTGTGGTTGTGGGGGGTTATGATGAGTGACAGAGGAGGGGTAGGGAGGAGAAGCGATGGCGTCGGATGTAGCTCAGAGAAAGAGAAGATGGCACATTTTGCATGTTTGTGCGAGTCGCTTTATTGTGCCTTCTCTCTCTCTCTCTCTCTCTTTCACTCTCTCTCTCTATTGCTCTCTCTCTTTCACTCTCTCTCTCGCTCTCTCTCTCTCTCAGCTCTCTCTCTCTCTCTCTCTTGCTCTCTCTCTCTCTGAGCTCTCTCTCTCTCAGCTCAAAGCAGCTCCTGTAATTGGTGTGTGAAAAAAAAAAAGAGTCAGGGAATGAAGGAGTGATATTCGAAAAAGAATTGCATGTAATAAAACCTCACGAAAAAAAAAAAGCGCCCATAAAAAAAAAGAAAAGATTTCAGAAAGACAGGTGAATCAATAGTGTACGTTGTTGATTTGAAAATAGGACGACAGGATTCGAACGGAGGATTTTTACAGAACGGCTCGTCCTTCTTCTTCTTCTTGTTTTTCTTTTGTGCCACTTTTCTCAGCTTTCGCTCCTTTATGAAGACAAAACGTTCCCTATATATTTATATACGCTACACACGCTTACGCTTCACGTCACGCCGCGGTGTCTCGAGTACAGAGGGGATCGCTTTAACTCGGATCAATTTTGTACACCTTTAAGTGACGCTGGCTTTCCACTGACTTTTTTTTTTTTCCCTCCGTTCTTTGTCGAGACCCTGCTGAGTTCAAGCGTTCGTCTGTGGAATTTTGGCCCCTAACTTGTGGTTTGGCAAAATCATCACACAGCACTCTGTGTGTGTGTGTGTGTGTGTG
Source organism: Stegophilus panzeri (assembly GCA_024331685.1). NCBI lineage: Eukaryota > Metazoa > Chordata > Actinopteri > Siluriformes > Trichomycteridae > Stegophilus > Stegophilus panzeri. Next base: position 2,310,218 of record JANDJT010000228.1, on the reverse strand, counting down.
TGTGTGTATCTGATTATGTGCCCACACTAGCACAAGCTAAATAGGTGTGTGTTTGGTGTATGGTGTGTGGTGGTGTGTTGTGTTGTGTGTCTAGCTTCTTCTTTCCCTTGTCTTTTCTTTTCTTCCCTAAAACCAGTGGTCTCCTCCTCATTTAGTCTAAGAATTAAACCCAGAACTTTAGAGCAGCGCGAAGAGTCTGGGGCCGCGTCCAAAACAAAGCCATCTTTCTTTCTTTCTTTCTTTCTTTCTTTTTTTTCCCCCTCGCACAGACGTGCAGCACATGAGCGCTCGAGCGCGTGCACGAGGGATCTGGCACTCCGTTACGCTTTTATTATATTTTAAATGCCGACACGTGTGTGTGTGTGTGTGTGTGTGTGTGTAGTCAGTGTTGTGATAATTACGGTGAAAAAACGCACGCCACCTTTAAACCTTTAAAGCGTCTGATCTATCAGCCAATCCGCATCATATCTTTCAAAAGGGTGACGAGCGGAGGCCGAGTACGCGGCGTAGCGCAGCCCCTCGCCTCGTCTTGTTCTTTTCTTTCCGTTTTTCTGTCAGAGAAAGGGGGTCTTCAGCTGTGTGCCCTTTGGATTAATGCACAGCACACTCGGTGTTTAATTTTTCAAGAGGGAACGACAGCGAGTAAAATAAGTGACGAGGACACAGAAACGGGGCTGGAGATCGCTGAAATTGTTCTTTTTTTGAGGGGAGGGGGGAAGGGCAGGTGATCTCACCCTGATATATTTACAGTGGGTGTCTCTGTGTATCTGTAACCGTGTCCCGTGACACGTCTCCGTGCTATTCTAGATGATCTCTGATTGTCTACTGTGTCGGAAATAAGAACCGTAAACACATGTAGCACAAATGAAGTGTACATTAACACAGAAAAAGGGGGAGGGGCTTATAGCAGATGACGGACAGCACCAAGAGAACCAATGAACTGCTTATGATTTGTGTATTAATATCGAAAACTCATATATTCTATCTATCTATCTATCTATCTATCTATCTATCTATCTATCGTCAGGTTAGTGTCTAAGCATTTAAACACTTCAGGACATGCTGTTACAGGAAAATAATCAACGCTGAGTTGATGCACAGTCACTGTTACCCGAAGTTGATTATTTTCCTTCAACAGCATGTCATTCGCTCACTGGAAACTTTCTCTCTCTCTCTCTCTCTCTCTCTCTCTCTCTCTCTCGCTTACTAAGACTTTCACGTCGTGGAAAATGTTTAAATCTGACCGCGACACTGGAGACTCCTTCCAAAAAATACTAATTAAAATATGAACGAATTGATCTCCGTACTGAACACCGCACCGAAGCACGTTTCGAAAAATGTGAATTGAATTCAATGAAGTGGACTGCTCAGATTAGAACGAGTGCACGATGATTCGCGGCTTCACCGTACTGTTGATCGACACCTCCTGACCAATCAGAATCGAGAATTCAGCAGCGCTGCGGTATAATATCCAAAAAACAAACGAACAAACAAACAAAAAAAAAAACATGTTTGTCATCAAGCGGCTTTTTTTTTTTTTTTTTTTTTTTACTGCTGATTTAGTGCACACCAACGAACAAGTTCAAAGTGTTAACAAGTCGGCTCGCCGGTAAAATCGAACGTATTAAACGGCGTGGACTTCAGTTTTCAGCAGCGGCGAGGCATTAACGCGTCCCACATGAAGACATCAAACGGCCGCAGTGCCACTCTGCGGTACCGACATGACGGCGTTTCAGTCTCTCTCCACCGCAAGGCAGGGAATAAACTTGTCGCCGATTTGGGTTGTGAACACAAGCAAAGCTCTCTGCATGCGCTGGTGGCTTCTGCCCTCGTGCTCGTCATGTTCTTCTCCACGCTTTCCGTTTTTTTATTTTTTTATATTGTCAGCAGACATGTTGTGCAAAGCAGATGCTGCTGCACTTTCACAAAATTATCCAAGGTGGCTAATTCACTGCTATTAAATCCTCTTAAGGTTGAGGAATTCAGACATACTTTCACGTCTTCTTCTTCTTTTTTTTTTTTTCTACAATCCTGCCAAAAAGACGACTTTGCATAACTGGTTCGAAGGCTGAGCCGCAGCACCTTCCGTTGCATGTTGATACAGTAGCTCCGTCACCCTGACACTGTTTGTTTAGTGAGCTACTCGAGCAAGCATGGAGATTTGAATTTGTAAAGCGTGGGAGAAAAGGCTGGAGGAGGACTTGTAAGCCCTTTCTAGCAGCGCCTAGACAGCAGCCCTTCGATACCTCGCTCTAAAGCGGCTTTGGCGAGAGCAGATCACGGCTGCGGACAATGACATGCGTGCAGAAAGCACTGGACAGGATGGGATTAGCAGGTTAGCGCAGGTTTCTCTTCAGCGCTAACACGCTCTCCTGGCTCCCCCGGGCTTTTGACACAGCGTGGCTCAAGGAATTAGTCCAGCTCCCAGATTTAAACCTTAACCGGCTAATGGAGCCTCTAAAGCCCAAAGCATTTTCTTGCAAAGGAGTGTTGCTTGCGACAGTTAAGCAGGAAGCATCGCCACTATTAGCTCGGACTAATTTTTCACTGTGTTAGCTCTGAGGATTAGGATGCAGTGTTGGAATGGTTCAGGAGAGGTGGGTTGAAGAATTAAAGCCCAATTACAAGCGACAGAATGTTTGTTTGTCATTGAGGAAGGTGGAAAGTGTGGCAAGAGAGCTAGGAGATTTTCTGGAGGGTGCTGGGGTGCGACGCAGCCTGACGAAATGTGGGTTGATCCTCTTGTTTAGGGGGGCTTAAGGCTTCCCAATTTCACATGCTAACAGCTTCTGCACAAACCCCCAGAGTCTGCCGGAAATATTGATATTTGTCCTCTGTGGTCACTGCCGCCCTCTTTCTCTCTCTCTCTCTCTCTCTCTCTCTCTTGCCTTCTCTCGGTCTGTCACTTCATTTTGAGAATTTGGAGAACTCTAGGCTTTGTCTGTGTGTATATAGCAGCCCCTGTAATCATGCTTCTCTGGTGCTAATTGCTCATGCCTGTGGAGTTTGGAGAACACGTTGTATCAAAGCTCATGCTGAAGAGCAGGATCACTAGCTGGCATGGCTTGATCATTCCTCGAGACTACTTTGGTTTAACCCTGTTTTTTGCCCTTCATCTCTAGTCTGCTTTTTATATATATATATATATATCTACGAGAGACTGAGATTGTTTCCAAGTCATTTCCCTATCTCGCCGTCCTCCGAGGCCTCGTTTTGGTTCTGTACACGCAGCGTTTAATGTTCCTCCCATCATGGGGCAACATGTCAGCGACTGCAGAGATGTTTTTTTTTTTTTTTTTCCTTCTATTTACCGAGTATGCAGAGCAGTCTGGGTGGTAGTGAAGTAAATTGCGGAAAAGCAGTAAAAGCAGATTGAGTTTCTCCTCATGGGCTTGGGTCTTTAGTGCGCTTACTCAAAACATCGCTCCGAACTCACCGAACACGAACCAACACAATCACTGTAGATCACTGGAGCCATTGATCTGTGCGATGAGGCTGTGCAGAATAAACACTTGAGAATTTTAGCGTCTAAAAATCGATCAAATTTGATTTCTGCACTTACGTAAGAAACCAGTTGCACATCACAACAAAAATGCTCTTTTGTTGCAACCTGTTGGAAGGACCACTGGCAAGTTAATTCGTTTGATAGCTAGAGGGCTTTTTAGCTGTAAACAATGCTGGATTTCAGCCAAAAGGTGCCACTGGGCCTCAACAGGCATCCCTCTGATCAGAAACTAGAACAATAAATCACTATTTGGCGCTCTCAAAGCCACCATTGAAACCTGTTGCTTAATCCAACAAAATTGGCTGATGCTCACTGAACAGAGCGGACCGACCGAGTGTCTGAGGTATTAATGTAGCTGGCACCAATTCTTCTGTTCCCCTGGTTTCTATCTAACCTTTCATTCATTTTCATTTCAAGCCACAATGGCATTAGAACAATGAGTGCTGGATTAGGCTGTGCGCCCTTAATCCACTGTATTTGTTTTCCCATCATTTACAGCTGTTTAATGTGTGGTTTTTTGTCTCTGTCATAAAAGTCTGCAGGGTTTTTGGCTAGGTCTTGAGCTCTACAGTCTGTGATGTCCATTTTTTTGTTGTTGAAAAGGACACCGTTCGGACTTTCGCCGCAGGCAGTTTTGGCCATCTGCCTAATCTGAAAGTGAGAGCATTTGAGAGCATGAGAATTACTTCAGAGCCGTCTCTCAGTCTCTCTATTTCTCCATCTTTTTTTTTTTTTGTCTCTTTCTAATTCAGCTAGTTATCCGAACACGGCATCCTTCTGACGAGCCCCGAAATCAGGTAAGATTCCCAGGGCCAAATGAGCATCATTAAAGCTAATCAGTGGCACAGGAATGGAGAGGAGCAGCGCGAGCTACGTCATCAGATGACAGTGATACCAATCAACCTTGTTAGCGTCAGAGGTGTGGAATGAATATGATGCCTGTCAGTGAAATCAAGAGCTAGTGTTTGAGCAGGGATGTTACTTTCTGCACTGCTCTCTCGCACTCTATAATATCCTACCATATCATAATGGAAACAGATCTTATTATAACAACATAGCCTCTCAGATACTGCGCTCATATCCAGTGCTAAGATGCTAACTTGGTCTAAGACTAATGCTTACATTGATCTCAGAAAATGGACTCGATGGGTGGGATTTGGTCAAGCACTTTTTGAACCCAAATGGAAGTGGTTCTAGTGGTTAAGGTTGTGAGAACACATCGCTAAGCCGTTCGGAAATATGGATGTCAAGTTTGAGCTAGCTCATGACTGAGATTAAAGGTTTCGCTAGCAAGAAAGTCTTATATGGGCAATGTGAAGGCATAGTGACAACAGGAACAAGAGCGAACTGTTGGGAAGACCAGCATTCCCATCAGTCGTGTTGGTAAATGATTGAGAAAAGACTGAATGATTAAAATTATGCTGTAAATACCCTTTAGAACACTAATCTTTCATGTTTTACACCATACTGGGAAGCGATGGATTCCAGAAGCTATCCCACAGCTTCCCAGACTACCCCCTGTCCTGCACATTTTAGAGTTTTTCCTGCGTAACCTACTCAGCTAATTAACGACCCTTCCTAAGTTGAAGTGGGTGTGTTAGAGCAGAGAAAAACACTAACATGTCCAAGGTTCTACAGGGCCAGGGTTGGTAACCTGTAGGTTATGCCATTCTGAGATATTGTGAGCTCGGTTCTCTCAGACTTTTGATGCTGTGAGTACCACAAAAACTTGTCCGCATCGAATCTTCTGAGCATAGCGATAGCGTAAAGTCACAATGCAACCTCTTCCTGCCTAAAAAAAAAAAACATTCCCCTTGCCCTCTTTGCTAGCATGTCTCCTGTGCCATGTTTCTGAGCACACATCACAGGGACCTTTTATGGTGCCCACTTCTCTTTGTGAAGGGGATGTTGAATGCCCAGCTTTTTATAGTTACATTTAAAGGGAGTTGGATGCCTGGCGCAGCTGGGGCTCATTATGGTATACTCCATCCAAAAATGCACGTGTAATTAATTCACTTACCCAGACCCTCATTGCTCCCTCCTTCCTTCCATCCAAGACCTCCAGTCTACTTGCTTTCTGTACAAAGTCCTCGAGGGAATCCATCTGAAGCTTGAACGGGCCTTGGCTTGGAGCGATAACCCACCTTGAGGGGTGATGGACAGCACTTATGGAAGCGTACCCTTAAGATAGGTGACGAGCGGGATCTGTACCCGTCTGGATCGCTGTTTAATTTCCGGTCGATGCGGTTTTTAAAACAGAGTGAATCATTTTAAACAATGTCCTTTGTGTGTCATGTTCTTCTCGGATGCTTGGGAATACTCTGCCAAGCTCGAGCAGACTGCTGTAGCTTAGCGGCAGGGCTATCAGACGGAGAGAGGCCTTTTTAACTCCCTGGCGCATCGCTGCGTCCACTCGCTGATGTAAACCCACTCGAACGAGATGAATAGCTTATGCAATTTTGTGAAGTCCGTACTGCAGTGAGGCAATGCCAGGAAACACTTCTGTCTCTTGACAGTGATGTTTTTCCAGTTCTTTTGCATTGTCTTGCTGCCCAATGGCTTGTGAGCACACACACTCTCCATTCAAACCCTTTAATTTGCTAACGTCGCACGGTGTTTAACACTTAATAATTTGACCTGTGCATCAAATAAGAGCAAAAGCGTGCAACTTGAAGCAATAGAATGAGGGGACATAACTTTAAATTTACTAAGTGACCATAGTCAATTAGCATACATATTGTCCCATCATTTTTACGGTTATGTCACGTATATAGCGCTTTATAACCATTCACACCAAGTGTCAAAATCGTGCTGCTACCCTGGCCTCCCTGTAGCAAACAAAGCACGTGAAGTGGAGGTTTTAGGCCCTTGAATATAGGGGTTTGGAGTGGAGAACAAGAAGGAGGAGAATGAGGAGGAGGAGGAGGAGGAGGAGGGGTGCTGGTAGAAGAGCTCTGTTTCTTGCAAATGAAAACAGATTGGACTGGTTATAGAAGAGAGCCTGGTTTCAGTTAGACTGGAGACAGGCGTACTGTGTGAATGCCATACCCCCCACTACCACCACCACCCTCTCCTCCGTTTACAGCTTCTGACATGCTTTTTCCAGCGCTGCTTTCTGCTGCACTTTTTCTTTTTTTGTGTCCAAGCTTCCCTTTTTTCCCCAGCCCGTTTTTTTTTTTCCCCCCTCTTCGCCTGAGAATTAAACAGAAGTAGAGCGGCATGCTCTTGTAATCTTCTTTATCGCTTTTGAAATCATTCCTTTTGATTGCCTAAGAGAAAATGGCCGAAGTCATATACCGTGCAGAGATCATTTTCGCGAGCATTGTTTGATCATCGCACCCGTCACGTTAACATCGATGCCACTGAAGGTTAGCTTAAGCCTTCTGTCATAATCAGCACGCTAAGAAATGTTTTCATTATCCTGACAAATAGAGGGCTTTGTTTATAGAGACCGCGAGCTGCGACTGCAGATATTATTCTGTCTCGCAGAATAGTAACCAGGCCGAGATGATTCCATCAGGTAGGCCTGACCCCTGCGCCTGCGCCTTTTTCCGACAATATGTCTGTGCAAAATCCTGCATGGTTTGTTTGCTAATTACAGCTACGTCACCCCCCATGAAGTTTTGTCTGGCTTGCTGGAATTTTTTTATTTTTTTTCTCTCTCAAAAACTCACAAGCAAGGCACTTTTGTTTTGGTCTTAAATACGTGTTTAGCACGTTCAGAATTCAAAGGAAATAAAGTGATTTTGTAATTAGCGTTATATTTCACAGTGGCTGGCACCGTTATTGGTGTTTTGTATGCCTGATTTCATTTTACAGGTGCCTGTTAAATAAGGGCCTTTCACACTCTGTCATGTTTGATGATGGGAAGCACCTCACACTTTTTTTTTTTTTTTTTTTTTTCGGGTGAAGTGTGTGTACATCATGAAGCTCATGGTCCAGCAGCCTCAGCTGTCCCTCGTCTCAGATGTGGCTTGCGTGCAATCAGAGCCTTATAAGGGCCGTTTAGAGCAGAGGTGCCCCCCTTCCCCACCCTCGAGTCTCTGGTTCCTCGCTTTAACCCTCATCTGGTCTGGATCTGCTCTTCCAGGCCACAGCCCGCACGGCTTGCTCTGTCTCCACAGTATAAACACACAAACCAGGGCCAGAATGCACGGACCTAGCGTCGTCCCATATACACTTACACAAGCCACACACACACACACACACGTTGACACTTTCCCCTCCCTTAAGTCCTTGGGATCAATTCAGAGGGACAGGCGCCAATAAGATGACAAACATCGAGGCCTGCTGGTGGAGCTGGCTTTTGTTCTGTGCCGTGTTTTCTCCAGACCATTTTTTTTCCCCCCTGCTCTCTGTTTGATAGTAATGAAGAGTGCTTCAGCGGTAATAATACCACCCGGAGACTGAATGAGAAGTCTGCAGATTTATAGGATGACTAGACTCTTTCCTTTATTCCATCCTGTATATAAACCCGTATCTCGCTCGTTCTCTCGCTCTCTTTTATATCTCCTGCAATCCGGCTACACTTTCAGTTGACTGCTGGGTAAATAAGGTTGCCCAGCCTCGACTGAGAACCTCATTTTTTTTTTTTACTCCGAGGCAGGAGCCGCTTTAACGCGACCGCACAGAGGAATCCGCAAAGCAATCAGAGCGCAAAGAGAGGTGGTTTCAGGAAGAGCTCGCTCCGACAGCTAGCTCCAGCGTATGACAATTTCAGACTGAAGAGTCTACCCAGGAACTTAAACGCGAAATTCATGTTATTTTGACACGAAATGAAAAATAGCCCCTTGTTTTTATTGCTAGATGCTACAGGTTTTTATCACGAGCCCCCATGTTGCCAGTTCTGTTTGGCCAACAGAGCGCAGCTTTGTTACATCAGAGCGAGAGATCCGAGCCAGGAAGGGGAGGAGAGACTCCAGGCGTATATATACGCTGTGCCGATGCTCCCACTTGGCCCAGTCTACTTTGGACTGTCTCGCTAAAGGATGTTGGGGGGGGGTGGGGGGGGTGGTGTGGTGTGGTGTGGTGTGGTGTGGTAGGCTGTCCAAAAATCTGTTCATTCCCGTTCATGCCATGCTTCAACCGCCGTTCACCATATTATGCAGATTTCTTATTTAGATCGCAACATGACAAGCATCGTATGGCAGCAAAACAAACAACACCATTGGCTAATTAGACATTTTAGCATATGTGATGTTGTTGGCTAAAAACCGAACACTTAATAGCAGTGATTGTCAATAAGTCATGCAGATTGTGAATATCAGAATGATCGCAAATACGGGTTTCCGGATTAAAAATCGCATGTTGCGAAGTGGGAACAATTTCAATCCACACTTTAAAAACACAACTCACTTTTAGCAGTCAGCAGTTAGACTCTAAACCAGGGGTATTCAAGTGAAAATCTCTGAAGGTACAGTTACATAAAATTCCTTGTTTACAAAAATCCGGATAAGCAGCGAACATGCCCGAAAGGCGACAACAGTGTCCTTTGAATTCTTAGCAATTAATGATTCGTTTACACGTTGCTATTATATAAGATATATATATTATTATTATTATATAGGACAATTCGAAATAGTTTCGTTTCGGAGTGCCACTTTTGACTTTGAACAGAGATACATCCATTTTGAAATGCATACTGGTCATCTAGTCATCTTTAAACATTTCTATATTCGTGGTTGACTTGTCGTAAATTCGCTAATAAGAGCACAATGAAAAACTGCGGGTCTACCAACGTAAGCCAAGCTGGTTCATGTGTACACTACTAGAGTCGCTGAACAACTTATGTTAATTATGTCTCATGCAGTGTTCGTTGAAGTACTTCGTTCTGAAAAACTTTTCTGGGTTTGCATCCAAACCATAATCTGCCTCCCTGCCCCGAAATATCTCTCTATCTTCCTGTACATTGCACAGCTAGCTAGTTTAGTACACTGCGTCAAAACCTCTTAATTCTGACTTTTCAGTTAGGAAATGGGACAATAAAATAAAATTGATGAGAACATGAAGCCGTATTGTAATTAATGCACTTTTTTTTTTGCTTTTTTTGCTCATATTCATGGGGCAGGTAGAGACCTGCAGGTGAGGTAGTCTGTCTCAGAGCTCAATGTGTGTGTGTGTGTGTGTGTGTGTGTGTATGAGCAGGATTAGTGAGGAAAAAAGGCTACCCATATCCCTTCGTCTGTCCACTTCCTGTCTCCCTCCCACTTTTCTGTCCAGACTCAGACTCTAAGTCCTTTCTGGCACTTTCCACATCGAATCTATTTAATTTGTTAACATGAAACAGGCCTTTTTTTTTTCTTTCTTTCTTTTTTTTTTTACCCCGAGCTGTTGACATCGGCCTCAAGTACAAACCGGTGACCCTTAAAACGTCCATAAAGTCTGTTGAAAGGCGTCATCTTTTACCCAAACACACACACACACACACACACACACATGCACACGTACACGTGCACGTGCACACATACACACACTTTAATTAATTAATTTAAGTTGAGGCACTACAAGTGAATAGATTGCTAATATTCTTACAAGTAAAAAAACAAAAAAAACAAACCCATTTATTTATGCAAATGAGGCAGTGTATAATAAAATATAGATACATTTGCATACCGATTAAAAGAAGAAAAAAAAAATCAAAAAATTTAAAAAAATTTAAATGTTTATTTCACGGTGAAGACGCTCTGAAGAGGAAGATTCTCACAGAGAAGTTTGTCGGAAAATTATTTCTGTTATATATATATATTAAAAAAATATGTATGTATATATATATATATATGTGTGTGTGTGTTATTCCAATTTTGTGGAAATTCCTCTGTAATATCCTTCTAAATAGATAGAAATGTAGTACAGGGATGATTTTACATGATTATGTAAAAGATCATAAAGACACATAAATCGATATATATA
>JANDJT010000228.1:2267986-2281458 GCA_024331685.1 Stegophilus panzeri | reverse complement strand
TGTTTGGACCTTGTGATGCGACGTCGCCCCCCCACCCCATCCCCTCCCCTCCCCTTCCCCCCTCTCTGAGCTGCCACGGTAGATCCGTTTTTTTAAATTTTTCGGCAGGATCAAAACGGGAAGCATTTTGCATTTCTGAATATGAAACCTGTATAGAAGGGAATGGAAGGTTGTGTGATGGCCTTTTACTGTAGCTGCATATATGACAGTAAATGTTTTTGCTCACTATTATATTGGTTGTAAATATTTCTTTTTCTTTCTTTCTTTCTTTTTTGTTTTTTTTTAAAAATGCTTACCCAGACTTTTTTGCTTTTTGGTTTTCTTTGTGTGTGTGTTGGGAGTGGCCCCGGGAGCAGCCTGTCTTTTACCTGTTTGCCCCTCCACCCCCAGCCCTGTGTGTTCGATTCTGAGTGTAAAAACGCGGTTCTGTACGGGGCCTGCAACGTGCAGCTCTCTTAGCATGAGAAGAATAGAGCACAAATACAAACTGTTTTACTTGTCTAACTCATTTTCGCTCTTTTGTGTCATCATTTTCTTTCCAACAAGTTAAAAAAAAAAACACTTCACTAACTCTCACTCAATGTGTACTTGAAGGTGTCTAAACAGACAGATAGATAGACAGATAGATAGATAGATAGATAGATAGATAGATAGATAGATATCTCAATACGGTATAACACTAGATACATATACACGTATCAGTATACAAGTTTCACTTCCATATACGATGAAAGTCTTTGCCTCGAACCAGAGGCTACGACAGTCACGGATTGGTTGGCGACGGATGCAAACACGTGAAAAACGACTAGGACTACGTAACATAAACACAGACATGCATGACATACACGTGCGCACACATGGCTCCAACAACCTATAACGACGCTACTCATAACAGACTCTAGACAAAGAGTGCTACACAAACGTGACTTAAATGCTAGTGCTCATTAACCCACAGTGTGAATCAGGTGCGAACAGTCATGTGACATGAGTGTCGTGATCACGTGAGATAACGTGGCTGATGGGAATCGTAGTCCTTCCATCTTCTGTCCAACCATGACATATAAATAAAATTTCATTAAAAAAAAACATTTTTTTTTAAATAGATCAATATAAACCATAACTATAGATAGTAAAATAGAAAACAAACAAACGAAGAAATAAATAAAGAAACAAATATATAAATTAATGCCAAAATGTTTGAAAGGAAACAACCATTTCCCTGCAAGATTTTAACTTATGTCTGAGTGTATGCTATAGGATATATTATATCTAACAAGACGCCTGTACATAGTGTTATACATCCATAATAAAACAACATAAAAAGTAAAACAACAAACAAATAAATGAATGCCAGTACACGGAAAACAAACATTTCATGTTTTAAAATTTTATAATAATTAATAATTTTTTATGAAGATTTCAACTGCGATCCAAAAAAAATAATCCAAAGTACATAATACAATAATAAAAAAAAATAAAATAAAATTATTACATGAGGAATAAGAGGTTTAAATTTACAAAGGTTGGCATGAATATTTTCATTTGGGCACAAATACATAAAAAAAATAAATAAATAAATAAAAATCAACAAGGGCACATCACTCATTACAAATGCAAAGAGTGCAAAGTACACGTCTTCACTGAACAGCGACTAAATGTAGATATTATTGCGTGTAAATAACGAACACTTCACTCCAAATCCAACAGCAAGCGACTCGTACAGTCCAGAGAGCGAGGCAACACATTAAGTAAGGAATAAAACACAACGACGCATGCTGTTGTAGGAAAATAATCAACGATGTGGTGGTGTGATGCAACCATACGCCAAGAAGAGTTACTATTACCAACCGGATGTTGATTATTTTCCTACGACAGCGCTTCCCAAGGTGTTTTATTTCTCTTATAGCACAGCAATTTGCTAACGATCAGTCCGTACAGGATTTTATTTGTGATTGTTGCGGCCAAAAGCGGCGTTTTTCAACATTTGCGATGTAAATGCTTACAGAGTTTTTTTCCGTGCTCCCATCCCCCACCCCCCCACCCCCCCTAAGAAAACTACCTGAATTGGCGAAATCGTAAAATTGTCTTTCGCACTGATGTTTGTTGATAAACGAGACCTTTTAGCTGTACTCATGTTCAACGCACGTGAATCTGAGAGGGCTTTGGCTGAACGCCAAATCTGGCGTCTCGGCCCAAATCGGCGGTCATTTTGAAAAATTGCGAGCTCCTCCGAATATTGCGGCGTTTGCTCGATTTTGCGTTCATTTCTGCGATCGCAACATCACGAAATCCTGGAGGGGACTGAACGGTTACAATCTGTTATTTATTCATGAACGACACGTCATATTTTTATGCATTTATTGTTACGTTTAAGTCCTCGAATCAAGTTAGTGCCAGGTACTCACTTACATTACAGCAGCAATAAACAGTCTCAGGCTCTTTTTTTTTTTGCTCTCCTAATAATAATAATAATAATACAAAAATAACCCCAAAACTGCAAAGTGTAAACTTCTCTACATTTTCAGATGTCTGAAAATGTAAAGTTACAGTTTACTGTACAGTTACTGACTCTGAAACTGGAGACTCCTTACTCCTTAGTGTAAATGTCCTTACGGAAGATTCCCCTGTAACACAATTACACACATTTTTTAAAACCGTATATGTGGAGTGTTCGCTGTAGACTGGTGTAAGTTGTTACTATAGAGACAATAACGTATAAATAAAGGAAAGTGGGCAGATTAATCAGATGATTAAGCTTGTGTGAGTGTGTGTGTGTGTGTGTGTGTGTGTGTGTGTGGTGCTGTATGGAAATACACAAACTGAACCCCGAGGACAAGAAACAGCGAAACACACCAAAAACATCTGAAATGTTCACGCTCAGCCGTCCGAGGCCATTTTGTAGAAAGGACCTTTGACGTCGAGCGGCGTGCGAGTGTGAGATGGAGGGACGCGGATCCTCTCTGAGTGACGCCAGGCTCCGCAGGTGCCCGCTGGCTGGCAGGCGCTGGGCGCTGAATTAGCGCTCATCCCATCATTAAGCCCCTGCTCATGCTCAACTCTCGGCGGTGTTAAATACGCCGTTCCCCTCGGTCAGCCATCAAACATCCTCCCAGCTTAGCCCACGGGGCTTTCACACTTCACTCAGCAGAAAAAAAAAAAAGATTCCACATCCTCATCCGACATCAGAAGCGCACATGCTGACGGAGAGGAAGAGAGAAGAACTCGACGTGCCAAAGCAGACCGGTGTTTCTCATCTTAAACGAAAGCACCGTGGGTCATAAATCACATCATTCTGTCACACCTATACAGTTATGTTTTTATTTTATTGCTTTTTTAAAAATAGTTTCCCCCTCTGGTTATTGACTCTAACTTCGTCGTTGGCTGAAAAATTGCTTCTCATAAATCAACAGAACGAGAACGGCGCAAATCTTTAAACCTATCAGCGACAATTCAATGAAAACAAAAGCCACTATTAAACGAGAAGACACCTGTGAAAATCCTTTTCGGGGTCAAGTTTTGCTTTTCTTTTCTTTTTTTCTTTTTTTTTTTTCACCCAACCTCCAAAAAAAACAAAAACAAAAAAACCCAAACATGGATAAATGGAAGCCAGGTTCAAAATGAGGCATGTTGAGACAGAACCGAGAATCAGGACGAGTCTTGATTTGGCATCAGTTTCAAGGCAAAAGGGTAATTAAGCCTATCCCTGACTGGTCTGCACTTTGAAGTCCCCCATAGGGGGGATTATTCCCAGTAAAGTGAGAGAGAGAGAGAGAGAAGGAAGGAGGGAGGGAAGGCGACTCTGGCTCTCTCCTCACATTCCACTTGAGTCATGTGTAAGCCAGTAGGCACCAGAACGAGTCCAAGTGAGCAGAGGAACTCAGTGTCCTCGTCGCGCTGTTCCACTTTCTTTATCAGATTAAACATCTGACGTGTCCACAGTTCACTCCGCTCCTTTACCTCTCATTACTTTAACTTTCTACACTTTCTACGCTTTTATACCACACTTCTGATGGATTCTCAATTCCGATTGGTTAGATGTTGAGTTTACATTCACTGTAGTACGTTATCGTTTCTATAGCAACAATTTTCCAGCCTGTACAGGGTTTTTTTTTAATGTTTCATTTTTTTGGGGTTTTTTTTATGTTTTTTGCGGAGGTTTTTTGTGGGCTTTTTTTTTAGGAGCATGAAATGCAGTGATTGAAATGATTTTCAAGCGTGACAAAAGAAAGAAAACCAGCCGGCTGCGATGAAAGGTCAATAACTGCGCACTTACTCCGTTTAATCGGACTGACGAGGCCTGTATTTCTATTAAACCCTATCCGTTCACATGATAACAAGAGGAGCTTGCTAGTGGACTATTTTGTGTATACATGCTGCTTCTACAATCACATTTACATGTATGACCTGTAGTATGATTGTGTGTGTGTGTGTGTGTGTGTGTGTGTGTGTGTATAAAATGTAACCCAGCCTCTCATTAGCATGCTTTTGCTTACTTTCAATACATAAACAGCGGCGGGATTAAAAGCCACACGCGCGACGCATTCAGACGGTATGGAATTATTTCGTGCTGAGCCCTGATGGCGTACCAGACCTCCCCTCTCATTAAAAGGAAACTTCAAGTGCCCTCTTTTTTTTGAAGGGGTGGGGGCTTACAGAGAGTGTGTGCTGTCAGGTACGACACTTCTTAAGACTTCCAGATCAACGTGGCTATTCTCTTGCGCGAAATCCCCCGGCGGGCCTGAAAAAGCGATGGCGCAGGAATTTACCGTCGGACAGAAGGGTAGGAGGCAGGGAGGCCTTTTCAAAGAGAGTGTGAGTAAATAACACTACCTACCTCAAAGTGGATAGTAGGGGGGAAAATGGAGGAGGGGGGGAGACGACGACGACGACGACGAGACGACTCACCTAATTACGCTGGGACAGAAATAGAGTCTCAGTGGAGAACGGTTCAATGAGAGAGTCATGGCGAATCAGGGGAATCCCCAGACTTGGGTTGTAATTATTACCACTATTATTCACCCAACTTGTCCTTGTCCAATTGATTGGCATGGCTGTTTCATGGCTGTTTCCAAAAAAGCTCCCTCTCTCTCTCTCTCTCTTTCTCCTCTTTTTCCCTTCGTTTCCATCTGACAGCATGACAAATGACAAGAAAACTAATCAAAGACATTCAAATCAATTTGAGGCCTCTGCGAACGCGCCGTCTCCAGCCGAAGCTGTGAAAAACGACTGCTGATGTGAGGAAAAAAAAAAAAAAACCCAACAACCCACGAGTGTCTTCCGTCGACTGATTTCGACAGGTTTCGGAGGACCACATGAGATACTTCGCAGTAGCGATACGCTCGCTTTGCCAGACGTGAAGCATATGAAGCGCTACGGTGACAACATTTTCTCGATAATCAGACTCTCATTAACATAATCAACAAAAATCTAATCAGTGCTTTTAATGGGTAAACGATCTAAGATACAAAGAGTCGATTAAAGCGTGTGTTTATTATCCCGCAGTTCTGTTGAATAATTCATCGTGATTGGTCAGAAGGTGTTGAGTCATTTCCCGACAATAGCAGCTTTTGGAGTTTATATTAAGGTTATTGTTCTTTATTTAAAAAAAAAAAAAAAAAAAAAAAAAAAAAGTGTGTAATGGATGGAATAGTGATGCTTTTTATACGGAGACTTTTATTTAACATTTATGGAAGGAGTCTCCAGTGTCAGCAATTTGTTCCAATCAGAGGTAAAGCTCAAACTTTTCTGACATGTCGTCATGTTATTGGTCTTTTTTTGGTAAGGCGGCAGGAAACCGGAGAACCAAGAGGAACCAAGAGAGCAGGTGTGAAACTCCTTCTCGAACAGACAGTACCGAGCCGGAGAACCCGACCTAATATGTAATGTTTAAAATAAAATTACACCATAGCGGTGCTTCAAAATTCACTTATTTCTCTCCTTAAGTGAAAATGCTTTCTGTTCTTTAAAAACACACACACACACACACACACACACACACACACACACACACACACATCTGTGAGCAACCGAAGGCACCGGCGAGGTGCGAGGTGCCTTTTTGATATTCAGATTCGCCTGCCTACACAGAGCATTATGACACATTTGGATGATCGCATTGTGGGATTAGGAGGCTGCCTTGTCATTTTCAACAACAATACGGCGATTTAGGGATGCTATTTCTCACAGTGCGCCACGCATTAACGCCGGGCTTGAAGATTTACATAAATCTTTGTCTTAAGATGAAAGAAAGAAAAAAAAAAAGGTTTTGAGACAATGAAGTTAAGCTTTGGAAATGGGAAAAGAAAGTGTGTGTGTGTGTGTGTGTGTGTGTGTGTGTGGAGAAAAAAAGTTTTCTTTTTCAAATCAATCTTTTGATACAAAGATACATAATGCCCTCGTTTTCATGTCCTAGTCGTAAAAAAAAATGAGCAGGAAATATAAGTGAGAGAGAGAGAGAGAGAGAAAGAGAGAGAGAGCAGACGCAAAGCCGTGCTTTCAGGCCGGGGTTAGTGCTGTGTCTTCCCCCCGAATTGCTGCGCTCCTTAATCTTATTGCCTGTGGCAGTCATTTTGAAAAGTGACCTAGATTGTTTCACCACCCCTCGCTGATTGGATTCAGCGGCTGTGATTGTGAATCGGTTTACAGCACATCACAGGCTGGGGATTGGAGCCCCGCAATCTGACCACTGACGGCCATTTTGATCAGGTTCCGAAATCCACGATGCAGATTTTCAAACGCTGATTACGATGCAGAAATGTTTCTAGCCCAGATTGTAGTCAGTTTGATGTACAACTGCTGGGCCTGGTTTATCGTAATTTCTTCGTAAATTGTTCGCAAAAGCATTCATAAAGTTCACGCCTAAGCTTGTGTAAATTTACATACGAGGTGACTCACTAATGTCAACCTCGATCGAGCGGCTTCGAAGTGGAATCGGCCATAGTCCATTTTCTGTACCGCTTATCCTACAGGGGAACCTGGAGCCTATCCCAGGGAGCATCGGGCACACAAGGCGGGGTACACCCTGGCCAGGGTGCCAATCCATCGCGGGGTACACACACATACACGTTCACACACACGTTCATACACTACGGACACTCTGGACATGATTACGTGCACCGGTTTAACAATAATATTGTAAAATTCAGTCGTTCCATACTAATGACTTGAAAGGAAGTGATCCAAAAACAAATGAATACAAATAAGACTTGCCATTGAATTACGACGAAAGTAATGGCGCCCTATCAAAAGAGGAAAGAGTTAGTGTGTGCCTGTCGTAGCTGACACAATGCAATAGCTGAGCTGCTCTCTGGGAGTTTTGTGACAATAGCTAGCACAGTGAGCATGCTTGGTAATATAATGCTCAACATATGTACATGAGGAAAACAGTCATATTAATATACTTTTTTTTTTTTACAAAAACTATGCACACTGGCTAGTTTAACCAAGCGGAAGAATGAAAACAGTTAAACATTTGCGCGTGTTTGTAGATTCCCAAACGTTTATATTGAAGACTTTGTTGACTTTGAGCCATAGTCTCTCTTTTGCGCTATCATACACTTTCCCTGCGTCCCCGTCCAGTGCAGGATCCAGGATCCATATGTCCGGCATATGACGCCCCCCCTGCTGTGGTAAATAAGTGCGGCGGAGTCGAGCCATGGAAACACTTTGGTGATTCTAATTCCAGACGAAAGGTCGTTATTTATTGCTTTTCCCTGCCTGAAGCGGGAGGCCGTGCCCGTCCCTCCATCCCTCCATCCCTCCATCCCTCAGTCCGATGTAATAAAATAAACAAATGGCAATAGAGCGAACTTGAATAACTGCAAAAAGGTTATTTACATGTGCAGAAACTTCAGTCAGCATCAGCACTGACAGGAGCCACACGCCTCCATCAGATAACACGCAGACTTGCTTGTGTGTGTGTGTGTGTGTGTGTGCATTCTCATTGCTCTGGGATGTTTTTGTTCATTCTGGTGTGATCGGTTCCCAGGGTCTGGAGTACTCCGTAACATGACATTGTAATCTTGGCCATATTTTATTTATGGACCATGCCGAAGCAGATACCGGCTGTTTTAACAAACAAAGATGATTGCTTCGGGGGCCACTCACTCATCCCGGGGTAATTAAGGCAAAGTAGCTCGTTGGGTTAGCATGCACCCGGCTATCTATTATTTCACTTTAAAAAGGCTGTGTGTGTGTGTGTGTGTGTGTGTGTGTGTGTGTGTGTATGCTTGGAGTAGGTTAAAGTAGGAGAGTGTTTAAATCAAAAGGTCTTTTGTCATGTCCTATCTGGACTTTAATGGTCCCGCTGTAGTGCTATCTGAGGACTCGGAGGCTAAGTACGGCATAAAACACTCTGTACTGTGCGGTAATAAGAAATGAATCAAAGTGTGATGAAGTAGAGTTACTGTCACAGCCCCAAAGTTGATTATTCTACTATAACAGCAGGTGTTTCATTTCTCCCGACGAATGCGATTTTTTAAAATTTATTAACGAACGACACATCATACTTTTTATCCATTTATCGCTACGTTTTAATGTCGCGTAACAAGTTAGTTCCTATTATCGCTTACAGCAGTTAAAATGACTTTTTCTCTCTCTCAAAGTTAATAAGACAAAAACAAAAAAAAGCATAAATGAAAACTTTCCCATCTAAACCTACTGACGGTTGCA
Source organism: Stegophilus panzeri (assembly GCA_024331685.1). Lineage (NCBI taxonomy): Eukaryota > Metazoa > Chordata > Actinopteri > Siluriformes > Trichomycteridae > Stegophilus > Stegophilus panzeri. The sequence continues at coordinate 2,272,788 of JANDJT010000228.1, read as the reverse complement.
AAACACTGACACTGGAGACTCCTTCGAAACAGAATGTTGGTCTTTGTTAAATAACACCACTTTTTTAAAGATACGTTTATTATTAGTCTTAGATTATTTTCCATGAAAGTCTCTGTGAATGAGCGGATACTGTAGAAATAATAACATATAACCCATGTTTGAACATATAACCCTACTGTCAGAACTGCTGCTATAGAAAATGAATCAACACCTTCTGACCAATCAGAATTCGAGAATTCGACAACACTGTGGTAGAAATGAAATCTAAAACACGAGAATGAATCCTAACTATCGTCGCCTATCTTGCAGGATGTTGACGGGGGGTTTTTTTTTTGGACGTCAGTAAGAAGTAAAAAGCAAGCTTTGGAAATTGATGGCAGGGACGGCGGGGAAGACGGGGACGACGGGGACGGTGATGTGTTTGCTGTAGGCCCTGTCCCTCGCCATGTTTATTTGTAAACTGAGCAGACAATATGAAAAGCCGGGCTGTATAAAGAGTCCGGGATGCCAGCTGGCTGAGGGTATTCACCCCCCCAACACACACACACACACACACACACACACACACACACACAATGCCAAGCGCCTCAGCAGACGCCTGTTTGCGCACACATACACACACACACACACACACACACACACACACACCCACCATATATACATACAACAACAAAAACTCAAGTGTGTACACTGACTTAAATAGATAGCCTATTTACATATGAACAGACACACACACACACACACACACACACACAAATACGTGCCAATTGTAACGCATACCCTTATCTGTCCTTAACAGTTTACCTAACATTTGCTAACTTGCTAGTTAAAAGTGGCCGCTTAATAGCACAACATACGTATCTTTTAGCCTAACATCTGCTAGCTTGCTAACTTTTTTTTTTTTCCATTTCTTTAAAGAGTGCCATGAATTTCATTTTCATTTCTAGTAATCTTACACAATGTAATATAGTGTAATATAACATTAGCTAATGAACACAGCTAACTATTTAACAGCAGCTAGTTCCTGATGGAGAGGTAATGCTAGCTATGCTAACTCACTAGTAGATAATGCTAACACAATGCAGTGTTTAGCTAACTGTTTGGCTTAGCTAATTATGTTGAGTATGTAAGCTAACCATATTAACAGAATGCATCCACTTCATTCACTCGCAACCCGAGGATATGTGTGGGGGGCGGCACACACACACACACACACACACGATCCAGGTAGCCTCTGGTCTTCCCACTGACAAACCACCATGCCAACTAATTTTTTTTTTTTTTTTGCTCAAAGCATGCGTGTGTGTGTGTGTGTGTGTGTGTGTGTGTGCCCCCCAGCGAGAAAACAAATTGTTCTGTGTTCCTGTTCACATCAATTGATGTTCTATTAAGACCAGATGGCCTTGATAAGCGTAAACCTGTCTTGCAGAAAATACATACAAAATGTTGATGTCTATTAATTTTCTGTCGTTCCCACTTCTACACCGGAGAGCTTTAGCCGTGGGCTGATGGCACCCTGACCACGAGCTTTGCCTTCTCTGTTCATTCTCTGCACACACACACACACACACACACACACACACACACGCCATGAAACACTAGTGTGTGCTGATCTCAATCTTAATGAGGACTTACCTCAGTGTGTATACGATCTGATGTATGATAATGATTATATCTGTACACGCCTTTTGTACGGTTTACGATCGATTCAAAACGTCTGATAATTTCTCCACTAAAATAGATTTAAATCTGTAAGAGAGAAGTCAATTTACTATGATGCTGATTTGAAAACCAGGAAAATCATAATATATTTCATATTCAATAATTACCGCAGTCTGTTATAAGAATTATCCAGTTTTATAACCAAAGCGACATCGAATGCTCGATTCTGATTGGTCAGAAGGGGTTGACTAATAAGCTCACTTGAATACGAATACGTTTCTGTAGTCACGACTTACACAAGTACTTGTACGGTGGACGCTCAGCATTGGTGATATGGTGTGGATAAGGACAGAGGAGTTGACTCTTTGTGGTTTATCACCTACAACAACAACAACAACAACAACAACAACACAAGCTGCATTTGTATTTGAACTCTATTAACTTTTAGAGAGAAAATTTGTTTCATGGACGTTCCACAACATTAAATGGAACTATAAACGGATAAAAATTATGTTTGTTTAATAATGATAAAATTGTAGTTGTTGAGAAATTAGCATAAAGGGGCAGGTCATTTCTCTCAGACCTGGCCACCCGGCTCTCAGCTCCTCTCTCTCTGTCTCCTCGTCTCTGTGTTTTGGACGAACGCTGACTTATCACAGCTCTCGAACTTCAGCTGTCAGCTCTCTCTCATTTGGTGGCCTTTTGATCGTAGGCTGGTCGGAGAATTCGGCCATGAAAGGCGTGTTTGGTAACTCGATACAGAGCGCCGAGCCAAGCGGGCCTTGTCAACTCCATCTCACACACCCTTACACACCCTCACACACACACCTACACACACATACACCACAGGCCTTCAGAGTTTGAATCCTGAGCTGCAGGCTTGAAGAACACCGGGTTCAGCAGGGCTCTTGGTTTTACTGTGGCTTGTCATTTCGGTCAGCCTGCTGCACCCCGTCGCTGTTTGAGCCTCTGTCACGGCTTTCTGATGGGAAACCTCCCTCCTTTGTATCTCGTAACTCAGCTCGCGTCACTCAGAGCCAGCCGGAAAACATGTGGATGACTGTGTTTACTGGAGCCATGAAGGGGCTTCCTGTGGTCCATTCAAAGGGCTGGGCAAGCTCATGCTATGAATAGAGTCAGTGCTTTCTCTGGCGCTCATCACACTTTCACATTTCACATCACAGCAGTTGATAGGTTCGGGCATCGACCTCCTTCGGAGCCGGCGCTGCCTGATTGCAGGGTCCGACAGACAAATTAATGCCGCGGTGATAAAGAAAGAACGCATAATATTTTCATTTCGCCTCTTTGCATGGCATGTCCATGTTTTTTTTTTTTTTTTTTTTTTTCCCGGACACAATTCCAGCAAAAGATCCATCCTGACCTGTGGTGTGGCCTTAAAGCAGGACCTCAGTCTGGAGACTCGATAAAAAGGCGTAATTATGTGGGTAATTATAAATGCTCCCTCTGGGGCAAACACATACATACATCCATGAGGCATATACAAAGACGGTCCAGTCATTGTTTATGGAATTTCCCAACATTAACCTTTCAAACTGCTTTATTAAGCAGAGTTTGGTGTCTTAAGATTGTTTTAATGGAAACATAGTGAACTGGACATTAAAAGAGTTTGGCTGAAGTGTAGAGATTCTGGCTGAGCAGTTGATTGAGGGTTGGATTGAGGGTGGTAGCTTAGCACTAGAAGATTCTCAAAGAGTTCCAATCCCAGGACTGCAGGGATTCATCATTTCATAACGAATCATAACGAATCGAGTCGATCCTCCTTTTTTTCGCCTGTCACTCAGCAACATCAGTATGCATGTGTATTGGTATCCTGCTGTAATAAAACAACTTTAACAATAATCAGATTCCACAAAAATACCAAAAGATTACCGAGTCGCCAAGCTCTGAATCGACTGATCAAAATGACTCAGTTGACTCAGTTTATTATTTGAATCTTTGAATATTGTTTAAGCCTAGAATCTTTGTAGGTAATTTTCAACGACAACCACAAAGACGTTTTCCTATGACAGCGTGACCTGAAGTGTCTTATTCCACGTATGAGAGAGCAATTCGCCAATTATTACTCTTTTTTTATTTAAAGAACGACGTACTTTTCATCCATTTATAGTTATATATTACTGTTTTGTAAAATTGTAATCGTTACTGATAAAACGTAAATTTTGGCACCTCTGCAAGAACTCAAATTGGTGTTATTTTACTTATTTGGAAAACACAACCCTCCAGAGCCCCGGTTAACGAATCAGCTCGAATGTTTTGATCAGTGCTGAGGAATTTTCACCCGTCTTTATTGGGAATCTGATGAGAATATTGATTTCCCCTTTCTGTCTTCTTCACCCTGCACACTTCTTCTCCTCAGTGACCTCTGGGTCACATGTCAGGAGCTCAGACTACACTTGACCGCCAGCCCTTTTGTTCTCTCAGAGAGACCGGATGCGAACGTGTGAGGGCGGACAGTGAGGGGTTAAGGCCAACACTCGGCGTGCGAACTGCTCTGACCTGTTCTGATGGTTTACATACCTCATCTCAGTATCAGCCAGCTCGCCCTGGGGCCAGAGAAGGAGTGAAACCTAACTCCTCCTCCCACCTTCAGTAGGCAAAAAGAGGACCCCTGTTCGTCTTTGTGTGTGCTCAAAAAAAACAAAAACTGATCTGACCTAGAGGTGTGAAGCTATCTAGACATCTTTTCTTTCAGCGTCAAACGAAAACTTCCTGAAAGCAGGAATGGAAATAGGCTGCATAGGGGTGCTTACCGAACTGTGTCTTTCAATCTCTGTGATTCCCTTTTGATAAAGTCGTAGCATTTCCCTTCACCGCGTCACATGATAAAATCTTTTTTTTCGCTCATGCATTTCATTGTTTGAACACCGAATTATCATAATTTTTTTTTAAACTTTTTTATTCCTCACCCTCCATCGCTTGCATATGTGTCTGAGAGATAAGTTGACCTTTCCGGAATCGCCATCAGATGGAACAGTTATTGAAATATTCTCATGTAGCGAGATTAAAAAAGAAAAAAGGCCAGTTTGGGAATGCTTTGTGGTATTTGTACATACAGTACACGCTATTAAAGCGAGCAAGTTCGTGCCACAACCCCCCCCATCCCGTCCCGTCCCCCCCAC
>JANDJT010000228.1:2227232-2240978 GCA_024331685.1 Stegophilus panzeri | reverse complement strand
TACTTACAACATATTCACTATTACACTATACTTACAACATATTCACTATTACACTATACTTACAACATACTTCACTACTCAGAATTCCATAAAAGTCTCAGGACACGCAACAATTCGCAATTTACTTCAAATGGCATTGCGCTATACTATTTATAATTTGAATAAACTGCCAAATCAGATTATATATTTATTATCTCAATATTTACTAGGACTTATTTAATATGACCTATGTAGCATTATTATTAATATTATTATCTTTTACAACTAAAAATGCAATGCTAGACTCTGGTTTTTGGCATATTTACCATATTATTTTCCACTTTATTGAAACAGACTGAAATAAAGACCGTTGTCAGATCATTTTGAGAGTGAAATGCACCTCGTTTTATGTAATGAGTCATGCACTTTTATTTTCTTCACTCGCTCCAGAACAGTCATGTGTGAAGTGTGTGAATAGCACTGATTTCTCGCCGTGATATCCGTATCACTGTGTAAATCCAAAAACCTGACTCCGCTCACGTCGTGTCGACCCTCACGCGCTTTACATACTCCCCTATCCCCTTTTATTGCAAATTATTGAGGGTTTTTTTTTTATTTTTTTTTATTGCTATTCATAAAACGAGGAGCATCTTTCCTTTTTTGGGGCCAATTTATAGTGGAGCTTTTGGCGCAATTTCCGATACTCAAGTTTTATTTCCTGACAATCACATTAGCATGCTATTATGTGACTTGAAGGATTTTTTTTTCTTTGCCTCCTTTTCACTTGACTGCGAGGACCTTTCAGATGGAGTCGTGGAGGAGGGACGGAGAAACAAAGCCCTCCAGCTGCATGCACTTTGGCTTCATGCAGTGCCCGAGCAGATCTGGGGGTGTCGGGGAAGGGATACACACACACACACACACACACACACACACACACATACACAGATTTAGGATGAAGGCTTTCACTAACTACATTCACACCTGAACAATGCTCCTTATTAGCACCAGTCGATCCTCATAGTGTACATTTAATATGATCTCAAATATCTATTGATCAGGCACAAGCTTTGGAAATTGTTTTGTCATTGCCGACATAACCCTCATGTTTGGCCCTGATCCATCTCCCAATCTAAGTATAAACTGTCTACATTTCTTCCACAGCGCTGTCGAAATCTCACGTCTGATTCCTCAGAAGGTGTTGATTTATTTTCTATTACAGCGGCTCTGACAATAGTGTCAGCTGTAATACGTTATTTTAAGCGACCTTCTACATAAACGAATGACAAACATATGCGTACTATTTCATATGGTGACGTTTCCTCTAAAGCGGCCTTTAGATAAACATTTTTGGAAGGAGTCTCCAGTGTCGGCACTTTGTACCAGTCAGCTGTAACATAATAATCTGTACCATTATTGTCTTTTTAACGAGGAAAAGAGACACTTGTGAGGGAACAATGTTAGCGTAAACAGTGTTTAACTATACAGTAAATGGATAAAACACGCGTCTCTATAATAATAATAAAAAAAAAAAATGCGCTTGCTGCAGTATATAAGGAAGAAAACACTGCTGTTGTTGGAAAGTAACCAACTTTCTGCTTCATCACACTAGAGCATCATGGATTATTTTCCTATGACAGCACACCCGAAGTGTTTTATTCCTTCACTCCTTTTACGGCGACAGAGACACACACACTCTCTCACGGATCATGTTTCTGTTACACACACACACAAGAATAAATCATCATCAAAGGTGTAAATCAACGTGAGAGGCAACCTGTCGTCTCGTCTCGATTGTAGCAACAGTAACGCTTTGTTTGGGAACACGTTGTGGTCAGTCACGCCTTAAATATTTCAATAAAATAAAAAAAATGTAAAAAAAGCAAAAAGGACGCAAGCACAACTGAGCCTCCATGACTGACTTACTTACATTGATTTATTCATTTCTAAAAACTGAATTAACAGTGACTCAATATGAGATAGTTGCGAAGGCTCAGTGAGTTACAGATCAGAAGGTTGTGTGTTCAAATCCCAAAACTGCCAAACTGCCATCACTGTGTCCTTTAACCTACAACCTTCACTTGTACTGTGAGTCACTTTGTTTAAAAGCATGAGCAAATGAACTGGATTATGTGTTATTCTATGCTATGTAAGATATTACAGTACTGTAATTACTGTAAAACTTAGTCATTTATTAATATATATATATATTTTTTTACAGTGCACCAGTACACTTTCCCTTCATTTTGAAAGCACCCAGTCTTATTAGTCGGATCTGTTTCAGCTCCTATACGTGTGTGTGTTTGACTTCACGGTTCATGCGCAGTCCCTCGGGGCTCTCCGGCCTCGTCCTGTAGGCATGCCCATGCACATCTCTGTTTAGTCTCTGTTTCTGCAAGCGAGATCCTGAGGAATGCTGGGTTAATGCTGCCTCGGAGCCACCCTGTGCTCCACATCGCCTCGCCATCAGAGAGGATATCACTTATAACCCGGCTGATGAAAGCAACACCCCCATCTCACGGCATTAACTTGTTTATCTTTAACAGAAGAAGAAGAAGAAGTAGAAGATGAAGAAAAAAAAAAAAAACTTTCAAGCTCCATTGCTCATTCTGCGCGAGAGAGATAGACGGGGAGACACGAAAAAACAAAAGGCAGCCAGTGAAATTTGCATGGTGCTCAATTATACATTAGCGAACATCACTTGGCAATCTGTTCGTATCAATTTAATTGGATTTTAATACTGCCTCTGATCTTGTTTTCTAATTAACAGCAGCGGCTGGCAATAAAGCAGAACCATGCACCCAGCAACACCTTTGATCCTGGCCATATGGAGTTCCTTAGAGCTCATTGGGAGGAAAAAAAAAAAAAAAAATCAGTCACCTAAATATGGGCCCATGACAACCGTAGCGGAAAGAAGGAAGGAGGAGGGTGATGTAGGCAGGAGTGGGCGCCCAGGAGCGAGGAGGAGTGAGCGGAGTGTGCCGAGGCTCGAGCGGCGGATAAGTGTGACCCCCAGATGGCCGGATATCGCTGCTGCTCGCGCCTTCATTGATTAATTTCTCCCCTGATTGGTCGTGATTACTGATAAATAAAACATGATCTTGGAATCGGATGCAAATCAGCTCCCGAGCTTTAGGGAAATGTTGATTGCTTTTTCAAATCTGTTTATCTCTCCTCTCATTGCCCTCGACTCTGTATTTGACGTGGGACTACCAAGATGGGATTTTTTTCCCCCCTTTCCCGTCTACCGTCTCTTACTTTCATGCTGTAAGTGGGGATTTGGAGGTTCTGCGGCTGCACAGAGAGCAACGGGAAGAGCTCAATCTTTTGACCGTCAGATCTGGAGCGAATCAAACACTTGGGCCGCAGGAGGGATGTTGCTAACAGTGTAAACACAGCCAAGCAAATGCTTGATGTTTGATAACGCGAGGCAACACATACTGCACTGGTGTACAGGAGTTTTTTTTTACTTCCTTATTTATTTCAATGTTGATCTGATGCAGGTTAGAAGAACATGATGAACATACTGTATATATATATATACTTTATTTTTGTAGTGGCCTGGGTTTAAATATATTTCTCTTTTTTTCATGTATCTCAAATACCACAAGTAAAGTTATGTTAGGAAATAAAATACGACGACATGATGGGTGGAGTTATTGTTACTACGTTCGAAGTGAATTATTTTCCTACTGTATAAAAGTATGTCCTGAAGTATCCTGAAGTAAATATCACTTATGTTATATACAGTAAGTCCCCTTTCCAGCCTTTCTTTTTCTCTCTCTTATTAAGGTAATAATAAAAAAACCCAAAAAAAAACAATCCCAAAGCTTGTCATATAACTGCAAACTGGAACGCTTACTGACTGTTGCAAAGCACTGACACTGGAGACTCCTTCCATAAATGTTAAATAAACGTCTGGTTACACAAATCTGCATGATTATATCAAAGATTCTACGATGAATCTTTACGCTAAAAGTCATTCATTTTATTCCACTGAATGTCCATTTATAATGGGAAATGAGTTTTCATGAGGTTTTCAGTATCAGCATCGGTCTCTGTCTCGCCACGTGAGGTAACAGTAACTCACAGTGTTTAAACTCTTCTTGCCTTCTTGCCTCTTTTTGCCTGAATTCAGCTGCAGTAACATCCGATGGGTTTTCACAGGCTGCCACACACATACACACACGTATACATATATTAAACCGCAAATTAATGAAGCCTCATAGCACTTCATATTCTCCCTTTTCAAAAAGAACTACAGGGTTTATACAGGCTTTATCTAGATTTTCCTCCTTCCCCACTAATTAAAGACATTTCCGAGGCTACACCACCAAACGATCGTCTGTCTCTGCCAATATTCAAACCTCAGAGAGTCGAGCAGCAGTGTTCAGGCCCCACCTCAACACTTAGCTTCCTAATTGTTATTAATGCCCCTGATCGAAGCACTCACATGCATTAATGTGTGTGTGCATGTGGAGGAAAGAGCGAGCGAGGATGCCAACACTGGAGTCTCCACGTATTTACCTCCATCACTCTGTGTCAAACAATCGAGGGGGAAAAAAATCAGAAAAGAAGGGGATGAACGGAGGAGGAGGAGAAGGAGGAGGAGGAGGAGAGCGATCTGCCGTGCATCGTGGGGTCTGTGGAGGAATTAGCAAGCGTGGTTGATTCACCGTCCCCTGGAAGCGGGGGTGTTAATTTGGAAATCTAGGACTGGTATGCGGAGAATGCTAATTTGTAATTAGGCAGATTAACTAAATCTGGGGAATAGAGAAGATTATTCACTTATATAATAAAATCAACAATGCGGCCCCGGTGAAATAATCACGGGCTAAAATCATACATTCCAAATGCGTTTACTTAGGCAGGTTAGTGAAGCCGTGCCAGCGACGAGGCTTTGATCTTTGCCATCCGAAAATAATCAAATGAAATGAGACAATTTCTCTATTGAAGTCGAAGCACGCATTTAGGATGGTGTTCAGATGGAATTGAAAGGGATTTCTTTGTTTGTTTTTTTTGGGGAAGGCCGTAATGTTCCTCCACATCAAATTCTCCACATCAAAATGATGAGCAATTAATAATACGTTATACGTTTCATCATCTAGTCACATCGTTTTTGTTCTCAGGAACTCTATAACACTATAGTGTTATCCCAGGAAACTAGGGGACGTCTCCCGGACCTTGCAAACGTCCACTTAGGTCCGCATTTGGTCTGGTTTATAACGTTCGCTGGCGGACGTTCCGAGGACGTCAGAGGATATGAAATCATAACATTACTGAATATGTTCATTTCAGTGAAAGTCCCCTAAGCGTCCCAAATGGCCACTGGACGTCCTGTGAACCCTACACCCATGTTACCCTACACATGGACGTTCGGGGGACGTTCGTAGAGGCCATTTAGGGGACGTCCTGGGGACCTTTTTTTGTCAGCTGGGATAACATTAATGTTGCGGAACATCCACGAAAACTGTGAATGATGTGAACGGCTAAAGCCCCGCCCCATTAGTCTGCTATTGGTCACGAGTAAGTCAGAAGTTCAAGATCGGACCATTTTTGCTCATAGGAATGCTTTTGGTGCGTTATATACAGACTATAAATCAATATACTTCACCAAATGTATATCCTTCTACCATTTTTTTCTGTGTTGCTTACTGAGAACTATCCAGTGTCCAAATTCTACCACGTGACCAGCAACAGCACAGAAATCCTCATTCCCGGCAATCAAATGGTCGCCAGTTGCGTTCTCAAGAACTTCTAACCGCAGACAAGGATCCCTGATGTGATTTCAACGAGCATCCCAAACACCGTTAGTCTTCTGTAAAGTTCTCGCAAATCTTTTTGTCATTCAGAAGACCGGAGGACGCATAACAACTTTAGTTACGAAGTTTCTTCTCGTCTTAGTTTTTGATTGTTTCCCAAGCCCTTCTCCCGCAGATCGCCTCCACACAGAGACAGCTAGTAAAATTGTGATAAGTACACGATGATCTCAGTTACAACCACAAATACACTCAGAACCTCATTTTTAAGCCTATGCATAAATCTACATCCAAATGTGAAATTTGTCGTCAATTGATCATACACAGGTACGCCATGAGATTGGGTATTTTACATGATGAGATGACTACTGGAGGAAATAAAAACAAACACACATCACCGGGCATGATTACTTCCCATGATACTATGATGAGATAGCACAAAAAAAACGAAACATAAATAAAAGTCACAGACTAATTAACTGACCTTGATATTTAATACCATTTACTTTAGTTTGAAGGTATTTACGTATATCTACAGTATACTTGGGAAATTATAAATCAAAGAGTATTCAGCTGAAATTTGTGAAGGTCCAACGAGACAAAATTTCTTGGATAAACAAATAACATGACTGAATGGCAAGAACGGTTATCTTTTAATTCTTAACCAATGGTGACTTTTTACCCGTTTATAGTTTAATGTCCACAAAACGGTTTAGTTCCTGTCTATTGAAGTTGAAAAAAAAAATGCAGCTTCTGATGTTACCAAGAAATCAGAAAGAGCTAAGTTTTCTGTCCTGAAGACCTTTCCATGTCAGAAAAAGTTACAGCTTTACCTAGGACTGTTACAAAGCGCTGACACTGGAGACTCCTTCCAAAAATGCTAAAGAAAAAAAAGAGAGAGAGATAAATGTGTGTATTTTGTATTAACCAGATGATTTGCTTCAACCAAACAACTTAGGATCTAATACAGATGCTGCACTGGTTCATGTTTAGGAAACTGAATGAATTAGAGCCAGATTTCTCCTATATATTGATCAGTACAGAATTTTTGGTTCACATCTGGACTACAGTTGCAGATATGCTATTTATGGTAATTGGACAGGGTATTGTTGATAGTAAATGGACAAGTAGTAATTGTTTCTTGTATTGCTTTCCTCATTGTTGTTTTTATCGATAGCTCATGCTTCACGCACCACAGCCATAATGAATGTTGTAGAGTTTATTCCAGATGTGTAATTTGTACCAAACAAATGTCTAAACAGTGAAGTCAGTGAAGTGAGGCATCATGGAATTGAGAGGTTGCAGTAGTTGAGTTAGTAATACCAAACAACCTGCTGAACATTCGGCCATAATTCTCACTATAAAAAAAATATCATAAAGTAAGACTCAAACCACTAGTACAGCTAAAGATCATATTTAGTTTGGTCTCTAAGTACAGAAAAATTGGGGGAAATCTGGCCTTATGGTGGACATATATTATGTCGAGTAATCTGCATAAATCATAAAATTTAAATGACTTTAAATGACTCTAAAGTTGTTTTTTATGGCTTTAAATGTTCTATTTAGAATCCTTCTAAGCTGGGAGTGTTTCCCTTTCAAGAGAATTCCTACAGTATATGAAGTGAAGAACTCTATCCAAAGAACTTTCCAAGCTTTTGAAGAAGAAACCCTTGAGGAACCCTTTTTCCTAGGCGTGTACCACATGGATAGCAGGTTAAAAAATATGCCTATTGACCTCATAGTCATGGCAATGTCCAATCAGTTAAACCATAGGTTCCCAACCCACAGGAACCCCCTGTTCTGCACATTTTAGGGTTTTTCATGCTCCCAAGACACCTGTTTCAACTAATCAACTAATTAGCAGCCCTTCCTGGGGTGAAGTTGTTGTGTTAGATCAGGGAAAATGTACAGGATAGAGGGACAGGGACCCTGAGAGTTACACTGCAAAGTACAGTCAGTAATCGAAATTATACAGTATCTACTGTAGCATGGGACATAGGAAATTCCTGTTCTTATCTTAGTCTGGATAATGGTGGTTACACTGGGCAGGAATACACCCTGAATGAGATGTCAGTCCATAGCAGGTCATCATGGAGACACCTTCACACCTTGGGGCAAATTGGCACAGCCAGCATGTTTTTGGGAAGTGGGATTAAACCAGAGAAGCAGGAGAAACCTCCATGGACACAGGAAGAAGATGCGAAACTCTATACAGACAGTAACCTGATTCCACCTGGATATTCATGGACTGCATGCCCAAGTGTGAGTGAACATGCCTGTGTTGCAGCATTAGCACTAGCTGGAAGTGCTCACTAGTCCTGAGCCCTTTGCAGTGAGATGGATTGACTGGCCACTCAGTCGATTGGAAGGCCAGACCTGATTCGTGTTGAGACGTGAACTTATAACCTCCAAACACGAGGCTGGTCTCAGAAGATCAGGTCCAGGTTTTTTTTTTATCTTTTCCACTTCCACTCCATTCAAGCTCGGCTCAATCTGTCTCTCATTGAACTCTCCACCCTAATCCTCCAGGCCCATTTTTAAAAACCCATCCACACCTCTTCCATCCAAGATGCGAGCGAGTCTGTTTGTAAGAAGATGCAGCTGCCTCCCCTTTACCCCATCCCTCACTTGCTCTCCTTCCCTTCCTCCCTGTCCTTTTATCAATGAATATGCTACTCTTGACACTAAAAACTTCACATCAAATGGGCTTGGGAATCCATTCCGCACCGCAACTGCCCATTTGTTTTCAAAGCAGAGGACGTGAAATTCACAGACATGAAGGTGCCTTTGTTCTCCTGCCCTCTGGCCTGCGGTGCCCGTGCGGACGGGTACCACAGGGAGAAGCCCAGATCAAAAAGTCCCTCCAAAAAAGCGCCATTACCTGGCCCCCAATGATACCCCCTGGCATTCGCAATTAAATCAGCCGGCCTGAAAATTTCCTCATAACGTCAATCAAAATTACCTTCTCTGACACGGTTGCTTTCTTAAAAGCGCACCACTGGTTGTCTAAGGGGGCCTGTCCACTTAATTCAAAGCTCCTTATTCAAATCAGACTAAGGAGGAAAGCCTGGCGAAGGTTCTTATCCTCCAGCATGCAGTTGCCTTCAAAAACAGCACGCCGTGTGGAAAAAATTACTTTAAATATGAGTGTATCTTTGGAATAATGCATTGTGGCTTTTCTTTTTGGCCCAGCATGACAGGCACACGAGGTCCCACATCTGTTCTGGACTCTTCCTGAGAGTTATAGATGAGATGCAAAGATAAACTGTATCTATTGTAGATTCCTGTATTTCACGAGTTGAATCCTGCAAAGGTTTTAAATTGCACAATGGCATCAATCAGGACATAATATTGGCAGTATTCTTATAATAATCACATAAGAAAGACTATCTAAGTTCATGCAAGCAATCCTACTTTTAATCTCACGACCTTCAGGCGTCCTCTTGGCGTAGGTTAACAATAAATACGACGATTTTTCCGTTTTCTGTAGCCCTTCTGATAGAAATCATTACTTCTTGTTCTTCCATCCCATTCTTAGTAGAACCTAATTATGTAAGGGTTGCGGGTCAACGTGGGACGCAGTTACGGTTCCCAGCCCAAAGTAGATTCATTTCCAAGTGAGAAACTGCAGAAACTCCTCCGTCATAAAGAAGAACGTTTAGTTACAGATTTACTTCCAACTGTTATGAAGCACTGACACTGGAGTCTCCTTCCATACGTGCTAAATAAACCCAGATGGAGAGGTCGTATCTGACTGAAGCCTTTCACTACTCTACGACCACGCAAATGCTTTAAGCAGATGTGAAATGACATGAAATATTCTTAGTCTTTTTTGATACGTGAGACATCATCAGATCTTCACATCTCATTCAGATTGTATTCTTGTAATATTCCCTTTAAAAGAGAAGGTACTGTCCAGTGCAGTGCAGGATTATTTATTAAGAGGTCATCCAAATGTAGATTCATCACTGACATAAAAAAAAAAAATAAAAAATTGAAACCTTTCTTCCTTTATTTATAACATAAGTAAAGATACTGCTGACCCAGACGGGTCCTTTCGCATACTATCGATAGCCACGATGACCTGATTTGAGATTTGAACACAGCCCAGTTTGAACCAAAAGAGTTTCATCTATTAATCACAGCAAATAAATAAATAAATAAATAAATAAATAAAAAATTGGACTTAGCATCAAAATAAGCCTGAAAACTGGGCCATTACAAACTCGCATGGACACTGCTTCAGCCTTCTTCTCCTCTAAACCCCTAATCTACTGTGTTTTCTGTACATCACTTCATCTGTGGTTCTGTAAGTTCAACTCAGTTTAAAAAAAATAAAGAGAAAAGTTTGCAGGAAGTCTTCAAGAAAGTAAAAGAGATGTAATTAATTGATAGAGAATCACTTCCTTTGCAGTTTTTATGGAACTAGGGTCCACACAGTGCCAACTTAACACTCATCAAAAAGTGAAAAACAAGACGTTTCTTCATTGCCAAATGGTCTGTACTTCAGCAGGAGACTTCGGAAATTGGCGCTTTCCACGTTTGGAGAAGGGGGGCATTTCTTTGTGTGAGACCCGAGGTCGATATCGAAAGCGAGGGAATGTCCACTGGGAGGATCGTGACCTCCCCATGATGATTCTTAAGCGGCTCTCTTAGGATCTTTTCCGAAACGTTGGTCCTCAGTCTGGCAGAAGAGTTTGAATGAAAATGGATTCCAACAATGTTACAGCAATGAGAGGGTGTTAATTAGTAGTCACTTATTGTGCACTGTGCTCTGGTCTGCATCCAACAAAATAAAGTACTCAGTCTAAACTATACCATGAGGACGGCCGAAGGAGGCGACGTCCGCCAAAGAGCCTCGGGAGACGGGACGAGCGGACGAGTCCGGTGGAAAGAAAGTGAGATGGTTTTAAAATCATATACACGATACCGTAGCTATCTATTTATACCATGGCACCGTCAAACGCTCGATTCTGATTGGTCAGAAGACGTCGATTGATTGTGAGGAGCTCCAGCTCGACATGTGTTTTGTCATCGTTTCGATAGTATGTCCGATGCTCCACGTAAACAGGAGTGTGTAATTGCTGATATGGTGAAGTTTTCTGAAAGAAGATGATTTTTGGAAGGAGTCTCCAGTATCAGAGTAACTTTAGGAAGTGCGTGCGTTTTAGAGTTTCTCGGTAACTGCAATTTTTGTGTTATTAATTTCAAGAACGCGAGAAACCACCGACTATTTAAAGACGCTATAATATGTACATAGTTTATCTGGCGAATGCATAACATTAAATGTAGCTACAAGCGGATAAAAAGTATGATTCTTAGCGTTGACAAATATATCGATCTCAAAAACAATGGAGTTGAAATGGTGAAGTTTTCTGTGAGATGTTTATTTATCATTTATAAGTTGTTTTAATTGTTCCACAACATTAAACATAACTCTAAACGGATAATAAAGTACAACGTGTCATTTATCAATTCATACAATTATTAATAAATATTTGCCAAATTGCTGATACTGTATACGAGGAATAAAAGAGTTTCAGGATCATCTGGTAACAGCTGGTAACTCCACGTCTGTATCATTGATTATTTTCCTATAACAGCGCACCACGTCATTTTATTTCTTACATATGCAGTATTCAGTGATCCTCCTACGTTAAAAGGAAGTCAGCATTTAATGCCGTATTTGTCGACTTGATAATCTGAGCCCGAGGCGTAATGAGCAGATTCAGTCCGAGTGGAAAGTCACGTCGCCTCGATGTGACCAGAAGGGCAGAGTTGTTCGAGCGTGTTCCTAATTAACAGACGCA
The DNA here is from genome assembly GCA_024331685.1 of Stegophilus panzeri. Lineage (NCBI taxonomy): Eukaryota > Metazoa > Chordata > Actinopteri > Siluriformes > Trichomycteridae > Stegophilus > Stegophilus panzeri. The sequence continues at coordinate 2,229,430 of JANDJT010000228.1, read as the reverse complement.
GAAACACAATGCCTCGTTTATTAACATAAAAGGGAATCTGATGTATTTTTACGAGGACGTAATCGAAGCGTTTACGGCTCCGTGTTGTGCCAATCACGCATCAATCTGTGGGGTTTGGCTGAGTACTGCAGGCAGCACATTACCAGTAATAACATTTCTGGTGTAATCATGCATATATATTTCTTCTTCCTTCAGTCGGGATGGAGTTGTAGGAGCTAATGTATTCCGAGTCAGACCCACTGCCGCTCACAAAGGGGGGAAAAAAGAGCCTTGGTTGAGTAACCGTAATAATTGGAAAATTATTTTGATAGCCTGAAACAATCTAATATATTACAGAATTTTATTAAAATAATATCAAATCAAATTAACTACTATTCCATAATGAATTAGGTAACAAGGTAGGCAGATATTAATCGGCCCACCCTCCCCGAGGCCAGGAGAGACGGAGAGGGTGTGTGTGTGTGTGTGTGTGTGTGGTAGGGGGAGAGTTATTAAGTTGGCTTTTGCGGCTTGTTAGAAGTCAGCGCAAGGCAGTAAGGAAACTCCTCCAGGATATAATTGTTCCTTTCTTCTTCTTCTTCTTTATTTGACATGGCGTATATTCACCATGCCATTTCTCCAAATATGATGCACCACTGCCTACTAGTCTGCGCATGTATTCCATGATCGGCCGGTTGAACTTTATAATCAGCTTGCCATGCCGTGACTTCATCCCATGCTGCGAATCTGGTCGCCCTATTTAGCGCCACTACCTATGGGGCTTCAGCCAAAACATGCACCGAGAGTGGTGGTTTTTAATCGGGACCAGGTCCGTGTGAGGCTTTGAAATTGTACTCAGAGCTTGTTTGCTTGGCCGTGCCAGACGTAGTTAACGTGTCAGCCTCGTGCCATGCGAGATTCATTCCAAACACTGCGAGGTTCCGGGAACTTCACTGCAACCTTGAATTATTGTAAGCATGCATGTTCTTAAAAAGCAAACAACAAGATAGCATACAATATTCCAGGGCTGTCATGTTGTTCAAGGGGAACAAGTTTGGGGATTTTGATCCCTAACTGTTGATCGGTGCATGGTGGGAAATGATAAGCTTGTGCTGAAAGTGGGGAATGAGATAGTTGATGGCTATGCCTGGGACACCAAGGCGTCTTGGGACATTAAAAGATGGACTGTTTTTGGGTGATTTGTACAGTATTTTCAGTACCTGGTCCTCTACAGGTATCTGTTCTTGAAACTAAAGTGAACAGAACTTGATCTCAGGAACACTGGTTGGGAGCACCATACACACACTCATCACACACAGGGGCAGTCTAGCACAGCCACTGCAAATCAACTTTAATTAATTACTGTTAGGAAACCAGGTAGGAGGAAACAAGAGAACCCAGAGGAAAGCCACATGGACATCTGGACAACATGTGAAAGTTCACAGACAGAGACCCAAGGTCAGGATCGAACCAGCGACTCAGGAGCTATGAGGCAGCAAGGCTTCCCACTGCACCACTGTGGTGAATTATTGTTATTATTATTATTTTTTTTTTTTAGTGCTAGATGCATATACATAAGTTCTGGTATGAAGGTGCTCCAAATTTCCAAATCGATATGGGTTCTCGTTCTTGCAGGATTCGGCACAAATTAAGGACTGGACCTACCTAAAAATTTTGTGCTCGCAGAGATGATTGCTCAGACATCCACTAGAGATGTTTTTATTGAACATCCATCCATCCATACATTTTCCACACCACTTGGCCTACACAGGGACACGGGGAGCCTGGAGCCAATCCCAGGGGACACAAGGCGGGGCACACCCTGGATGCGGTGCCAACCCATCGCAGCGCACCATCGTACACACATTCACACACTTCGAACAATCTGGAAATGCCAATCAGCCTGCAACGCATGTCTTTGGACTAGGGGAGGAAACCGGAGTACCTGGATGAAACCCCCAAAGCACGGGGAGAATGTGCACACACAGCGGAGGCGGGATTTGAACTCCCAGCCCTGGAGGTGCGAGGCAAACGTGAGAACCACTAAAACCAATATGCCCCCGTTTATTGAACATATTATCGTATATGATCAATTAGTGGTACAACGATTGCATATCCTGATGAGATGTCATGTTTCAGCCTCCCTGTTATAGATATCGTTATAACATGTAATAGATGATACCACTATAGACAAATCACTCTTGATGTAATGAAATTGG
>JANDJT010000228.1:2214261-2227113 GCA_024331685.1 Stegophilus panzeri | reverse complement strand
CTAATTATTTTGGCATTTTTATGGCTTTATTTTTAGCTGTCAGACTACTTAGAGGGAGGGGGGATTAAGGTCCTTGGGGGAAGAGGAAGGAGATGAGAGGAAGGAGCAGGCAGAGGGAGGACAGCTAATTTTTGATCCAAACGGGGCTTTGCAGGCCGGGGGGGGAGGAGGGTGGGGGTGACAGCTGCACTGTCTTTAGCCCGGATTTGAATTTGAATTCTATCTAACGATGCAGCGACGCGCGGACTTGGCAGGGCAGTCTGGTAATCTCCTTGACACAAATGCCTGGGCTTTTCTTGTGTGCCCTCACAGAGATTTGGGTAATTAAAGTTAAATTGAAGGAATAAAAAATATCCTTCTTGTAGTGAGGCTGTCTCGCTAATGCCAAGTGTGAATAGTCAGGGTTGTCCTTAGAACTATAATCCTAAACGCTGCTTCTCCTGGAAGAGGGGAACTGCCAAAGGTTTTGGGAGGCTCTAAAGACAGTGATAAGGCAAGACCACGGCGCTTTCATCTTCCAGTCATCTTTAAGAAGAGGTGAGAAGGAAAAAAAAAAAGAAAGTTGAAAATGTTGGCGCTTGTGCTTTATAAGACTCACAAGATATCTGGAAGATGCACATCTGCTGTCTCTGCATGCTGCCATCTTTAAAAATAAAAATGCAATGCCAGTCTGAAGGTATGCATGTACACCAAATGTCCAGTTTATTAGGAACACCTGTACACCTGAACGTTCATAGTCTGGGTGAACCTGTTCTCTAGTGTAGTCTTAGATTACTGATCTCGGCTGACTGGAGTGGATGTGATCTTCTTTGACGTCTTACGCAGTCTGAGGTGCTTCTCTGCGCACCACGGTGGTACGTTAAGAGAGGTTAGTTGAGTTTCTGTAGCCTTTCAAACCATTGCCTCGACCCAGTGTGCTCATTTTCCTCTGAACGCTCTCATCATCGAGGTCTTTCCACTCCACCGGAGCTCGTTTTCACTTGATGTTTTTTTGGGTTTTTTGCACCGTTCTGTTAGGACTGTGCGTTAAAAAAAAAAAAATTCCAGGAGATCAGCAGTTTCTAAAATCTTTCAACTGGCACAAAAAACCATGCCACGGTCAAAGATCACATCAATGAGCCGGGGTAGAGGTGTTCCTATTAAAGCGGCTGCTGAGCGTACGTGTGTGTACGTGTGGTGCGACATATGCTAAACACACAAACATAGAGATATACGCTCTCTCCAGCAGGATGTTAAACGCTGGCACGTGTAACTCCCATCCCTCCAGAGTGCATAGATTTCACAACGGATCAGCCGATTCCAGCGGGGAACCAGAAGCTCTAACCGAGTAAACATAGCAGGAATTAAGTTCTGCGCTGGCCATCTGTGTTATGTTAATGGAATGGAAATGTCAAGAAATTAACCTGTGGTCGAAAGCTTGGACGATGCCGACTTCCTATTAGCGTGCGAGAGAGATTCTGGGATCTGTGCGCAAGGGGACGTGGAGGAAGAATAACAGCGTATAATTGCACTTCATTCATCGCCGTATCTTTTACACAACCTTCAACCCGAGTCATACCTGAGCCGTCGCTTTCTTTCTTGCTTTTTTTTTAATTTTCCACTCAGGTTATTGCCCAGAGCATAATAGCTATGAAATTACTGCAGAGCTGTCTTGTCAGTAACCAGAGAAATGGCAGTGTGGGAGGCAGAGCAACAAGACTCCTATTGTGGCCTCGGCAATGGCTCGGCACCTCCCGTGTCACGCTGCGACGAGAGAAAGGGAGTAGGATGAGAAAAAGCGAGTGAGTAGTGTGTGTGTAGGTGAGAAGAGGCCTCAGGTTTACCTGGTCTGGACTGGTCTGGTCTGTTCTGGTTTGGTCTGGCACTATAGACTGCACGGCAGCCAAAAGGCTTGAGGAGAGAACAGGCCAGGACAGGTGCCACATCACAGCCACACCTCCAGCTCACCTGGAACCTCCAGGCCACTCTCGACAGGCCCAACTGACACAGGGGCCACCCCGAGCTTCTTTCAAAGAGCACTTCAGAGACACAACACACAAATAAACGTCTAGACACTTTCAGATTTTTCTAAGCATGGCCTGGAAGTCGGGGGGAAGGGGCGGGGTCTTTTCCCTTTCCCTTCATCTTGTCTGGAAATCAATGTCATTGATTTAGGAAGTGTCTGGGGAATCTCAGGAAGAAAAAAAAAAAACAGCCTTTTGCTTATCGTCTCTTGTCCAGACCTTTAGTACCTACGGTCTTCAACCTCATTGTTAAAGTAGTGTATCTGTCAAGACATTAAGGACCACTGTAGAAATTCACTTTAATTACACGAACCAAGGATCAGGCATGTATCCAGGACCAAAATATTCGGATTAAAGGATCAAAACATTGCAAAAATATTAATCAAAATATCAAATCGCCCAGCGAATAAGCTATATCCTTCAATCTATTTTTTGATTGACAAACTGCTTGCAGACTTGCGCCATTTAGACTGATTCATTTGAACTGAATGAAATACTTGGGTCATTTTTTGGTATTTTGCCTTTATATTCCACTTCCTATTAAATTTACATTGTGAACTTTATGATATACAATACAAACGGAAGAGAAAAGACCTTTGCGTACTTTCCAAAATTGTCACAGTGATCGAATTTCCTCCTGAGGAACACGATTCGAGACCTTACTCTTATTTAACACATCATCTAGTTTATCTAGTTATTGTAAACGATACAGCTGAGATGTTCGTTGTTTTGCATGTTATAGCCGATTTACATAGAAAACGAACTGTTCTCGTCGAACGAGCTCATGCACGACGAACGCTATACTGCATTCTGGGAAAATTCTGGTAGTATGTACCCTTGAGGGCCACAAGTCACAAGCAAAGATACAGTTTAGTACGTTTTTTGGTTAATATTGTGTCATGTGACTATATCTAAAAGGTGTATTCGTTAATGTGTGCGCTATGGTCCGAAGTTAGCGCTGTTTTTTTTTTTTTAACCCTAACCCTTTCAGACCAAATGATCCACACGAGTACATTCCTGTCCACTAAGATTTTCATTCCCTTCGAATAGTACCACAAAACATTCCTTATTTGAATATACTCCCCACCGAACAGCGCTAAGCCGTGAATCATGTTTTCAATTCATACCTGTCTAGAGTAATTAATTATATGTGCTATAGCCTTCAGCCAGGTGCGTTTTTTTTTTTTTTTTTCTCGAAGATATTTTAACCTGTCTTAGTGGCTCCTGCCACCCAGTGTTAAGCTACGAGTTTAATTGCTACATGAAAACTACAAAAAGAGAAAAGAAAAAAAAAGATAGCCCAGGCTTGATGTAAACATCAAGTTTACTACTGTAGATTGGGCGTAGTTTCAGTTCTAAAAAAAAAAAATGTAAAACCCCTGAAGCTGTCCATGGTGTAATTAAAGAGAACGTGTTCCACTGAGTAACTTTTTATGTCGCAATTCTTCCTGGAATGTTAATCTGGTGGAATACTCGAGTAATGAGTACAGGTGTGTTTGCGTGCGTCATAGCTTCAATACTATACGAGCACCTTTAATTCCTTACACATGCTCTGCAGTGTGGAATTTGCCATCGATGGTCGTATTGTACAGTATTACGACGCTACAGCGTGGAATGAAAAATCGAAACCGAACGATTTTCTTTTTACAGCAAAATCATGACTTTAATTGACATTTATTTATTTATTTGTTTATTTATTTATTTGTTTTCCCGTTTTGTGCTCGAGCTGCAAGCTGACATGTGAGAGATGTCTATCTCTCACCCCAGGTATTTTCTCTACATATCGACTTCCTGGTGTCGGACTTACCGCAATGTATTAACACGAACACTGAAACGTTTTGGAGGCGGCCATTTTGAATTTTTTTTCCTCTAATCATTCGCCGTTTCATTGTGGAGATTTTTGTCGAATATTATATTGTTCAACTTTCGATTCATTCGCTCATCCGTTCATCTTCAGGAACGTCATCCTGGTCAGGGTTGCACTGGATCCTGGGAATGCTAGGTGTGAGTGGGGAACACACTCTGAACGGGATGCCAGTTCATTGCACACACACACACTCACACACACACACACATTTACTCCTAGAATAGGTGGACTCACCTACTGGAGGAAACCGGAGAACCCGGAGGAAACCCACATAGGGAAAACATGTGAAATTCCAAAAGTGGGAACGCTACCTGCTACCTGCTGCACCACTGTACCATGCTAAATGCTGAACTTTTTGAAGGACGTGTACGGAAGAGATTTTAGACTGAGATGACGTGAGCTCTTACGAAATTAACCTTAGTGGAAAATTGTCCGAATTTGCTTTCAAGTCCAACCCCACCCCTTTAAATTTCAGCACCCGATGTGTTTAAAAAAAACCCAGCACCACAATGCTGAAAACGTCAGATCAGTCACGTTTATCAGAGAAGAGCGAGGGATGATGAGCAAAACCTCATCTTCTGGCTTTTCTTCTGTTACTTCTGTTCAATCGATGAACCTTTACCCTCCTGTCTTTGTGCACGGGATTGTGGGATGCATTTGGAGGGCACGGGGTGTACGTTAGCGGGCGAGTCTGCTCTTCAGGGACTGGTGCTGACAAAGGGGAAAAAAGAACAGGAGGATTAGAGAGGTGAATGGATCGGTTAGTGGATTAGCTGCTCCGCTACGCTGCAGGTAAGACTTTTAAAATAGTGACTTCGGGGGAAAGGATCATAAGGAAGGGCGTAGTTAGGAATGTCAGACCGTCTGCTAGTCCAGAGTTTTTTAAATAATGCTAAAAAAATAATGGATGGGCGATATGACGATATAATATCAATATTGTGCTTAATTATGTCATGATGCGTTAATCCATCCATTTTCTATAGCGCTTATCCTACAGGGTCACGGGGAACCTGGAGCCTATCCCAGGGAGCATCGGGCACAAGGCGGGGTACACCCTGGACGGGATGCCAATCCATCACAAGGCATGATACGTTAATATATTTAAAAAAATAGTTCCAAATCGACTGGACGCAACTCATTTTATACTTAATCTTTAATATCGTATTTCCCCCCCCCCAATTATATGATATTTTTTCCCTTTTAATAAATAAACTTTTTTTTGTTTGTTTTTGTAATACGTACATACTGTTTATCGTAGAAATGCCTCAGAGTGATAAGCGCGACGTGATATTTTTGTCACGCGCCTCGATCACCATGACGATCAGTGAGGAAAAAAGAACACGTCTTGATGAAATCTGACGAGTTTACAGGCGAAACGTTCACAAGATTTCCGTTTAATTGAAAACTCTTTGATGATAGAGGTGAGCATGTACAGTAGTTTGGCTTGAGGAGTGTGTGTGTGTGTGGGTTAATACGTGTTGTATGTGTGTGTGTGAGGAGCTGAGGTAAGCCTGGCTTGTCTGCCGGGTGAGACAAGTTATCAGTGGGAGCCATGAGTGTCCCTCTTCACTCCAGAGACGGAGGAGAACAACAGCGCCGGTGTGACGCATGGCTACACTTTGGCACGGCTGAGCCACCGAAGGCCTAATCTCCCCGCACCTCCTGATCCGCCTACTCACACACTCCTCACACGCGCTGCAGCCATTATTACTCTGAGATTATTGCGGCAGCGTGGCAGGAATGGCCGTACGCACGTCTGCCCTATTCACACCGGCTCACGCAGCTGTTACATCCCGAAATAATCACTCAGTTTGACGATCGACCAAATACTCGGCTGGCGGACTGGGTTATTTATTCATCACCTCCCCTCCTCCCCCCTCCCTCCCGGTATATACAGTACTCTATATATCCGTCTGCCTATAAGACGTAAACCCACACACACTTTTCAGCAAAATTCACCGTATCAGTGATTACAAATCATCTTGAAATCCATTCACGTCTACGTGAAGCGTATACGAGTGCACGTTGTTACTATAGAAACAACTCGAGCTAGGTGGAACTGGCGTGACGAAACGCCAACACTTTGATCGAATCGATCTAACGTAATGAATGTAAATAAATGTCGTTAGAGTAACGTTATTACTCTACGTTACATCCTGACGAAGGAGCTACACGTAAGAGACGCAGTCGTAATCGTGCCGGTAAGTTCGAGCCTCGGCGTTCTTTCGTTTAGTCACGCTAACACACAATAACACGCAAGGAGAGGCTAGCGATGTCACGTTATCAAGAAAGCGTAAGGAGAACGGCCGAGAGCTGACGGGAACGCTACGGTGACGCGGATAAACGCTCTTTATTGTACAACCGTGGTGAGCGGAAAAGCATCTCAGATCGCACAGGACGTCGAACCTAGGAGAAGACAGGAACCTGAGGTTAGATGAAGGACGGGAAAATGGAGTCGGTGAGTCTGTGTGAATCTTAATACGAGTAGAAACGATTCTTCTTCTCTGTGAGAAGACACGACGATGAGATGAATGTCGGCCTGATAAGCATTTCGGAGTAGCGTCTCAGATGTCTCAGATGTGTTTTTGAAATGCTTTTTTTTCTTCTTTTTCTCGGAGACGAACGAATGAAGAATCATGACGTCAATCCTGAAGAATCACGACCACAATCACCGCCGGACTTAGCAGCATCATTAAAGGATTTATTCACTCTCAGTCCAGACGCTGTGTCTATGTGTGCGAGCAGATGTGTGTGGATGTGCAGTAATGTTCCCGCTCCGCTCCACACGCACACACACACACACACACACACACGCACACGCACACACCCTCTTTAGCGGAGTGATGGTGTGAGCACGGTTCACATTAGGCAGAGCTCTTCTCCCGACAGGAAGCCGTTCCAGGTAGTTACCCTCCTCTCTACTGGAATAAATCCACTGTGAGGAGCTTCTCTTCACAGGAACACACCTCAGCTGATCTTAATCACGTCTTTTCCGTACAAGACGTCTCTTTCTCCGATCGCTCCGCCCGACACCTCCACATACGTCAACTTTCTGAGTAAAAATCTCACGTTCGGTATACATTTATCACCCTGTAGATCAGCAGGCTTTACATTCAGGGTCTACAGTGTGTAGAATGTGGAGAATTTTTCTCTACAAACACATGCAAAGGAGCAAAGATCATATTTGAATTTATTTATTTATTTACACAACATTTTTAATTTTCATCAGCTTAATCTTAATGTGATTCCGAGTGTAAGGATACAGACTTTTTTTTTTTTTTTTAACCCTAAACGGATTTGTGTTGGATTAGAGCTTGGCTGTTTCTAAACACGCACTTAATTAATGTGAAATATTTAAACCAAAGTATCCCTGAGACATTTCTTTAATACTAAATACCACGTGTTAATGGTGTTAACATGGGCATGTGCGGTCTATGCTAAACAAACTAACTAACTAACTAACTAACTAACTAACTAGCTAACTAAATAAATAAATAAATAAATAACGTAGAAAAAAAGTAAGCAAATAAAGAAGTAAGTGTGTATGCAAATGAGTAAGTAAGTAAATATGTAAGTAAAAACACATCTGCAGTTAATCGGTAAACAAAAACAAGCCAACAAACAAGCAAGGAAACAAAGAGATATGTTAATAAGTAAATAAATAAATAAACAAATAAGATATTAAATAGAAGTAAGTAAATATGCATGTAAAAACAATTCTGGAAGTAAGCGAGTGAATTAATTAAAAAAAACAAACAAAAAACAAACAAATACCTAAGCAAGTAATTAGACAAGTATAAATAAAAGTTAGGGCATAATTAAATACATATTTACGTTTGAAAATATAGTTATAACAATATATAATTGTATTATATAATAGTCAGTAATTAAGTTAATAAGAAAGAAAATAATTAAGTAGGTAAAGAAGCGAATAAGGGTATAATCAAAAGCAAATACGTGGAAAAATTAAAAAAAATAAACACACACAAACAAACAAATAAATAAATAATAAGAAAGCAATTGATAATGTAGGTGAAAATATACTTCGGTGAATGACAAACAAACATAACTTAAAATATAGCTTAGTAGACAAATAAACAAACAAACAAACAAATCAACATAAATAGAAGCAAATGAATGTGCAAGTCAAAAAATTTGAATGTCGTGGAAAAGTTCAATTTTTTCCGTATATATTCCGATATTTTGAGATACCGTATTTTTGATTTCCGTGAAGCCGTCGTCATCGAGATTAAAACAACAAAAACGGCTTGAAATAGTTCACGTTATGCGTAACGAATCGAGAATACATGAAAGTTCCACTTTTTGAATTCAATTACAGGGAAAAAAAAAACGAACTTTTCCCACGATATTCTGATTTTATTTTAGACGCACCTGTACGTAAGGAAATCGACCGATCAGTGTGTAAATAAGTGTACGTAAAAAAATGATGTTCAGACAATTTAAAAGCATAGTTAAAAGTAAGCAAACGCATGTAAACAAGTATATATGTCATTATGTAAGTAAGGAAGTCATTCTCTAAGCAAAAACATATAGGTTCGTAAACAAACAATCATGTAGTTATGTAAATGAATACAGAAATACACCGCAACTAATGAAGCCCTTGATTAGCTTAGCATCAGGTGTGCTCGAGACAACACCTGTTCTGCATATTTGTGCAGTTGTGAGGGATTCTATTCAGGACGTTGAATCATTTTGAGCCTGGAGAAGTCAGGTGATTCATTTTCAGGTGAATTTCGGGAAACCGCTTGAAGCATTCATGGTGTTGAATTTTTTCAGTCGCTTTTGCTTGATCTGTTCGTCGCAAACAGCTGAAAGTCTGTACATTTTAACAATAAACCTGATTCGCAAACAAAAACAAACAAACAAACAAACAAACAAAGCCCAGCCTTCTCGCTCACCTTGCATCGTAAATGTAATTGAAATCTCTGTAAGCAAACGCAGTGTAGTCGTAGCAGCCTTATAACCTGTAATAACACTATCACTGTTAAAAGGGTTTATTTCACGCTACGCGTTAAATGTTCTTCTTACAGAAGCATCACGCTTAATGAACTGATTCTGACCTGATAAATATCAACCTCTGCTTTGGTCTAAATCAGGTTTAAGCTGATTGCACCAGCAGTCGATATGGGAAAATCCCCTTCCAGCCCTGAAGGAACCATACACACACACACACACACACACACACACACACACACACACTGACCCTGCGTCATATATATGCAGTCTTTAAATTAAGTAAACTTCAGAAGCCTGGGCTCATAAATTCGGCAGTGAGGATTTTTTTCTGTCTATCTGCCTGTCTCTCTCTCTCTCCCTCTCTCTCTCAGCCGTCCTGAACTACTCCATGGATTTACTGCAGTAGTAATAACTGTCACGGCAAATGCCTGGTAAAGTGCTGGACAAGGGACCAACAGAAGGAGAGTATTTATCACGGTATTGACTTTCTGACTGCGATGTCGTGAACTCTTTTGTCATAATCTGGAGCACTCAGAGGCAGCGGCGAGATCGATCCGAGGGAAAACTGCTGTCAGCTTCTCTCCCAGGGAGCATTGCTTTTGTTATAGCCACTTAGGGGGCTGATAAATGCTCGGCTCTGGATGGGACCTGGCTTCCGTACCTGCAGCTAAACAGCCCTTTATTGGTCGGGGAAGGGGGTCTGAATTTTTATCTTTTAAAAAAAATAAAAAATAAACACCACACATTTATATTCGTTATTGGTAAAAGTACCGAGAACTTTTAATAGACACGTCTTTAACGTCTTCCTTTAAATGGGTTTTAAACGGATACGTTTGTGGGTGTCGTAGCGTATTAAAAAATAATAAGTGCGATAATATGTGGTTCATTTGATCATTTCACCAAGTAAAACACCATTAGCTCTAAACAAACCGGCATCGTTTCTGTGATTAATGCAGGACTCGGGTGCCGGTCCCCGTGCTCGGCCCGAGTAGTAAATCAATAGTGTGTGTATTGGTGGCAGGTCTGATTAGTGGCCCGGTGAAATGGAGTGTATATGATGAATGGTGTCTCAAAGCGTTAAAGCGATGGAGATATGGACGACAGCCTGACCACGCTCTCTCTCCGCTCAGGGAGGATCGGAATGGAGTCAAGTTTACTCCCAGAGGGAGCGGCGGCCCTGAGCGTATTCCCAGGGTTAACATGACCTCTGACCTTTGCTTCGTGTCAGTCTAGGTTTTTCCAGATTCATGAGCCGGAGTCGTGAAACGGAATTCGTCATCGTGCTGTAGATCTTCTGCTTCTGCTTCTCCAGGGAAAAGTCTTAAGAGAGAGCTGGATTTTGTCTGGGAAAGATAACCGGAACACTCACCTGGGAGGAAAATCTAGAAGTTCACATTAAAAACATGTTCATGAAGCAAACATATATTTTAAGAGCATACTGGTCAGGGCGGTGGTGGATCCGGACCGAGTTTATCCGAGGAGCTCTGTCGTAATCATAACTAGACAGACGCGTGGCTTTCCTGAGCAGTGTAGTAGTATATTTTTATAGATTCTTGCGGGGGAAAAAAAGTTTAAATCTACGAGACTAAACAATTCTATGATTGTCCTTTTACAGGAACCATTTCATGAACCACTTCCTACACACTTTTACACTCCTTTATCAGACTCTCTGAGCATCTTTAAGAAACATATTAAAACACCATTATATAAAATTACATAACACCAATGGAATTTTTAATGTGTATATTTTTTCTTGTTTTACGCTGGATTATATGCAGAATTCTTACAAAGCACTTTGTATGTATAAATAAAAAAATAAAATAACTTATATTATAACTATATTGCATACACACTTACTTCTTTATTTGTTTCGTTTTTATAAAATAACGTTGGTTCATGTGTGGTTTGCTTTTCTTCTAGGAGATGTTTATGTAGCGCGTATGGAAGGAGTCTCCAGTGTCGACGCTTCGTAACACTAAGATGTAAAACCGTAAGTTTGCTTTATCAGGACAGACGAGTTTTACGCTTTGAGGTGAGAAAGAAAGAGAGAGAGAGAGAGAGAGAGAGAGAGAGAGAGAGAAGGAAAGAGAGAAAGAAAGAGAGAGAGAGAGAGAGAGAGAGAGAGAGAGAGAGAAGGAAAGAGAAAGAAAGTGAGAGAGAGAGAGAAAGAAAGCGTGAGAGAGTGAAAGAAAGAGAGAGAGCGAGAAAGAGAGCGAGAAAGAGAGAGGGGGGAGAGAGAGAGAGAAAGAGAGAAAGTGAGAGAGAGAAAGAGAGAAAGAAAGAGAGAGAGAGAAAGAGAGAGAGAGAGAGAGAGAAAGAGAGAGAGAAAGAAAGAGAGAAAGAGAGAAAGAGAGAGAGAGAGAGAGACAGACAGAGACAGACATAAATACAGGAACTTAATTGTCTCACTAACATCACAACCTTAGACGCAACTATAAACTGATAAAAAGTACGTCGTGCCGTTCTTTAGGTAAGATTTATCCGTATTTTATCTCTAATGGTCAAATACGTGGAGTTTGAATGCTCCAGTGAGCGATCGCGTCCTGACCTGCGCTCGGATCGGCGCCGTCACGACAACCTGATGGACGTGAAGACAAACGCTCTTATTCCTGTCCTCTTTCTCCATTTAACTCCTCACACAGTCTTTTATAACGCATCATCATGGCACACTTCATACTGTCGATTCTAACGGCTTCGTTTACCAGTCAGTTCGATCGAACGACGGCGCTTTTGTTGCGGAGTCGGAGTCTCAGAAAGCCGCCGAGCTACCGGAAAAGCGACCCTGCTTTTAATTAGGACGGAGAAGTCGTACTCCAGGTGCGGCGTTTTATCCCGTTATGTTCGTGACGGGTTACGCTAAAGGTTTCATTTTCAGGTTTCATTTTCAGGTTTAAAGAGAAAATTAACCTCGTCCAATTAAAGCCCTCGATTGTTGAAGAGAGCGCCGCGGCTAAGTGTCTTGCCATTTATTCAAGCGCGCCGAGCACACTGAGCACACTCAGAGCTTCGGGTGTGTAAATGTCAGAATTAATACGTGGTATGCAGGAATAATTCATTCCCGTGCCAGATCCGTCAAAGCAAACTCGCGCGTTCAATCCGTGATCGCAGACCTCTTTTTAATTCCGTGTTTGTATTGCGACGCGATCGTCGCCTCAGACCCTGTCCAGACGTAGAGATGTAATCCACTACGAATACCTTAATCAGAATGAACGGATAACGGGGGGTAAACGGATACAGATATGAATAGCGGACGGTCCAGAAAGCGTCATAGAATGATTTACAGGGGATCTGGTTGAGACGGGAGGATTTTCTTTTTATGTGAACTTTACAGCATCCTTAGTACCTGCCTTGTCTGGAGGTTAATCTATTAGTTTGTTTACATTTACATTTTAATCTATTAGTTTGTTTACATATGTAGAATTTACACTGAATATAAAATAATCTTACGCACATCTCTAATTGAGATCGGTTATCAACCGGAGCGATGTAGCTGAGGTCGAGGAACTGTTTTTAGTTTAGACCACGCCTACTGCGGGTTTCAGTTCAAACACAGATATGGATATTTGTAGTACTAAATAGATAAAGATACCGATAACACCAGTTAAAAACCTCTAGAATAAACTACTCATTCAAAAATGTCTGTATGTGTATTGACAAGGGCCAGTGAGTCTTTATTCCAAACCTCTTCTTGATCCTCTCATCTGCTTTTGTCTCCTCTCTAGACATAGGAGTGGACTAATCCCTCAGCGTACAGAGCATGGGAGCTCGTGGTGGTGATACACCATGTCTGGTGTGTGTGTGTGTGTGTGTGTGTGTGTGTGTGTGTGTGTGTTTACTGGCCCTTTAAGCTGCTGTGGAATGTGGGAAGTTCACAGTAAAGCCCAGGCTCTAAAGTGTGCCTTAGCGCATGACCCAGGAGCAATGTTCAAGTTCATCGGCATCCAGACAGGTGTGTAATGACTTGTAGGGATGTCTGGGCTCGGGGCTGGTGGACAGGCATGGGGG
>JANDJT010000228.1:2180540-2214161 GCA_024331685.1 Stegophilus panzeri | reverse complement strand
GTTGGCAGATTGGCGAGCCTCGACCCATCCTTGCTCTTGAAGGACTAGGCCTTTTTTGGAGGCTCCTTATATACTATTATTAGACGATTGCTTCACCTGTTTCACATCACCTTCTTATTTCAACCTGTCACATCGCTATTAGTCCTAAATTGCCCTGTCCCAACTTTTTTGGAACATGTTGCATGCATCAATTTCAAAATAAACGTTTATCTTCAAAAACCTATGCAGTAGATTAGATAAAACATCAAATACCTTGTCAAAGTACATTTACAAATCACTCCTCTTTGTTTTTATTAGCATTTTCGGAATTGCGGTTGTATATTAAATAACAAAACAGAAGTGTCCACATCTTTTAATAATTTCCATTACCCTCTGGCATGTGCGTATGTATTTGAAAGAGAGAGAGAGAGAGAGAGAGAGAGAGAGAGAGAGAGAGAGATTGATGTCTGCAGCAATTTACTGCACTGATGACTAACTCTGGAGAAGAAGAATGTCAATGCTTTATTATAAATAAGGGCACAAGACTCGGTCTGCGTGCAACACACAAGCCACTTGGATAAATAGAGGTGGCCTAAGACTGTAGTCAGCAGTTCTGCTCAGCACAGCAGTGTGCAGTGATATCTCTGCCGTGTCAAGAATGGAGCAGAGCAGAGTCCGTCTCCAACTTACTTAAATCTATTTACTATTCTAAAATGTATTTTTACAAAACCCGAAAGTCGCCACCCATTATCGGTATAAGTGATATTAGTGATTGAAGATGATCCAAGTCTAACGTTTCAAGTTGAACAAAATGTTTAGTATTGTGTCACCCAGATCTAAACAGAGAGTACAGGTTAAAAGGGTTCAATTGAGAGGGACTGAAGGGCAGCATGGGATTTAAAACTGCAAGATCAAATCAAGGCCCTTTTGTCTTGATGACACCGTATTAAATGAACCACTCACTCACTATCTGGCTTCATGCCATAAATGTGCAAGGAATGTGTGAGGACAAACAGACCATTCTGTGTTAATGTTTCAACGAGCTCTTGGAGAGAAGCAATGGGACGTTCAAGAAATACAAAAGGTGAAAGTTGAAGGCATTCCTGGATGTTAAGGTTGATAGAGATCTTCTATATAAATCACAGCAGATGACAGAGCTGTAGAAAAGGAACTGTGTGGACGTCTACATGTGCATGCTTTAGTCACTGGTGTATGAGATGTAACACACGTTGAGACAGATCTAATGAAATTCTCATATAAGGTCTGGACCAAAACGGGACAGTTTCAGTGATCCTGTGCACGCTGTAGGCTCGGATTCCTGTTCTTGGCTGACCAGGATAGACCTGATGTGATTTCCGCTGTTGTAGCCAATCTGCTTTAAGGTTTGATGTGCTGTGTATTCTGAGGCGATTTCCTGCTTACCAGACTTATAAAGAGTCAGTCACAGAGATCCCATTTTCCCTCCATTCTCATGTTTGATGTGAATGTTAACTGAATGACCTGTATATAAATGATTATACACGCTACGCTGCTGATATATGTATAAACTGCATGAACGAGCAGGGATACAGGTGTTCCTAATAAAGAGGTCGGTGCATGTACGTGCACATGGGTCTATCAGTGTGTAGTCAGCAATCATCAAGTTTTATATGATGCCCATACTCGTAGGAGGGGCGCCGTCTTGTTCCTGCACTACATTACTCACCCCAAAAAGAGACGTGAGAAAATCAGGGTATACTAGTGCTCCAATGTGTGTGTGTGAACTTTGCTCACTGAAACATTCAGCAGCCAGATACACTTAAACCCATACCCCATCAATCAAACACACACACACACACACACACACACACACACTCTTAGCCACCGCAAAAACGCACCAATTACAGCACACAACCAGCCAGTGCCTAATGGAAACGATCACTTGTCATAAAGTGCAAAGCTACCAGCCGTATTCAGCAGAATGAGAGAAAAAGACATCTGCTGCAGCGCCGATGAGGTGACAACGTGCCACAAATAGACTTCATTGACAAAGTTGTATGTGCTGCTTGGAACAGAACGATCGCGCCATAACGAGAACTTCACTAACATAACTTATCTCAAATTGAATTAAGCAGAACTAGAACAAATCTCCCCAAGTAGCGGTCCATAGCTGGTTGGAGAAGACAATCTGTACCTTGAAGCTGTTTTTCAGCCGTGTAATTGAATCTGTGTGTGTGTGTGTGTGTGTGTGAGTGTGTGTGTTACATAAAGACTGAGACCCTGCTCCCTCCCCGATCTCTATCAGCTCTTCTCGCCTGTGTTTCCTGCTAGTCTACCCCCAGCAGGCAAGCGCCATGTGGTATATGTGCTACTTAATAATAACCCCATCCTCCTAATCTCCTAAGTGTTTTTAATCCTTGCTGCTCCCCCTATTTTTATCTCATTTAGAAGAGTGGGTTGATTAATTCACTCTTGTCAAACTAATGGTATGTACAGTAACTGTCTGACACAATTACAGATTAACACCTACTCTGACTGAATACAGACACACATACGTGAACACGTGCACACACACAACATGCAGGCATGAGTGCACAAACACGCACAAGCACGATTTGAATATGTGTGCTTGGTACAAATGAGGGGAAAACAGCAGGATGTTATTGGTTAAAGAGTGATTTATAATACGGGCCATGAATGACATGTATTATAAACCATACTGCTTTGCTTTGAAAGGAAACATCTGCACGCATGTAACCCATTCGAGTACGCATAAATAAGGAATAAAACTCAACATGGCGTTATAAGAAATCATACTTAAAAAAATAATAATAATTTGTTTAATGTTGCATTTAATGAGGTGGATTTTCTACCTCAAAGTTAATTTTGCTCATCTTTTACATTACGGCAGAACTGAACACCCGTTCCCTCACTTTCTCTTTACACTAATAGGACAAAAAAACTAAATGAATGTCTCCTCACTGAAAAATGTACCACATCAGTAATCAGACTTTTATTTTTTGTCAATGAACAACACATTTTTTAAAATCTGTTTCTTATTAGCCTTGGATTATGTGGAGCATCTGCCATGGAAGGATACAGTGCTAATATAATCGCCATTTCTACTTAAATGATAAATGTATTAGACCAAGCAGATTTAAATAAAGCCGCGATTTGCCTTGCATTTAGCACTACTGCCAGAGCTGCTGTTATTAAAAATGAATCAATGCCTTCTGATCAATCAGAATAGAGAACTCCACAGTGCTGCTGTATAATATATGGTAGTTTAACACTATTTGATATTGACACTCTTTATTATAATTAACACAGTGCCTTAAAGTAAAACGTATGGCATGAAATATGTATCATTTACTTATTTATAATAACTCTATGTATTGTGCTTGTGTGTTCGCTCACTTAAAACACCATAATGGAATTCGCCATTCTGCTAAATACTTAAATCCATGAGGGGCTGACATTAAATCAGTGACTAAAGATTGCCTAATGCTACATTTACAAAAAGAATAATAATGTTGAGAACCTTAAATTCTGAAGGAGCTACTTAATACTACAGTGGTGTGAAAAAGTATTTGTCCCATCCTGATTTCTTCTGTTTTTGTGTATATCTCATTCTAAATAGTTTTAGATCTTCAAACGAAACATAATATAAAACAAAGGCAACCTGAGAAAATACACAATACAGTTTTTAAATGATGAGGTTATTTATTGAAGCAAAAAAGTTATCCAGTACCAACTGGGCCTGTGTGAAAATGTATCTGCCCTCCGTAGTTACAAATTCCCCAAATCTATGAAACTGCATTCATAATGGGGTTCAGCTGGACTAGACACAACCAGGCCTGACTACTGCAAACCCTGTTCAATCAATCAACACTTAAATAGAACTTCTTCAACAGCATGGAGTTGGTTAAAAGGTCTTACACAGTAACACACTATCGCAAAGTTGAAAGAAATTCCAGAAACGATGAGGAAGAAGATGATTGAAATACATCAGTCTGGGAAGAGTTACAAAGAACCACAGTGAGAGCCATTATCTCCAAATGAAAAACCTCAGTAGTGACAGAGTAGTGAACATTCCTAGAAGTGGCTGACCTTCCAGAATTCCTCCAAGAGCACGGCAACTACTCATCCAGGAAGTCACAAAAGCACAAAGGACAACATCAAAGGAACTACAGGCCTCTCTTGCATCAATAAAGGTCACTGTTCATGACTCCACTACCAGAAAGACACTGGGCAAAAATGACATCCATGGAAGAGTGGCGAGGTGAAAACCACAAAGAACATTAAAGCTCGTCTGAGTTTTACCAAAACACAACTTGATGATCCTCAAACCTCTTGGGAGAATATTCTGTGGTGTTCAGTCCATAAATTGAAACTCAAGTGCAACTGGATTATGCAGCAAGACAATGATCCAAAGCATAGGAGTAAGTCCACCTCTGAAAGACTCAAAAAAAAAAAAAAAAAAAAAAAAAAAAAAAAACACAATTAAAAGTTTTGGATAGGCCTAGACAACGTCCTTGAGATGCTGTGGCAGGACTTTAAACGGGCAGTTCATGCTCGAAAAGAAGAGTAGGCCAAAATTACACCACAGTGCTGTGAAAGACTGATCTCCAGTTATCGGAAGCATTCGGTTGCAGTTATTGCTGCTAAAGGTGGCACAACCAGATTTTAAGCTTGAGGGCGCAATTAGTTTTTCACACGAGTGATAGGTGTTGGACAACTTTTTTTGCTTCAATTAATAAAAACTGTATTGTGTGTTTACTCAGGTTGCTTTTGTTTTTTGTTGTATTTTGTTTGAAGATCTGGAACTATTTAGAATGAGATATAAACAAAAACAGAAGAAATAAGGATGGGGCTTTTTAACAGCACTGTACTCTCACAAGACAATACTAGCCATAAAGGTTAATCAGCATTACTGTATGATCATTGTGGTACTGGTGTTTTTTAAAGTTTAGTTTTCAGTTTTTTATGACTGACAGGTTATAACAGCTACAGAACACACTATGTGACATTAATAGGGCATTGGGCCATAGTTAGTATTTAATCACTGCTAGACATCTTAAGTTCCAAATAAAGGGATTAGAATAGGTCGATTAAGCACAAGTAGCTATAATCAACCTTTTCTATGATAACTGGGTTATGAGTAAAACCCTCAATACAAATCCCACAGACAGGACCTCGGTACCGCAAATGTGTCATTTATGCAATAATGTTACCTTCCTAAAAGGTGCTGCTCTTTCAGGGAGATTAATAAGCAACCAGTTGGGCTTTTGAGGAGGCTTATTAAAGAGGAAGCAGCTTCAGGAAAAACAAATGACATACCAGTAGGTCAATCATTCATATCTCAGTCAAATGAGGAGCCAGAATCTAGTTCCATGAAGTATTAGACCCATGACAAGGAAAAGAGAGAGAGAGAGAGAGAGAGAGAGAGAGAGAGAGAGAGAGAAAGAGGGGGGGGAGAGAGAGAGAGAGAGAGAGAGAGAGAGAGAGAGAGAGAGAGAGAGAGAGAGAGAGAGAGGGAGAGAGAGAGAGAGAGAGAGAAAGAGAGAGAGAGAAAGAAAGGGGAGAGAGAGAGAGAGAGAGAGAGAAAGAGAGAGAGAGAAAGAGACTGAAAGAGAGGATCTGCATTGACAAGTGCTTTGTTTTGTCTACGATTTCCTTGAAAGAGGGTCATTCAGAACATTCACACACACACACACACACACACACACACACACTCAGACTCAGACTCGTCCTTTGGGGGATGAAAAGGGGGGAAAAAAAGCAAAACAATGTGAGCTCTTTTCCGGAATGTTCTTCCAGTGTGTTAGGAGTTATGTTATGAATACGTGCGTCTCACCTTGACGTATAGAAATGTGCTGTATGGAGTCTCCTAAACAGTGTGAGTAGTGCAAAATATGTGTAGGCATACTTATAATGATTCTCTCTCTCTCTCTCTCTCTCTCTCTCTCTCTCTCTCTCTGTCTCTCTCTCTCTCTCTCTCTCACACACACACGATTATGTCCTAACCCCCACTTATAACAAGGTTAGCTCTTGCAATGATAACGGCAATAAAACAGGCCCGGGCTGTTCTCTGGCCTGTGTGTGTGTGTGTGTGTGTGTGTGTGTGTGTGTGAGTGATCCTTGTAAATGAGCTTACTGATTTCTTTTTTTTCCTTCAGAGGAATTATTCCATGCCATGCGCAGTCTTTTTAAACCAATTGGGCAGCAAATTAGCTAGCAGGGGTTAACAACCACCATTTTGTCACTGTTTATTTAGTGGCACAGCATGGCCTTGATCACAGCTCCTCAACAATGCTCGAGTGCACTAATAACCCCGCATTCGCTCGGCCTGTGGTACAGCGCTGTGGTGCTGAAGCTACGGCGCTATAAAAGACCTTCTCGTACACAGCTCCGAGTGTATTACCGACTCGCTTTGTCGAGCTAATAAACTAGCGAGCGTGCATTGTAATCGAAAACCGCGAGTGTAACGTGAACAGCTAGCATGTTTTTTTTTAGCATGTCTTGACTTGAAAAATGAAAAATGGAGGAAAACCTCATCGCTGTGTTCTCACCTTGTCATACACGCCCTGTCGTTAAACGTGTATAGAGAGATTACAACGAGAAAGAAAAATCGTTAGTGTCTCAGGAGAGTGTTTGTAGCTAGTTCAGTTCACTTGTGCTGCTAACGTACATCGAGCAACCGATTTTGATTTCCCTCACTTTATTACTTTATTATTAGAACTGTTTTTAAAATTATTTTTAACTTTATTACTGTTACTGTAAGCTATACATTTTAGCTACTGTACACACCGGGCGGACAGTACACACCCACAAGCGACGACAGTAGCGTTCGCATCATGCACGAGTGACTCGCTGCTCGCTAGTCCCAAAGTATGCGCTAATCCAAGGATGCTAACATTGTCATACTGTGTTATTAAGAAGGTAAGAAGTCATACAAGACTAAAAGTACAAGAACGATTCATTAAAAAATATAGTAAATTAACTTTTTCACCAAGCAACCAAGAGGGAAAACATTAGCTAACAAAGTCTAACAAAATACAGATTTATTGCTAATCGCTCAGACGTTAGCTAGCGTCTTAACTCAAACGTGAAGAATTAGTTTAGTCATTTCTGTGCGTTTCAGCTACAAAGTAAGAGAAAAAACAGTTTCTTGTTGTGTTTATTCACTTTGAGAGAGAGAAAACATAGAGGTTGTTGAAGGAACTGCTTCTTATAGCTGCTATAACGTACGGTGAGAACAGGAAGTAACTTGCGTCGTGGATGTTTCACAACATTAAAGTTCCTGTGAAGTGCGTTCAGTGTTATTCAATGTGTTGACGTAATTTCCACCGAAACAGGAAGTCAAGGCGGGACATATCGAGTAGCCCCTCCCCCTTTTTAAATATCCAATAGTGTTTATCTTACCTCAGAGCCCGGGCTACGCCGTACTTGACAGTTAGTACCATGGATTTTTATAACGTTGGGGGGCGGGACGCTTCAGATTCTAGAGAGCATTTGATTGGACAGAAAATCTGCTGGAGAAGCTGAAGTGCAGGATGATGTCATCGAAATTGTTGGTGGTAAATTTTGAACGCGTATAGCTTCTAAATGCGAATTCTGTCGTTGTATGAAATTAAATTCGTTTCATTTCATGTCCAGAAGTGTTTTATTCCTTACTTCACCATGTAAAATATTATATCCGTGCCCGTTTTTTTAAATGATTTTTTTTTAGATTTCAGATGTAAAGTAATCATCCATGACTTGTTGCTCAAATTCACAGCTTGTGGTCTTGATTCTTTTCCTTGAAGACGATTGAAATGTACTCAGAGATGGTCCTGTCCTCTCCAGTGTCCACCTGACCACATCTGACCCTAAAGCCCAAGTTACTCAGCCAAACACCGGTGGTCTCGTTATCGATTGGTGTCAGTTGACCAATCCTCTGATAACTAAAATGTCCTCTGGGCTGCCATGACATCATTCCGCCCGTGACCTTGACCTCGCCTGAAACGGAGAGCGATCGACTAAAGACACTCGCTCCATCTAATCTACTTCCTGTAATCACAAGCCGGAGGACGTCGTGAGAGAGCGCTGTGCTGCTCGAAAGCTCTCCGCTCCTGCTCTCTCGTCCCCCGGGGACCCATAATAGAAACCCGAAGGCCTATTTAAAATTTCATCTGATCCCATTAATTATTGTCGAAAATTTTCTGTGTCAAACCTCGGCTGATGGCAGTCAAGCCCTTCCTGCCATTTTGGCGAGATAAGGTGTCAGTTATCTCTCCGGGAGGTTAATAGACCGACCACATAATCCTTTCCCCCTTCTCTACAGATGTTTTGGTATTTGCATTCGGTAAGCTGATATGGTCATTCACTTGAGAGTGTGATTGCATTCCTAATGAATTTCCACACACACACACACACACACACACACAAAAAACCCCAAGAGAGATAGACAGAAAGAGTACAGGAAGCGTCGATGAAGCATCGCGCTCATTTCATTATCGACGTTCAAACACTTTCAACACGGTTCAGACTCTAATTCTGCACAAGGAATATCGGGAATTTCAGGAATAACAAAATCCGTACAAAAAGTACACCAGATTTCACTGAAGTTTCAGAAACATCAAGGCGAGGTATCTGTATCTGTGAAAAGGTCAAGTCCATGCTAACTGCTAGTAAGTGCTGTAATTTATGTCGTCGTTGTCTTTTTTTGGACTTGTCCTTTTTGGTGTGATAAATGTTAAGTGAGCGCGGCTACATCACGTAAAAGCAAGTTCAGTGCATAATGTCTGAAATAATGACGGTATGGAAAATAGAACAAAGTGCTTCCCCGAATAGTCGTTTCTCTGAAACATGACAAGCTCCATTTTTAATTATTATTATTATTATTTTAAATCGAACTTTTTTCAAGAAGGGAAAAAAAGAGACGCCGGTGAGACGTTGGAAAAGGTTTATAGCTGCTATAACGTAAGCGATACGTCGTTTTCCAGAACATTCAAGAGAACTATAAACAAGAAAGAAAAAAAAAAAGACGCCGACGTTTGTTTATTTGATTCAAATTTGCGTCTGGTGAAAATTTGGTTATCTTATTGTACCACATTCGCTCGATTCGGATTCATTTTTCGAACATTCTGATATATTATCGTTTCTATAGAGTCAATTTGTGCTGCAGTTCACTACAGTGAACTTTTCCGTCTGGGGACTTCAATTGTAACATTTATGGAAGGAGTCTCCGGTGTCGGTGCCTTGTTACAGCTGAAACATTCGTACATTTTTAGAGAAAGCTTTAAGGCAACGTCTTCGGGACTTTTCCACTAGATGAGTTCTTGGTAACGTGACATAACTGCATTTTTTCGTCTTATTAACTTTGAGAGAGAGAGAGAGAGTAGTTTAGAGGTGTGCATACTTACGCAACTAGGTTATTGTAAGGTTTTTTTTCTTTTTCTTTTTTTCCCCTAAAGTGTTTCTGATTGCTTTTCACTTTATTTGGAGATAACCTGCACGTTAAAGATCAGAAAAGATCAGACATGATTTATCTCGTTTCGCTGTTTTACTTCACCAAAACCTGCTATTTTAACAGGGGTGTGTAGACTTTTTATACCCCCTGTATCTGCTATAACATTAGCAGAGTTGCGTAAGTTACTCGGAAACGGTAATCCACTGCAGATGACTAATTACTACCTTAATATTGCTTAATATTTGATTACATTACTGATTACTGCATGTAACAAGTGATCGGATTACGAATTACTGTACTTACAAACCTACAAAAATACACTACAAGAAAAGTCGGATTATATCCTAAAACTTGCCTCGGGTCTCGTCCCTGTCCACGTTTCATAGACATTCCACATCGTTAAATGTAACTAGAAATGGATAAAAACGATGTCGTTTTAATAGAAATAATAAAAACCGACCGTGTAAAATTTCACGTATCGCTGTATAAGACGAATTAATAAACGCTCAGCATCATATAGACCTGTCAGAGGAACTCTCGCTCGCTCTGATCGCACCACCTCACGGACGGGTTATTCTCCTCTCACAGCACTACAGCGAGTGTTTTATTCAAACGCGAAAAAAAACTTGACGGCGTAATGATATTTCCAAACTAGTACTCATACAGCCATATATCAACTTTATTAACAGGCACTCTTTCAATCAAAGAGGATCAAATGTTTGCCTGTCCAAATATGTAAAAAAAAAAACAAAAAAAAAAAACCCCAACATTGTCCAAGGGGTGTACTTATTTTTTCACACGACTGTATACAAGAACTTATTCGTTTCAGTCATCGCCGTTATCGTCGTCTGACCTGCTTATAAATACCCAGGCCGTTTGATTACCGTCTTTCTCCCCGGACGCTGCATCTATCTGTCTTATGAGAGATGACAACGCTGCCTTCCTCCAGTTAATCAACGGAGCTGACCTTTGTAGCCGGCCTCACGCTGAGTGATTAAAACCCGAGTCTCGGTGTGAACGTGAGCGAGCGAACGAGTGAGAGAGGAAACCCGCCGGACAAGCCCGAGCGCCTTCTGTTCCACTTACCGCTGACGTCAGGAAATAAATCACGAGCGTGATTACGACGAAGTCGGCTAACGAACGGCTCGGACCTGCCGGGATCATATTTCCTGCACGTGTGTTGGAGTGTGTAGTACGAGAGAAAGGAGTGTGAGCGAGGAGATTAAAGCCGCTGCCGGTGTGATACGTCTCCTCGCCCGAGACGGCAGTAATTCACCCATCATTCCTGCTAAACCTTAAGATTATCCTCGAGTGGCTTTTCCTGGCCCCGGTCCAAAACGCTCTTACTGAAAGATGGCTAAGGTGGATGAATTCTAGCGTTGGAATGTCCTCGAGGTGACAGATTTATAATGCAATGTTAGAAACCTGTACATGAATCAAACGCAAATGTTTTTGAAGTAGCGCGCTTGACATTTGCGCAAAAAGAGATATTAGACACACACAAAGGGCGAGGTGGGTGTGGCCAGGGACGTTTAACGTATGCGGATGGTATCGCAACAGATACCGTGAACTTGATTATTATAAAGTCGTACTTCATATAAACTTTATCAAAACATTGCCAAATTGTTTTTAAGAAGCATTATTATATAATAAAATAATAATAATAATAATAACACACCAGCGCTTATGTTGACAGATAAGTAGTTAGTAGTTAGCTCAGATAGTGCTACCTCTCCAGCACTACTTATTAGTGATGTTAATAATTATCCAAATTGACTAACAAGCTCATAAAAGGCTAAGTATTATGTCTTACAATTACAGCTAAGCGCTAGAGCTTGCCAACTTACAGTACATAACATGTAAACGAAGTTTGCTAGCAAATTAGCTAATATTAGTCTGTGTAAAGCAGTCGGCGACATCTCAGCAAGCTAGCTAACATTATGGAATTGAAACCATGTGAAAGTTATCCGTAGCTTAACTAGATGTAAATACATACCCAGTGTCAGCCTTAAGGTTGTTCCAGGGGGATGTCAACTTTTGAGAAAAGCTCTGAGCAACAGCAAGCATGTTTTAGCTTCCTGAACAAACAGGAAGGAAGTTGGAAGGGTGAACAAGAAAAGCAAACATGGGTGACACGAGTTAGTTAGCGAAGAAGAAGAGTTGTTTAACGTGTTTAACGCTAATATCAAAAGCTACAGCGAAAGCAAGCAACCTCCTTTATTTCTCTGCATTACATAGGCTACTGTAAACGAGCAAGCTAGGCTAGTTAGCTAGCAGATACTAGCTAGAACTGGTTATAGAGGTGTTACGGGTACAGTTTGCACTACAGTTTCTTTTTTCCATATCAGGACTTTTTCTGTATTTAAAAAAGTGAGTGATGTCGATCGAGATATTACGCGTTTACGTTTAAGCGTGACTTAATCTGACTCAGCTCATGAAGAGCTACACGTGGCGTATGTCCTAAAGCAAAGCCTGACCTCCGTGCTCCATATGATTAACCTTCTCGGTGACATAAACTAAGAGAAAGAGTGAACACACGGAAAAAGAAGTTCTTGCACTTGCTTCTATCTATTACATGTGAAGCTGGGGAAATGTCAGCTCCACATTTCGTCCTGCGGAATTATGGAAATGTTTGAGAATGTGAAGCGACTCCTTAATCTGTTCTTCACAGAGAGAGCTTCCTAATTACGTCGGTTTGAAATGAAGGCTGCTGACAGCGCGAGGTGCGCCGAATCCCCCGGAACGCTGTGACACTGTGTCCGGGGAGGTTAATGGCACCCATCTGCGGCCAGCGCCGAGACGTCTAATTTGCTGGCCGAGTTGAATTTTCAGTCGCTTTACACCCATTTAGCGGCAGTTGGCTGTCAGCACTCGGTGAAGGAGCTGCGGAACTTTTCACAGGCCTGTGGGTCCCGGAGACGAGCTTAAAAGGCTGTAATTAAAGAGTGCAGTGTGAAAATGACAAACTCTAATTATGACATGCAGACAGAAGCACCGAGGCCTATGACTCGGAGAGAGGACAGGTAATACCGCTGGTGTGTGTGTGTGTGTGTGTGTGCTTTAAAGCTTAAAGGGGCAGAATTATCATCTCTCTCGCTGTTCTCGGGGAACACAAACAACAATTTTTCATCCAGCTGTCGTTTCGTAGCAGGTCACCATGAAATACAGTAAATCTGAAGGGCGGGGCTTTGTGTCTCAGATGTGGCATGTGTATTACCGAATATTTAACTCGGAAAAAAGTTACAGTCGTTACAAAGCGCTGACATTGGAGACTCCTTCCTTTAAACGTTAAAGAAAACATCTCCTTACAGAAAACGTCACCAAATCAACGTTCTTTAAACATCCGCTGTACAAGTCCCAGCGCGTTAATTAATCAACAGCTTCTTGACCAATCAGATTCGAGTATCCAACAGCACTGCGGTGTAATAAAGATATCTCACGAATAGATGACTAAAAAAAAAAAAACTTTGTTGGGTGAGTAAACGAGAGCGAGACAGAGATGTATATCAGATTATATATTCGTTTTGTGCGTAAAAAGACGACGCTGCGTAGCAAATATTATGCGTGATCGTTCAAGAACTTCTGAGACGGTGACACATAATTAAGGCTGTAAGACAAAGCAAGTTTGACAACATAGTTTAAGGGGCTTCGCCACATTCCTATCTTCGAACAAAAAAAAATACCAATTAAACCAAATGAGTGTTAAAGATGCTTCAAGGGAAAAAGCAAACACGAGTTGTAGGCTACTATTAGCATATCCATAATCCTGATTTAGCAACAAGGCCGTTCTGGAGGCTTTCCAGGTGAGTCGATGCACGCGTGTGATGTCTCTACGTCTCAAACAGCTGCCCCTACCTCCCCCTGGTGGCTTAACGCTCCCTCATTATCTCCACACCGAGGCCGGGCTCTCACCGCGGCTGTAATGAGGACACTGGGTAATAAAAAATGAATCACTTTAATACGCTCTCCAGCGAGGCTGCGTATTAGCATTCGAAAGCAGCTGAATGAAGTTCTGTCTTCTGCGAGAGAGAGAGTGAGAGAGAGAGAGAGAGATACAAACAGCCAAACGAGGGTCAGGTGAAGCCACGATCATGCATTAACTGCTAAACGCTTCATAGAGAGAAAAGATAATTAAAAGGGGGGGAAAAAAGAAAAGAGAAGAAACCCTGACTGTAGTTACAGTGAGATGAAACGGCTGAGTAAAAATTTCCTAGCGGACCGGAAATGCCACTACAGCATCATTTAAGAGCGAGCGACATTATAATAATTTATTCCCCGAAACACGCAGCCGAGCCCAGTGTGTATGCCGGGGTCAGCAAAGCTCAGGCGAACAGAAATGAGTGGATTTAAGAAGCAGAGTAAGCAGATGGAAATTTGAAGAAGGCAGATCTTGGCGGCGGGCCAAAGTCCTATCTTTTTTTTTTTTTTTTTTGCTTCATCGTTTCATTTTAACCCTCAAATTCAAACCTCATGTGACCTTGCTTCCTTGTTTCTACCTCTACATTCATTTCTCTCTCTCTCTAAGCTCCACCTATGTAGTGTGTATTACAGTGTCTTAACACCACTATTTCAAAATATTGGAAGATTTCTCGTAATATGTCACGAATAATACGGATAAAGGAAACGTGGCGATGTTTCGAGAATAGAAATAATAATAATAATAATAATAATAATAATAATAATAATAATAATAATAATATGTGGTAGCATCGATAGCCTTGAAACTGACCACGTTCTCCTTGTTGTTGTTTCTTCTTCAACAACAGACAATAAAAATCCTCAATGCCCTTTATTTTATTATGAGTTTATTCTTGAAATAATACGTTTCTCACGGTATATCATGACTTTATTCTCAAAACATTGTGACTTTTTTTTTTTTTTTTTTTTTTCTCATAATGTCACATATCGCGTAATATTACGACTTTTTTTTTTTTTCTTTCTTCTCTTTCTTCTTTTCACTTTCTCTTGGAAAGGTTGAAAATATGACTTTTATATTATGATATTTATAACACAATCATAACTATGTTATTAAAAGGTAGTAGTCTATAATATGTTGTTAAAGGTGTTAAAGTGCCATTAAGCACTGCATCAACTTTTGGAGGAATTAAAAAAAAAAAAAGTAACAAATAAAAGCTGCAAATATGAATTATAATCAGATTCGTACTAATTATAAGTATGTATATTACTATTATTATTTGTTTTGTTTTTTTCATACAAATTAATACATTCATTCGTTTTTTTCATTTTTTTTTTATTTTACTTAATTCATTACTTTATTTATTTATTTATTTATTTATTTATTCTCTCCTCAGGGTCCCTGGTCCAATCCTGAGTTCGGGTTACAGACTCAGTGGAGTCACACGTTCTCCTCGCGTCCACGTGGGTTTCCTCCTGGTTCTCCGGTTTCCTCCAACCTCCCAGAAACATGCCGGCAGGTTGTCTGGTGACTCTAAATTGCCCCTGGATGTAAAAGAGTGTATGAAAGTCGTTAAGTGATAGATTGGCGTCCCATCCAGGATGTATTCCTACCTTGCGCCCAGTGTTCTAGAAGATAAAGGAACGAATAAACGAGCTTGACTCATACGTGGACACTTCCTGACTCCCTCTTTTTTATTGTTTTTATATACTCTGTTACTATCGAATTAATGATGGTGTAATGTAAGGAAGCTGTAACAACAGCACACGAGAGTGTCATAGAGTCCGCACAACACGCAACACGAGTCATGTGAACAATTCAGTTACGCAGGTTAAAGGTTAAGGTTAAGTTTAGGGGCGGAGTTAGCGTTCGTACTATTTATTACACCTTGTATATAGTCGGCGTGGAAAAATGTCCAGTTTCCCACAAGGTAAAAACGATCGACACGACTCTACTCCATCCAGTCCTCCAGTCCTTCTCCTCTAGCGAACGAGTGCAGGATTAATCTCCTCAGCATTTCATCAGCTCGTGATCGTGGTGATTTGCAGTCATTAAGGAGTGGACATGGATTAGCTGCGTTAAGTCGTGCTGTAGAGAGCGGCTCAGAAAGCCGCCGAGAGTGATGCCGCGAACGAACACGCCGCTAATTAGATCCGTCTATCTGCACACATCCATCTTCTCCTGCTGAACTCGCTCTGGCCTAATTCTAAATAAAATGCTCTTTATTATGCTATCATTCAAATTATTGCAGATGAAATAATGATCCCATCCCGGCAGTGCAAACTTAATTGATTTTTCTTTTCTTTTTTTTTTCTTTTTTTTTGCCACTTATCGTTTTTTAATTGTGCTTCTCAGAGAGGATTAGAAGACGTACTTCAGGGTCTTACTGCGCCGTCTTTCATACGATATATTTGAAAGTTGCCAAAAAAAAAAAAAAAAGAGAAGGCATCCATGCTGTGCGGACTACATACGGAAAAACGCTAGGATCTGTTGCTGTCTATCAGGATCGACACGTTGAAATAAAACCCTCATGGACATCTGATGGGCTCGAACGGAAAGCAGAGACGAATCCGGGCCGTATGTTCTTGAAGGTTCTTGGACAAACATACTGTACGTGTCACACGTGTCTGAAGACGCTTTTAGCAGAACAGAAACGGAATCACTCATCCACACAGAGCTGTAAATCTCCAGATGTCGGATGACACTCAAGTGCTGTAAACACACACTGCTTTAGTGAAAGTCCTGTCAGAAGACCAAACGGCCAAAATGACAAATACAGACGTTTTTATTTTCGTTCTCGGTTTAAATTACCCCCGGCTTTATGAATTTCACCGTTCAAAACGCTAATTTACATAATATATACATTTATATATTTACTCAAAGTCTATCAAAACATGTTCTACACTTGACTTTTTTTTATTTACTCTTTTTTAAAATGAGTTTTTAATTTAATCAAATACAAAAATGAATACGGTAAGTGTTCTTAAAGTGATATTACATGTAACAGCACTCTTAGGTTTAAGTACAAACTGACTAACAAACAAAATAACCAACTAACTAGCTAACAAACAAACAAAGAGACGACATTATTAAACATATTTTTCTATATATGAAAACATTTATGGAACGAGTTTGTAGTTTCAGTGCTTTGTAACAGTCAGACGTAACATACAAGGCCGAAGTTGTTGTTATTTTTGTGTTGTTTTTTAAAAAAAAATAATTAACTTATTAACATTATATTAACCGCTTAAATAATGTCCAGGTAGTGAAGGCGGAGTTACGCGAACGTGACCCGTAGTGTGGGTCAAAGAACAGGAAGGAAACATCCGAAACAGACAATCCATAATCAAAACAATAAGAGATACAAGTTGGACAACGTGAAAGAACAGGAACAGGAAATAAACGCACACTAACAATGAACAAGAACAGGAGGGTAAAAACTAATCGAAGTGCAACACAAGACAGGTGAATACAACAGAGTAACAAAGCAATGATAAGACAGGGCAGAGAGAGAGAGAGAGAGAGAGGACTGAAAGCAAAGCACAAGTACATGAAAATGAGCAAAATGCAAAGAGAGAGAGAGAGAGAGAGAGAGAGAGAGATACCAGGAACTACCTTGTTTTGCATTAAATGCAACTATAATAATAAATATAAGTCGTTTTTAACAGACTGCTGTGGTATAAGAGGAATAAAACACTTCAGGATGTACTGTTACTGTACGATTATTTAAATAAAGTTTCAAATCAATGGTTTTGGGTGGGGTTTTAAAGGGGGAGGGATTGTTCTAGCTTTCTAAACGTGTTCTACTGGGAACCTTTTTTCCCCAGAAAAACCTTCAGGGGGTACATTTTCTTTTCTTTGCTTTTCTTTTCTTTTTCCGAACCATAAATGCTGTTTAACCGAGCATAATACACTATGGAGTGAACACAGAGTACACTGTATAGTAAATAAGAATGAAGGATTTGGCTAAATACATATAAAAGCTAGCACAATATCAGTCTGAATTCAAACACGTAGACAGGACGGCGATATCTTCGGCTTTCGTTGACCTCGAACACAGTGTTAAGTCTATTCTTATGCTAACAGTCAATCCTGTTTTCTCACAAATACGACTAAATAATATCTAAAAGTCATTCTTCGAGGAGGACGGCGACACAAGCGGGCTTCAGCCGCGTCTCATCTGAACACCTAGGAAGAATATCCTGAATATCTGACGCATAAAAGACGAATAAACGAGGGAGGATATAAATAATTCATTTTACTGAATGGCAGGTTAAGTGAGGGAGCGATAATGCCCTGACAGTAATGATAACTTTAATTTCCTTTTCTGTTGCTGATATTTGTGTCAAGAAATTACATTTCATAAGCTCCTAAGGCCTCGTAATTATGATAGCATTTCAAGAAGAGCGGATTTTTGATTTATTTTTTTTTTATTTTTTTTTACTTTCTCCTCACCGAGCTTTTGATCAAAAGAGCCTCAATCCCCGGCCGTTTGATAAGCATATTAAAGCGTATTACATATACCTGCCTGGCTTTGGTACAAAAATAATGATTAGATATTATAGCAACGATTCTTCTTTTTTTTTTTTCTTTTTTTTTTTTAAAAATAGAATAAATTGTATTACATCACATTGATGTTGAATTATTGAATCTGATTGGTCTTTAACATATAACATTGGTCTATTGGTCTATATTAATGCGCTCGCTCTAATACATTATCCTTTCAGCACATACGCAGGGACGATCTACATACTCTACGGCTAATAACTAATTCATTAACATTGTAAAAAAAATGTAGAATCGTTGATACGGTGAATGAGATCTTTATTTAACATGTATGGAAGGAGTCTCCAGTGTTTTTAAAACACATTTAAAACGTTTTCCTTTATGGGAAAGTCTTTAGGACTGATAACAGGATATAACTTGTTCCATGGACGTACCACAGCACTAAAAGTGTTTCTAAATTGTATGAATGAATGAATGAATGAATGAATGAATGAATGAATGAAATGGCAAATAAATAAATAAATAAATAAATAAATAAATAAATAAATCGACACTTTCTGACCAATCAGAATCGAGAATTCAACACCGAGCTCAATCGAAGTGTTACACACATTGTAGTAATGATTAATTGATATGATAATAATTAAGATTTCCAGATACAGTCAAGCAGTAAGTAAATAACTCTTGCATTCAAAGTTATTACGCTAAAGTGTTGCCGTTTTGTTTCCTTCGTAACATCATCGAGCAGACTCGTTATAGTCGTTACGCTCTTCCTGTTGGATAATGAAGTAAAATCAGGCAGGACTGAGCAGAGCAGGCGTACAGATCCAGAACTCCGGCTTACGAAGGCCTGAAAAAGAAATAAAAAGTCACATCCGGTCTCGAGAAGCTCTTGTTCTTTGATGTAGCTTACTGCGCTCTCTCGCGGCGCCCGTTTTGCACTTGAATAACATTACAGCGAGAGACGGCGAATTAGCACCGTCTAAATATACACGTGCTGTGTGCAGCCTTTAACAAGGTGCAATAAACCCTAATCGCAGATTCATCAACACGTGCGATACTGTAGCTTGCTGACGGTTTGTGCTTCTGTGTGAAGATGACCTTCGCTTTACTCCTTTTCATGCCCCGCTCTGTCTCTACCTCGAGGCCAAATTACTTTCCAATACATAAAGGGACAAATGTCGCAACAACATTAAAAAAAAAAAAAAAAAAAAAAAAAAAAAAAAAAAAAAAAAAAAAAAAAAAAAAAAACATGCTTTAATTAGTTTGTGCAAAACAGGTAATGAACTGCCGTGACCTTGACGAGAGATGCAAGTAGACACGTTTTCCTTTGAGAAAATAAAAAAAAAATTCTGATAGCACAAGTCGAGGTGTAAATGAAGGTGAGTGGACGGAGGTGTAAAATGGCCACCAAGCTACGGAACCGCGCTCATTAGCGAGTTTAACTGAACACCACTGACCACTATATGCATTTGAACCACAATGCTCCTCTTCTCGAGCACACATAGCATGTTTCTCATGGTTAAATTGCAAATAAAAGAAAAATACTATTATATTGGAAAAAGCAAACTCATAAGAGTTATATTTAATCTTAATAATGATTTCACTCAATCATTGTGTAGGTTTCCTGTAGTACTTCTGAGTTCTCTCCTACGGTGCCAATCATTTTACGGTGGACCGTGCACCAATTTCTAACGAATAAACAAACACTTTGTTCCAAAGCCGTTTTTCTTTTCGTGTGTGTGTGTGTGTGACCGACCCCTTCCTCTTTCCAGCCACTTCACTATCTAACTGATACCCACACAGTTCCCACTCAGTTGCCTTCTGCACTCCTCATCAAATTCATTTAAGACCTGCAACCATCAGCAATACCCTTTAACAAAGCCACACCTGCTGAAAACCACCATGAGGACGTTAACCACCAAGCACCAGAGATATACGGCTGTAGCAGAGGAGAACGCCGAGAGGGCCTCAGCCACAGAGAGATAAGAAGTGGTGGAAAAACAAACAGTTATGTAACACTACCTTAAGTTATGGCAATGAAAACGCTGTCAGTTTTCATGTAAGAGAAAGGACGGTGTACTGATAAACAATAATAATAATAATAATAATAATAATAATAATAATAATAATGGTGAGAGATTATAGAAATGTGTCGATTCAGCCAAGGTAGGAAAATAAAATTATGAATAATAAGTCCACCGTACAGACCACCGTACAAGACCGTACAAGATATATATATATATATCTTTTTATATATATAAAAAGAAAAACGGGGGTGAAAATTAAACATAATTTTCCACGTTTATGCATAAAATATTAGTCCACATATAGAGATCTTTTGAAAAGAAACTATGTCATTGATGATATAGTGAATTTCCATGTGAGGAGACTTTCATACATTAAATGTAACTATAAATGGATACAAATGCTGATATGATTGCTGTGGTGGAAGAGGAATAAAACACTTCACGACATGCAGTTTTCAAGAAAATATTGCACTCTGGGACGTTAAGAGTACCTCCGCGTCATCACACCACCCAGTCGGTGATTATTTTCCTATAACGGACGATTGAAACCCAAGTGTTTCGTTC
The DNA here is from genome assembly GCA_024331685.1 of Stegophilus panzeri. Classification (NCBI taxonomy): domain Eukaryota; kingdom Metazoa; phylum Chordata; class Actinopteri; order Siluriformes; family Trichomycteridae; genus Stegophilus; species Stegophilus panzeri. The sequence continues at coordinate 2,193,733 of JANDJT010000228.1, read as the reverse complement.
CCTCACTTAGAACCTTGAGAACAGAGAATACTGAGAGTGCTGCATGACTGCGGTTTAAATACGTCCAGTTCTTTCTGCTAATGCTCCGTCTGGCAGCATGTGCATCACGTTCACGGTTTCACTGTAGCTGGAGGTGTCCCGAGCCAACACCACCATCAATGTTTCATCTCCACATTCTCAGAAAAAAAATAAAAAATAAAATAATAAAAGTGTTTCTGTTCCATTATTCACAGTTTTGGCCCGTGGATAAAGCAGAGAGCAGCATCCATTTATGAACGTGTGTGATTTATAGAGCCCGTGATGTTCTCACCTCAGTGCTATAAAGTTCACGCTGCCAGATTCAGACACAGAGAAGAGGACTACCATGGGAGGAACTCGGTTTATGGTTCAGATATTCAAATCGACTTAAAAATTCACGTCACGTAAAGATGTTACGAAACGTCTGATCTGAGCAGGCCACGGAGTTTCATGTCAGATCTTGGATGTACTCAAGTGTATGAGGACAAATCCTCACAGATTATGAGTGTGGTCTCTCGATGTGTGGTTCGACTGCAGGGAGAAACGATTCGACTCTGAATCAAACGATTCGACTCTGAATCAAACGATTCGACTCTGAATCAAACCTGCCGTATCTTAAATATTAACCTCCTGGCAGAGGTAACCCGAATTTAGAAGGGTGAATTAATCAATTGTTTTGCTCTTATTCATTCGCATTTACCGCATTTACTTCCATACACACAAAAAAAAATTCATTCTCTGCAAGTGAAAATATCTTAAATATAGTAAAAGATTTCCTACGATTACAAGAAACCAAATATAAGGATAATTAAAGAAAAAAAAAATGCCCTAGAAATTTGTTTGAGTTTCAATCTTCAAATAGTCTTGTTCACTGATTACTGGCAGATATTTTCCCAAAATGTAAAAAAAAAAAAAAAAGCATTTTTTTCAAAAAATCAAAAATCAAAAAAGTTTGATTCACATCCTCCGTTTGAGTCGATTCAGAGTCGAATAGCTTTGCTCACATAGAAATGGAGCAAGACCACGTCTCTCAGATGCTCTTAGACCCGAGTGTGATTGCTCATCTGCCTGAAGAACCGCACTGACAGGCACGAGAACGCGTCATGGTTCCATTCGGACTAAACGCTGCACCGTAATGAATGCGTAAATAAGAACGCCGGGCTTTCTTCGAGAACGAGACGAAGGCATACGGAGGCATCGTGGACGTAGAAGATGAAAAGTCTATCACAAAAACACCTTGCATAAAAACACACGAGTCGTGGTTTTGCATCTAGCGAGCATCTGTCTCAGTCACTCAGCCATATCAAACACGATTATGTTTGTGAAAGTGATCTGTCTGCTTGTCTTCCATTCGTCCTCGCCGTGACAAGTCCGTGTGACCTCTACAGAGATGCAAATAGCTGTATGTGTGTGTGTGTGTGTGTGTGTGTGTGTGTGTGTGGAGGATCACACCTGGAGTTCATCTTTCTCGCAGACAGATCTCCCAGGATGCAATTCCGGCTTCTCACCATCCCTTCACAATGACACGATACATATAACAAGCCGGCCTGAATATCCTTAAGAACGAGAGAGAGAGAGAGAGAGAGAGAGAAATATATATGCAAGCAAGATACTCTAATGGCTCTTCTGCTTGTTCTTGTCTCGAACACAGGGGAGGGATAAAAAATGAGGGGTCAGCGTACAGATGACAGGACAACCAGAGTGGTGGGGTGGAGGACTGAAAGTGGCACGGGAAAAATAAAGAAATTCCTCATTGTAAAAGAACGACTGCTAGCTAATTAGACATGGGGTTTGAAATTTTTTTTAAATATTAATTCGCCCAATCCGAAGTCCACGACGTGGACCCCCGGCTTAAAAGAGGCTTTGAAGATGCATGAGTGTGAGGCGTTTTTTTGCTTAGAGAATTGCTTTTTATCGCTGGCTCATCAACCTGCTCTCACAAAGGATTGTGGGTGATCTCATCGGACCACCTTAATACACTCCGGCAGTAAGGAATGCTACGTAAGGAAACCTGCGACAAGATCGGAAATCATAATAAAAAAAAAACTCCCAAAAATTGCGCATGTTGGGGGGCGTCGTGTATCAAAGAATTAAATGGCGTTTTTTTTGTTTTTTTATATACTGAGGAAACGACTGCTACTATACCGTAAGTGATAACAGGAACTCACTTGTTTCAAAGAACATTAAACAGATCAAAGGTATGACCTGTTGTTGATCATTTTCCTATCACAGCATGCCCCGATGTGTTTAATTTCATACTTATTGTTGTTCCATTGTTCTTTTTCTAGTGAAGAACGAGAGAATCTTGTCTAAGGAAAATAATTTAAGAATTTTGAATTGATCCTAGTGTCTCTGACTGTCATTGAGAAGGTCTGCGTCGTGCTCTCGTCTTTTGATCTCTTCCAGCCCTCAGGACTGAGATGATATCAGTTATTTGCTTTACGTCATTGAAGCAGAAATGGATTTTATTCAGCGTTTTTTTTTTTTTTTCATGAGAAAGATCATCAGAGAGATGGCTCTCGTGAAAGCATGTGATTTATTTGGCTAGTTTCGTTCGGTGAAGTTCTACTCATGTGGGGTGTTCTTCACAAACGGCTGGACAGGTAAAGGATCACTGGTTCGCTTCCTTTCCTTTCCTTTTCTTTTCTTTCTCTCTGCGAACGAAACTAGGCTTGACGCGAAACCGGCCCGAGCGAGCGGGTCGTCACGTGGAAAAGAGAAGGCGCGGACGCGAACGGCTCGATAAGTTCCCCGATCTCTTTCTCGAATCGTTTCTCAGGTCTTCGTTACCTTTGCAGTTGAATCAGAGCAGCAGAAAATCAAGGAGCACTGACGGAGAAAAAAAAAAAAAGAAAAGAAAAGAAAGAAAGACAGCGCTGACAGTGATTGATGTTTGAGCTCTTTCCCTGATTCGCTGATTAAACCCATCAATCTATATGCAGAAGAGGTGTCCGATGCAAATAGAGCCAATCAGATGGGACAAAACGGTTTTGTCAGAACGTTATGGAAATAAGAGCTGCCAGTAAAGCCGCCGTTGGTCCAGGGCTTCTTTTCCAATTGTGGAAAATGCTAGAGGTGCGATGTCCCAAATTAAAGAGATTACATGCTTCTGTTCTTGCTCCCGGCTTGGCGCGCACACAACCAAATTGCTTCGCTGTTTTGTTTTGCTTTGTTTTTTTCCCACAGTGGTCAATGAACAGCGATGCATATGCATGAATGGCCACGGGTTTGTGAGAAATCGGCAGCGTCGGTGTTTTCTGTAGGCCCGGCTTGAATTTTCATTTTATTTTCACCTCCTTTATAAGGAATTTTGTAGTTTTTCTATAATTTTTTTTTTTTTTTAACAGTTGAATGTACCTCTGGGAGGAATATACTTTATATATTTATAAATACTGTTCAAACCTTTCTACCTTTAATTGTAATAACAAAGAATTTTCTCTATTGTTCGATCTTAATAAAGTGTGGCAATACCTGGTACTGCATTGGAGCAATTAACGTAAAAGTTTCACTGATGAATTTTTTTTATATCTCGCAGCACAAAATCAGGATTGAATTTCATTTATTTACACAGCAGAAACATTATAAATACAGGAGTTTACGCTTTATGTTTGCTCTAACTGGGAAAGCTCTATGAACTGTAATTAACAGCGGGTTGATGACTTAAGTTTGAAAGAAACGTCAATGTTTACACAGGAAAATTTGCACGTATTCAGAGTCGAGTCGGGCTACGCACCTGCTTAAGTCGATTTTCTGAGCTCTTCGTTTCGATCACGAAAATCAACTATACGTCGCTCAAGCTCAATTATTCTTGAGCAAAACGTGTCTGAGACAGGGTTGTTCAATAGCTTAAAGACTTGTAGTACACTGGCTTTCCATTCTGCGAGTGCGATGGAAATCGACTTATCGGACATTTTCAGCCAGTATGTTATAAGATTAGTCAGGATACTGTTGGGTTTCTGTGTGAAGAGTATCATGACTCTGCTGATGGGAAAGGGGAGGGGTGTGAGCTCACTGCTGGACGAACAATTCACACCTCACCTCTACAATAACACTGGTACAGAGATACAACAGACAGCACTACTAAAGCTTTTTTGAGAGTAATACAACGTATACAACTGCCATGATAAAATTATAACATTTAAACCAAGTAGGCTAGGTAAATTAAAAAAAATAAAATAAAAGAAATTCTTAATAAAAACCTGCAAAGTCTTAAAGCCCTGAGTGTCTATGAGCCATTAACCACTACTGTGATGTGTGACATCACAAATAAATTCAATCCTGAACATGGGGTGCCCCCAATACAGGCGGAAATTCCTGTTTTTATTCTCTGGTAAAAAGACTTAAAGGCAAACAAATCTAAAAGGTATACAAAAAAATCTAAAAAAAGGTATAACCAGTGTGCTAGAATCCCGGTTCCAGCTGTAAAGTATCCTCACTCGTGACACTTTTAGTGTTCGAGCTCTTCCTGTAACTCCTTGTTGGACTTCTGGAGACTCTGCGCTCCTTGTGCAATAAATAAATAAATAAATAACGGCGCGCTCGTTCTCCCCTCCAGCTAATTCCGATCCGAATCAGTTTAATTAAGTAACAAATTCTGTTGGCATAGTAACAGCCCAGCTAATTTATCATGGGAAATAGTGTGTGAGATGGACAGGTTGCTCAGCAACAGCCAATGGCGATGCGGAGACGGGCCAGTGACAAATTAAGCAGGATGCAGATGCTGTGATGTGGAGGGGGGTGGTTTGGGGGGGTTGACTGGCGCCCACATAGAAGCAGCAGTGGGGAGAGAGAGTGAGAGAGAGAGCGAGAGAGAGAGCGAGAGAGCAGCACAATGCAGGCCTCCTGTGCCAAGATCACAAACCACAGTCTAATAGCCTTTTCACACAACCACATAAAACCACTTTTCACTTTTATAATGAACTGAGCGATGGCTTTTACACCACACGCCGGCCGTACTTATGTTAAGGTTCGACTTGGGTAAAGTGACACTCGGATCAAAATGTCCAACAACAACAACAACAACAACAAAAAACCCAACTCATGCGGTTTGTTTTTAATCGTGGAGTCGAGGCAACACAAATATTGATCGGAGGTAATCGACGGTTTCATCCTCGAGGCCCGCAGAAGCACTCAGCTGATGTAAAATCACAGAGCTTGTTGGTTTTTTTTTTTATATGCTACTTCAAACCACATCTGTGATCTTACTCTTTTTTTTCTTTCTGATATTTGTGTCCTCTCAAAGACTTTTGGGAAAGGAAAAGATCAGTTCAGAATCAGACAGAACACAAACCTCCAGGCAAAATGTGGGGAATTTGTGTGTAACAACAGCGCTTGACTCAAGACAGTTCATTCACTAATTGGGAATTCCTTTCTTCAGAATATTTAGTCAGTAAATATGATTACTGTAGTCTGGCTAAATGACACCAACAACAACAACAACAACAACAACAACAACAACAACAACAAAAATAATATCTTGATCCATTTACTATGAGACAAGGATGCGATAAATCAGCTAAAGATACCCAACAAAAAAAATCTCTCAAAAAATGACCTAAAAATATTAAATTCTGAAATCAAAATGATTAAACAAACAAACAAACAAACAAATAAATAAATAAGAGAAAGTAGTGCAGCTTTTATTTTAAATTTAAAAAAAAAATTTGAAGATTTGAACAGCTATAAAGAAAGAAAACAAACCAACCAACCAACAAAAAAATTATATATATATTAATTAGCATATGATGAACTATGGAAGTAAGCAAATTAAACAAACAAACAAACAAACAAACAAACAAACAAGCAAATAAATAAGAGAAAATAGTACAACTTTTTTTTCCCCCCAATTGTTTTTATTTCCTAAAATTAATTATTTGCCCAATTTGACAATGAATGTACATAGGTGTAACTATCAAAACAAATAAATCAATAAAGGATGAAATCCTGGACATTACGATTGAATGGATTTAAAAATAAATTGCACATGTTGCACTTTCTTTCTGCAAAATCAGTTCCGTTTTAATCTCAGCTCCTTACTGTCGTCTTGGTGCTAACGGAATATACTGCGACATACCGATACATCCCATAATATCCCAGTGGTATGTACTGTAATAGAAGGCCTATTGAGAATATGTTACGTTTGCATGTGTGTGGAAATGGAAGAGCGTGTTAAGCTCACGCAGTTCTAGTTAACTCCATTACTCACTATATATGTTTGCAAATGTTGCACTTTTTCAACGTTCATATGATCTCCGTCTGGTTTTTTTTAAAATTTTTTTATTATTACTTTAGCGTTTTCTAAATAAGCATATTCCACGACGGCAATCGGTCTCCTTAAAATTATATCCCAAAGGAAGGAATTGCTAAATAATGTGTTTGGGACTGCCATTATGTCCTGTCTAATTGTTATAGAGGCCGATATCTGTCATAAGAACATCATATTTACGAACAGCCCAATATTCCACGGCGGAAGAATGATAACGCTGAGCTGTTTGACCGCATTAGCGTTCTAGAAACTGCTGACACGGCACATCACGTTGACGCTTCACAGTGTCCAATATACCCTGAAAGTATTTAATATTCAAACCAGATGTGTCTCTAACTGCGTTGTTTAAAACAGATCCAAAGCTTAAGGCTTTGACCAAACACAGGGCCTTTCATCTGGAAGCTTCTGCAAGCCTGAACATCACAGCGGTGCTCGGAAAGAAAATGCCACGATTGTTTGGAACGGTTTATATCACTGTTAGTGCTGTTGAATTCTCCATTCTGATTGGTCGGGAAGGTTTTCTATAACGGCTTTGAAGACATTTGGGTTTGAGACCGATGAGAGGACAGATCAGAATTTCAGCTTGCATTTCCTCATATTTGCATCTAGACGTGTTAAACAACGTAGAACATGGCACCTTTTGTTTGATCCCACCCGTTTTTTCAAATGATCAGAAATATTGACAAATGACAGGATTTTTTTTTTTTTTTTTTGCTGCCCAGGTGTACCCTGTTAGATTGTGTAAAGAATTACTACATCTGAATGTTTTCTCTTGGTTTGAGCCTGAGAAAAACTGCATTTGTTGTTAAAAAGGATAAACCAACATGAAGACCAGAGAGCTGTCTATGGGAGATAGACAAGCAAGCCATTTGAAAATCTATCAGCTCCTTTGGCACAAGCCTTGGCCATGTCCAGAAATTGGAATGTCCTGAAAAAGAAAGAAATCACTGGTGTGCTAACAACCAGACACGGAACGGGTCAGCCAAGGAAAACAGTTGATGACAGAAACATTGTGAGAGCTGCGAAGAAAACCCCCCAAAACAACAGTTAGTGACATCACCGACAACCTTCACGGGGCAGGGGTGAAGGTATCACAATCCATCATTCAAAGAAGACATGACAAGATGCAAACCACTCATCAGCAATAAAAATCAGAAGGCCAGATTGGAATTCTCAAAGAAATACAGAAATGAGCTACAAAAGTTCTGGAACCAAGATGAACCTCTACCAAAGTGATGGAAAAGTCCAAAGTGTGGAGAAAGAAAGGATCTGCTCACGGTCCAAAACATACAAGCTCATCAGTCAAGCATGGTGGAGGTAGTGTCATGGCATGGGCTTGCCTGGCTGCTTCTGGAACATTCTCATTCAACTTTATTGATGATGGAACTCATGATGGTAGCAGCAGGATGAATTCAGATGAATTCATGTCAAGTTTATACTTGGCAGTTTCTATGTAACATGACTTTTGTTGTCTTATTAACGTCAACAGAGAGAGAGAGACCGGGTCACGGGGGAGCCTGGAGCCTATCCCTGGGAACTCGTGGCACAAGACGGGGGACACCCTTGGACGGGGTACCAGCTCATCTCAGGGCACAATCGCATACACACTCACACACTACGGAAAATTTGGAAATGCCAATCAGCCTACATCACAGGTCTTTGGACTGTGGGAGGAAACCAGAGTACCCTGAGGAAACCCCCGAAGCATGGGGAGATCATACAAACTCCGCACACACAGGGCAGAGGCGGCAACGTCGGCATGGTAACAGTAAATCCGCTTCATTTCGCATATACTTTATATAACAGCATGACGTATTATTATTATACGTTCACGACGTGTTTCATTAACGGCTTATTATACCATTGTTATAAAAATTTTTCCTCTTTTGCAAAACAGTCAGCATTACCATTACTCCATATTCAATCTGATTATAATACCGTACCTCAAATGACAGCTGCAATCACTCAAGCGTTTCCAACGTGCCGTTTAGGTCACAGAAACATGTAAAAATGCTAATCTTAAATATACATCCGAGACATATCGTTCGTGCGTACCTAAGAGTGTCCTTCTTAAATTTCCCCGAACCTCCGCACTACATCCGTGCACAACGTCAGCACGAGCATTTTATTTACGGTGGTATGCCTGAGACTCTAAGCCACTGCTCCCCTCCATTTCACCACCATCTGTAATGGATATTCCGAGACGTAGAACCTCAATCTGAGACGCTCTCCAAAAACACGTCCACGTGGGATGAAAGTTATCCGTCACGTTTGAGCGGTAATAATCATCAACCGTGCGCTCCTGTTTACGACGCGTGTGATGAGACGCATTTGTTTCAACCCGGGGGTTATTGATAAAATTTATATTTTTCCATAAGCAGTCGTAAAACTCTTTAGTGCTCGACTTGAGGGAAAGAGCGAGGGCCAGCGGCGTGTTGGTACACTCAGACGCTGGCAGATAGATCGAGCGAATTAAGAGGCGAACGCAGCGTCACTATAAACATGTTTCAAATACGATAATGTCAATGAGAAAGGTTCATCTCAGGCAAGGAAACAAGACAACACGGGGTAATCAGATGCGACGCACATCGGCTATCCTTCTACAAGATGCCCGTGATGGCAGCCAGATGTATTAGAGTATCGGGAGTAGCACATGGAAGTGTGATTTACTCTCTAAATTAAGAACCGAGACAGACAGTCGGTAGAGAAAAAGAAAACGTGTAATCAATAGCAGCAGTATTTTTTTTTTTTTCAAAAGTTTATACCGACATGAGTAACCTCCAGCCATTTTCCATACCACTTGCAGGAAGCCTGGAGCCAATCCCAGGGAACTCGGGGGTGCCAACCCATCACATGGCACAATCACACACACATCCACCCACTACGGACAATCTGGAAATGCCAGTCAGCCTACACAGCATGTCTTTGGACTGGAAACAGAAGTATTCGGATGAACCCCCCTAAGCACGGGGAGAACATGCAAACTCTACGCACACAGGGTCGGAGGTGAGATTCGAACCCCCAACCCAGGAGATGTGAGGAAAACGTGCTAATCAATCATAGGCATCATGGAACTTTTCAATTGTATATCCATCAAGGTTCCCAGTGTGATGGTTTTTCTACCAAATTCTTCTACAGTAGCTTTGGAACAAGGTTCTGGTTTGAAGGGTCGTTCAGGTATAAAAAATGAGTAACAAGAAGGATTAGACGTGTCGGTGTTGAACCTGGCATCCCCGTCCCCGAGGTTCTATTCGTTTGAAATGTAGATGAGGTGGAAATTTTACACGGACCTGGCAACCCTGGTGTCCACACAAACGTCAGCTACGCCGGACTGAGACAGCTAAGCATTATTTTCACTCACCTAGCATTGTCTGTAGACGTTTTTCTCACCTAGCTAGCGTTCGCATTCGGTGCAGTGTTGTTTGCCACCATGTGTCGCTAGCGATGAACTGATTTCGTTTTTCTTTTATTGAAGGTGTTTTATCAGGTTACTTGTATTGTAGGAAGACGCTGTAGTTCTGGAACTTTTCTCACGAGCAGTAGTCCATTAGGAAGGTATCAGTACCTACTCTGGCTATCGCTAGATGTCGAAAAAGGAGACGAGCTAGCACAGATCTGAGGAAAAAGAAAGCGAGGCATGCAAATTGCCCGATGCTTCTACACTATAGGTGAAATAAGATTGTCACTCTAATGCCTCTCTGAGCTCCTGATGAGCTTGGGAATAAATATGCAAAAAAGGGCTTCCACGGAGGAGGGGGAGAAGAGGCAATCAGGGAGCGCAGCGGCCCAGGCTGGACTATAAATCTTTGTCTGTTTCAATTGCGAGTGTGGCTGAAATGGTGTAAAATTCGAGCAGGGATGTCATCAATTTCTGTTAGCTCCTCTGTGCCTCTTTGTGTCGACACGCCCGGCGTGATTGATTGATTTTGTCACTCGGGCTCGGTTCACAGTATGTTAACACGGAAGGGCAGAGTTGGGTTATGGAGAACGCGTTATTAGAGTTCTGGATGTGACGCTCATCCGTGACGTCTCCCTCCGTCCCTCTGTAGCGTCATTAGCATGAGCTCGCGGACGGTGCATATTCATATTCATAAGAATAATAAGAAGATGTATAATAATAATAATAATAATAATGAACAGGGTTGGGAAGCAGAAACAGGGAAGTGTGCTGTTAGTTAACTCTGTTAATGGAGCAAAAGTATTCACCCCCTTGAACTTTTCCATATTTTTGTATTGGTACAGAAATGCACATATTTTTAAATTTTCACGTTGGTTAACATTTTCCTACATTACCCACAATGCCGTTCTACCTGCTGATAGTGGTGCAGTGGGATTTTACCCTCGTTTCATTCATCTCCACTTTAAGAGGGTGATGCGGCGGCGCTTTAGTGCTTCAGTCTGTCAGTTATTAATATGTCGCTGGAAAATGCCAGTATAAGAAAACTAGCTGGTTTGTTTTGCAGGAGCTAACACCGAAACCTGAGCTTTATCACCTGTTTCTCCGATTAAACTCCGCTGCACGTAACTGCTCGAGCAATAACGACATCCTCCGATGACATCACGGCTACACGAAACCGCTAACTCCTGACAGGAATAAAGCAACCATAGCAACACGCAACTAACAGGCAGCAAAATCGCTAAACAGAGCACAAACATTTCAGAATATTTATTGCGTTTTCCTTTAAAGGTTGGATTTCTTAGCAATTTAGTTCAAGTGTCTGATGTTAAAACAGCGCCCGATTACAAATATCCGATTGTAGACTTAGATACGGATTATATAAAGAAAGTTAATTTCTTTTGAAATGTAGGACATAAGAGTCAAATGTGCATTAATGCGATCGTTCCATGATTTATCTCGGCGGATCATCCTTCCTGTCGAAATAAATAAACGAATAAAAAAAAGGAAGAAAGGAAGAACCCATTCTAAACAATTAAACACATACGGGGAGAGCGCAGTGTGTTTGCGGTAGGTGTGACAGGCCTGTGATTGTTGATAGGATCATGTGCACATGTGCTATCACACTAGCGGTGGGAGAGAGTCCAAGCAAGGAAACACACTTTCGTTTTTAAACCTGTTTGGTGGAAGTCTCACCATGAAGCCCGAGCTAAAGTGAGACTCGCGTTTCCTGCTTTTAATTGGGCTCGTGTTTCTCCCAGACAGCGATCGGGAGCGACGCACAAAGAGACGAGGTTGGCAAACATTGTGCAGATATTGTTAGTGCTAGTGTGTGTGTTAGTGTTAGTGTGTATGTGTGTGTGAGTGAGAGAGAGAGAGAGAGAAGTAGAAATGAGATAATGCTAGCCACACACACACACACACACACACACACACACACACACATACACACCAGTACTACTATTTTTAGCTACACCTGTTATACCTGTACCAAATCTTACCCTCACTACTCATTTACAACATTCATTGTAAATGTATTTATGTTTTTTTTTGTACTTTTTTTTTTAGTTTACTGTAGCTAAAACCTAATCCTACCCTTAATATTACCTAAATTATGTATTTATTTGTTTGTTTATTTATTATGTGAAGTGAATGCCTAATCTCAAATTCAATAATATTTAATGTCTACTATCATTACTATTGTTTCTAATAATAATAATAATAATAATTATTATTATTATTATTATTATTATTATTATTATTATTATTTACTTCCATTTTAATTTTATTTGCCTTTTTTTTTAAACCTTGATTCCTAAATGTTCTTCAAATCTAATTGTGCTCTTAATGATCAAAATGATTTATTTCAGTTTTATTAATTTCTTTATTTTCTTATGAACACGATGTAATTAAAAATAAAACCAAAACATATTTGATTGTGTACTATATTACTTATTTAATGAAAAAAAATAAATTTATTTCTTTATTTATTACTATTTATTTCTAAAAACCCAATCCTACCCTAAAGAAGTTTTCTTTCTTCCCTTCCTTCATTAGTTCCCTCCCTTCCTTTCTTCCTTCATTCCCCTTTTTCTTTCTTTTTCCTCCCTCCATCGATCACGATTTCTTTCTTTCTTTCTTTCTTTCTTTCTCTCTCTCTCTCTTATGAAGACAGCCATGTTCAACAGCTGGAATTCTCTCAGTAGCTTTCTGTTTCTCTCTCTCTCTGTCCCGTTCTTTCTTTCTTTCGTTACAAACTTCAGACGATTTGGAAATTCCAATCAGCCTACAACGCATGTCTCCGGACTGGGGAAGAAAACCGGAGTACCCAGAGGAAACCCCCAAAGCACGAGGAGAACATGCAAACTCCACGCACACAAGGCAGAGGCGGGAATCGAACCCTCGACCCTGGAGGTGCGAGGCAAGTCAAAAATGATTTTTGGGTTTTATTATGTTCTTTATTTATTTACTTACTTTCTTACTTAATGCACCTGAAATCTTTGTTCACAGTAAACAATTTTACATACTAGACTGAGCGATTATTTCTTTATTGTACATCAAATCTTACTAATCTAATCTTACACTGACAGATCAATAGGATTTATTTATTTATTTAATTATTCATTCATTCATTTATTATATATATTTTTTGCATATATATATATATTTCTCTTTCTAATGCTGGCTCACACACAGTCAGCATGTCCCTGTCCTCATGTCTTTGGAGACATCAGTGGTTTGTTAGACTGAGACTCCAACACAGTGACTTTTATTCGAAGATTTGTGAGCACATGGACGATGAAGGTCAGGAAATCAGACATCATTTTCACAGACTCACTTTCCCATGTGTGTGTGTGTGTGTGTGTGTGTGTGTGTGTTCCTTGTCTTGACTTTATCCCCTCCGTCCCCATTATTTGAAGAATCCTGGCAGATAATTTGTTTAGCAAATGAAACAGATGCCTTTTTTTTCTATGTAGTTTTTTGGAGTGTGTTTCCTGGGGGGTGTGGGTGGGG
>JANDJT010000228.1:2168988-2180440 GCA_024331685.1 Stegophilus panzeri | reverse complement strand
ACCCATAAGGTGAGGAATCCTGGCAGATAATTTGTTTAGTAAATGAAACAGATGTCTTTTGAGGGTTTTTTCCCTTTTTGTTGGAGTGGCTTCCCAAGGGATCTTCCTAACACCCCCTTCCCCACCCCACCCGGTCCAGTGGGTCAGGCAGAACACACCCGAGGGCTAGTTGGAGGGAAGAAAAATAACAAGGCACGAGAAAGCGCTCGGGGACCACAAACATCATTCACATCTCCCATAATCATCAAGGCGATGCTCGGATGCCTCCTTAATTTACATAATACCATCCTGACACTTTTACTCCAGCTATCCATCACGGCAGGACGAGGCCTTTCTCCTTCCTGTCTCTTCTCCTCTCCCCGATTGTGTCTTGTGTTTATCTGCCCAAGCACAAATGATTGATTTCCCACTGTTTCTCCCCCTTATGTTCAGCAGATATGAATTTTTTTTCCCGCGGAATGATGAAGCACAGACTCAGCTAATAATAAACAGAAATATGGTATTAAAAAAAAAAAATGTTAAAAAAAAAGAAAGACTTTTTCACCGGTGTCTGTCTCACTTTGGGTTTACGCGAGGACAAATGATGCGTTGAGTAATTGAAGCTTCTTTTCTCAGTCCTTAAAAAGGACCGCTGTTTATTTCTCGGTTTTTGACACGAGAACATAAAAATGTGATGTTTGAAAAAATAAAAAAACCTACACCTCAGACAGAGTAATGCCGAGTCAGTCACAAATACATTCCTGTCTATGAAGAGGTTCAAATGTGACCTGAACATGCATCGTGAAAGATTTCACACTGATACTGATGCTACATTATATGACTAAAAGTATGTGCACCCCTGACCATCGTACTCGTATGTCCTTATTGAACATCTGTTTCCGGATTTAGTCTCTCTTTGCTGTTAATGACCTCCACTCCACTCTTTGTAAAGCCACAAGAGCATTAGTTATTGTAATGCTACAGCATACAAAGACATCCTATACAGTTGTGTGCTTCCAACTTTGTGCGGAAGAACCTCATATGGGTGTGATGATCAGATGTCCACATACATATGGCCATATAGTGTATTCCCAGAAGATTCTAGAAGTTAAAATGCCATCTGCGATTTCAGTAAATGCTGATAAATCTAGAGGAACCACACATCAGACTTATTTCAACTTTATTTTTTGTTGACCCACCCATTAGAGACATTGCCGTCACCATGGAAACATAGTTTGACAGTCTTTTTTTTTTTTCCCGATAGTATTATTTCCCCTCCGAGAAAAAAAATTCCAAAGCAAGACACTGTACCATAATTGCTACACTAAAAGGCTAGCTAGGTAAGGCTACATGAGGCTACGTAAGGCTACACGAATTGCGTGCTTCTAGTGCACTAACTTTAGTGCAATAATGTGTGAAAGAAGTGTGCGACGTTTTGATTGGTCTGATGGTGTTAATTAATTTTCTAATCACAGTTTTAGAAAAATGTGTGCAGTCACTGATTGGAAAAACCTTGATGGAGATGTTTATTTAATGATATGTTTATGTAAGGAGTCTCCAGGGTCAGCGCTTTGCAACCATGCAAAAGCTTTCAGGATGAACACGTTTGCACTTACATAACCGGAATAAACCACTTCCGGACATGCTGTTATTGGAAATTAATCAACTTTGTGGTAACAGTGACTCTGCTTCATCACACCACCCTGTGGTTAATTATTTTCCTATAACAGCACCCTAGGAAATGTATTATTCCTCTTTAATCCCATTCATAGTCAAAAATCACAGGCCAATTTATTTATGAGCTCATAGGATAAAAAAATATATATATATTTTAGGAGACTATCCTGTGTTTCCGAATTGGAGTTGAGGGGGCATTTACTTTAATCAGATATACAGTTACATGATTTATTAGAATGCAGCATAAGCTTATTTCATAGTGTCCTCACCATGTTCTCATTATTTGTCCTCACCATGTCTTCATGATATCCTCACCATGCCCTTACAGTGTCCTCATTATGTCCTCACCATGTCCTCACCGTGTCCTCATTATGTCCTCACTGTTCCACTCACATTTGATGCATGATGCAATAACAGGATATATTGTATATTATTATTTATCAGAAAAAAATATATAATATTAATAATTTGAAAAAATAATAATCAGTGTTCAAAAGAGGAAAAAAGCTATTTCCAGAGTTGGAGAGGTAGTAATGATTTTATGAATGAGAAACAAGTTCAGGTGGTAATCAGCGTTGGTGTGGGGCGGAGCCAGAGTCATGGCAGACCAATCAGAGAAAGAGGAAACTACAGTCTCCTAACACGTTTCAAAGCTACGTTTTGCTACGTTTCAAAGCTATGTTTGTTGTTTTTTTGCTAAATTGGGGTGAAACACTTTGTCTTCACAAAACAAGAAATAAATACATAAATAAGTGAATAAACTCCTGGTATATGAAAGTAGTGGACCAGTGTGTGTGTGTGTGTGTGTGTGTGTGTGTGTGTGTGTGTCTGTGTGTGTTTCACGAGTAAACTGTCGGAAAAAAAAATATGGGACACTTTGCATATATATTTTTTATTTTTATATTTTATTTTTGGCAGGCCCAGTCTTCAAAGTTTCCCTTACGATAACGAAAAACCATTAGCTGCTGTCAAAGGCGGAAGAAGAGAGATTATATTTTTTATTGAAATAAGATTAAAATGATAACTTTGACTGCGGTCTCCACCTGATAAAATATTTCAGCTCATAAGCTGGTTGTAGGCACAGGGATTAGAGGAGAGAGAGAGAGAGAGAGAGAGAGAGAGAGAGAGAGAGAGAGAGAGACGGCGAGGGGGAGAGACAGAAATTCATAATGTATAATAAAACAAAAGGCGTCATGGGAAATAACACTGGTACAGTATTCAAATTAGAACATGACGTAATGCATGTGCAGGATATAAGTGGTTTAAAATGTGTAAATGTCAGTGTGAAGGAAAGAAAAATGGCTCAATGTCCAAATGTGAGTGGAACAGTGAGGACACGGTGAGGACATAATGAGGATACTGTGAGGACATGGTGAGGACATAATGAGGACACGGTGAGGACATAGACACTGTGAGGACACTATGAGGACATAATGAGGACACGGTGAGGACATGGTGAAGACCTAATGAGGACACGGTGAGGACATAGACACTGTGAGGACACCGAAGGCACAGTGAGGACATAATGAGGACACGGTGAGGACATAGCGAGAACACTATGAGTACAGGGTGGGGATGTAACCAGGACACAGTGAGGACATAATGAGGACACTATGAGAACACTATGAGGACATGAAAAGGAAACAGAGAGCACACTAGAATGAATGAATAAATGATTGAGCGAGTATTTGTCCAAGTGTACATTTGTGGGGACTGTAGAGCAGAATGAATGAATGAATGAATGAATGTGCGGACTGTAGCACAGATTGTATTGCGATGGAGTGTGTTTGTGTGTGTGTGTGTGTGTGTGTGTTTGTGTGTGATGGCTGTAGTGAGAGAAACCCTGTCTGTGATGTGATCATCCCTCTGCACCTCTGCAGCTCCTTTACAATACACACACACACACACACACACACACATACACACAGAGAGCCTGTGAAAGACGAGCTGAAGGGACTAATGTCCTCTGTGACCCTGAAGGTCAGTCAGTGAGGAGATCAGACATGCTAAAGCTAACAGTTCGCAGCTAACAACTAACAGCTAGCAGATTGTCAAATCCTCCTGAGCATGAAGCTGCTCTGAAACACCAGATCTACAGTCAGGATGGGGTTCTCGTTAGCGATCATAATATCAGGTAAAAGTATTATAAATAAAGAGTGAGCGAATGAATGAATGAATGAATGAATACGGAAAATTAGGGAAAAGTGGCATGAACAAACAAATAAATAGCAAATGAATGGATTAATGAATCAAAGAATGAATGAATAGCGAATGAATGAAGGAAGGAAGGAAAATTAGGGAAAGATGCAAAAGGATTTTTTTAAATTACGGATGAATGAATGAATAAATAGTTAATGAATGAATGAAGGAAGGAAAATTGGGGAAATCTCAAAATGATGAATGAATGAAGAAAATGGGCATTAATGGAATGGAAAAAAAGAAATATAATTTATAAAAAAAATAAAAATAAAAAAAAAAAATACACTGCACTTTCTATTTCGTTTTTCTTTCTTCATTGAGATATTATGATACTTTTCTCATATTTTCTTTTGCAATTTTGTACTATTTTCCTACTTTTAACGCAGAGTGAGCTCCGTATAATTCTTATCTTATTAATATTCGTTGTTTTCTGTCCCTGTATGTGAGTAATTATTCAGAATGCCACTCATTTAAAACAACACATGGTCCAAACAAAACACACAGATACACACTTCTCTTTCTCTTCTTTTCTTTCGTGAATGATCACGGTAATTCCAAATATTTTAGTATGTATTCGTCCTGTAATGACAGAAACAGATGGCAACAACAAGAAGGTTCCTGTTCATTCAAAACACATCACCTTATGTTTCCTTTGTTTCTTTTTTTCCCTAAACTTATTTCAAGCTCTCTTAAACAGTCACTTTTTCCTCATTAGTGCTGGCTTTAAAGGCATGCTTGTTTTTGTTTTTTTTACTGATGGTAAGCATCTCCAAAGATATGGTTTTTATTATAAAGATAACCTTAAAGGACAGAGAGAGTGAGAGAGATGTGTCACCAAGTCTGACATGCGTTGTGAAAAAGAAATCACATGTGAGGAAACGAACCTGTGAAAATAAATGACTCATGTGAAACGAATCATAGGAACAAATGAATCACTCGAAAATATATGAATCCTGTGAAAAAAAAAATACATGTGGATTAAATTAATCATGTGAAAATAAATGAATCTTTTTTTTATTATTATTACATGATGAAACGAATCATGTGAAAATAAAAGAATCGCATAGAAAATGAATCATATGACGAAGTGAGTCATCTGAAAATAAACGAATCATGAAAAAAAATATGAATCGTGAAACAAATGTTATGGATAAATGGAAACGTGTGAAAATGAAGGAATGGTGTGAAAAAAAAATTCACGTGAAGGAATGAATCGTGTGAATATGAAGGAATTGTTTTTAAAAAATTCAGGTAAAAAATTAATCGTGTGAAAAATCACGTGAAAATAAAAGAATCGTGAAAAACAGCAACATGCGAATCAAAAATGTGAATAGTGTGGAAATTAACTGATTTACATGTGAGGGAATGAATCATTTAAAAACGTGAATTGTGAAAAGATGAATCGTGAAAAATTCACTGTGAGTCATCTGAAAATGAATGAATCATATGAAAAAATCTTGTGGATAAATTGAAGCATGTGACGAAGGACGCGTGAAAAAAAAAATCACATGTGAAGGAATGAATCGTGTTAAAATGAAGGAATCGTTTAAAAAAAATGCATGAAAGAAATTATTTTAAAAGAGAATCATGTGAAAAAATCACATGTGAAGAACTGAATCACATGAAAATAAATGGATCATGTGGAAAAAAAAAAAAAGAATCATACAGTATGAAAAACAGAAACATGTGAATTGTGACTGTGAATCGTGTGAATATTGATAGATTTACATGTCAAGGAATGAATCGTGAAAATGAATTATGTGAAGAACTGAATCATATGAAAAGAACCGAATCATATGAAAAGAAACGAATCATATGAAAAGAAACGAATCATGTGAAAGATCGCATGTGGAAAATAAATGAATCGTCAAAATAAGTCATGTAAGATAGCACATATATGAATCATGTGAATCATTTTCCATAAGGGCTCACAGAAGATTCTGATTCGTAAAATATTTTGACTTTTAAAAGCACCAAAGGTTACATTTCATGCCGTTTCTCTTGTTAAAGCACGAAGGATGCATTGAATTATTTTTAAAAACGCTCTTCCCTGGCACTTCCGTCTTTGGTCCCAGGTCCATAAGCTCTTTAGGGCATGTGTCAGAAGTCTGGTCTACGGTCCGGCTCTTGCTAATGAACTGAAAGAAGGAAAGATGGAGTGATGAGAGAAGAGGAGAGGAAACAGGGTGGCATCTGTGCTCTCTGGTGACCCTCTCATCACTCTCTCGTGCCAGGCCAGGCTGAGCGTTGACACATCAGATGAAGAGATGAAGCGGTGGGAGGGAGTGGAGGCGGGCCAGGCCACTTTCTGCGTTTCACACTTGTTTAACACCTCATTTGGAGCAGGGAGCCAGCCATACACTACTCCTTTTCTCTCTCTCTCTTTCTCTCTCTCTGTCTCAGTCTGCCTCTCTCGCTCGTTTGGACCTGCGTCATCTTTGGCCCCAGACGTCCACCGCTAAAGAAAATGGGCGCTGTTCTGAAATTAGAAATCTGTCTCTTATTGAACGGAGTAATCTTGTGGTCGGCTGTGTTTGTCAATGTTTTATGAATGTGTAAAAGACAACAGCATTTTCCCCCACCCTGTAAACCAACACAGCCAACGACATTTCTACTTTCCTGAGTGTATCTTCTTGTTTTAAGAAGGCTACAGTATGGGAACGCACACTATCGCTAGCTTTGTGCTATCATAGCATTAAAAATAGCATTAGCATAGTGGAAGATTGGACAAGCAAAAGGGAAATAAAATCCAAATTTCACCATTAAACACTGAAATCATAAACATTGCATGACTGTAGAAGAAGCAGCAGAAAGGAACGTTTCTAGGCGCTCTAATGACCCGAGGTGGAGAAAGTATGAAAAAAATAAACAGATTTTCTGATTAAAAATAAATCAAAAATTTCCACATCATCTCACATAATTTCGAATAAGTAAAGCTTTGGATCAGTAATGATTTTTTGAATCATTAAACAGTTTGAAACGGTATGTAATTGAATCATTAACCCTTTGAATCAGTAATCCTTTCAACTCGGTAAACCTGAATCGTTGAATCTTTAAATCTCTGAATCGTTCATCATTTTGAAACAGCACACTTCTGAATCAGTAAACTTTTGAACTAGTAATCTTTTTTTCATTTTTTTTTTTTTTTTTTTTAAATTAGTACATTTTTGAATCAGTAAACATTTCAATCGCTAAATCTTTGAATCGGAAAACCACTGAATCAGTTTAACGTTCAGTCGACAAGCATTTGAATCAGTAGTTCTTTTTGAATCAGTACATTTCGAATCACTAAACATTCGAATCAGTAAACCATTCAGTTACTAAAACCTTGATTCAGTAATGCTTTTTGAATCATTTGAAACTTTTGAGTCAAAAGTAAAAGTTTGAATCAATAATCTAAACATTTGAATCATCAAACCTCTGAATCATTCATCATTTTGAAACAGTACATTTTTGAATCAGTAAACCAATGAGTCAGTGAACTTTTGAATTAGCATATGGCTTATAAACCGTGAGACGGTGTCGGTGTATCTGTCTCAAATTAGCATGTTTATTCGCTATGCTAATCACTAATCTTTATTTTTCCAACACTTTTGTTATCACTGGGTTATTCTTACAGATACACTTGACTTAATGGAAAATCTGCGTTAATGCTGAGTGATTTGCATGTTTGGAGACTGGTGAGTGTGAGCGCCTATTATCATCAACATCATCATCATCATCATCATCATGCTATCATCATCATCATCATCATCATCAACATCATCGATTAGATTCCTGTGCTGCTGCGGGTCTGGTTTTCTTTGTCCTGTCTGTATAATCAAGCCAATCTGATGGCTATTGTATGCCACCATGAGCACAATGAGCCTTGATTGGTTAGGAGAGTTTAATTAAAAACCCCACACACACACACACACACACACACACACACAAACACACACACACACACACACACACACTGGCCCTTGCATAGCAATCGAATAACTGGAATGCGACTCTCTGCATTGTGTACATGAGTCATTTAAGCCATAACATAACAACATGCTACAGCAATCTGCTTGGCGAACCTGAGCGAATTCCGGTTTTCTCATTCCTAAATCTTTGCACGCTTCCTTCTGAAAACAAAAAATGAATCCTTCCAAACCTTGACAAGATTTCCCCCTCGAGGCCGCCCCCATGGGCCCTGAAGCTACAGATGGACAGAGGATCCTTCCCTGCCTTCCCACTAGTGCAAGGCCCATGTTTTCTCACGTTAAATTGGACTGGTCCGAGTGTAGCGCGATTCTGGCCCGCCGAGCGATGGACACACAGCTCTAGAGGGATCCCATACTGATTGAAGTCACCAGGGACCCTGGCACAGATATTCGGTCGTCCGTATCTATATCCTACGATGGCTTTTGCTGTAGAGACACCATCTTGAGTGTGGATGTGAGAGCAAACCAGATGGGGTCTATTCACACCACTTTGAGACAGCAAGAGTTTTGAGAGGCACCCTGCAGCCACTTCTTGTTATCTTTTGTCACCAATCAAGTGACATTTTTTTCCCTTCTTCCTCCCTTCTTCCACCGTGGGTGAATTCTCATGTTTCAGAGTCCGTGAGGTTTTCCGGCACACGAGTGCAAAACTGAAGTTCTTTTTTTTTTTTTCTTTTTTTTCTTTTTTTTTTTTTTTTTTTTTTTTAAAAAAGGTGACATTGTGAAACAACAGCGTTTACACCACAGCGCTGCTGGATTCTCGATTCTGATTGGTCGGAAATATTTATAATACATTCTCTTTCTGATTTAAAATGTGTCGTTTAACGAAGAAAAACTTCATCTTTAATATGGTGGAGCTATCAGTAAGGAGAGTTGATCTATAGAAGGAGTCTCCAGTTTCAGTGCTTCGTAACAATCAGAGATAAAGCTAGAACTTTACTACAGGAAAGGCTTCAAAATGGATATGCACTATATGCATGCACTGTCATGCTATATATTGTACATGCTATAATGTTTGACATCCCGTGCATAGTATTTGCTCTAAAGAAGCTGTAATTAGCATATTTTTTGACAGATGTTATCATGCATAATTCAGAAAGCTGACATAACATACTAACTCTTGGATGTTTCTATTCAGGGAAAAATCTGGCAACCCTGGAGGTATTAATTAGTGATTTTAATAATAATCTAAACAACCTGCCAAGGAAATTAATTTAAGTGCGTGCGTAACCTGACTCTGAAGATGAGGAACTTTCCTCATAGATACTGCCATTGTTAACCAGCAGAGGCTGTGTATTTTTTTTTTCCCTGACTCTTTGGGTGTCCGTATATGTGTGAGAGAGAGAACGCGAAGAACGCAACAAGGACACCAGCTGACCTGTGTGTTATTTCCAGTACAGATGAGTCGCTCTATTCAAATGAGTACGTGAGCATTTTGTGCGGACAATTCAGCAACATTCGAATCCATTTTCTCTGGGACTGATATAAAAAAAAAAAAAAAAAAAAAAAAAAAAAGGAAAGAAAGACACAGTCTGCTGCTTCAAAGCTGAAAAGAATAGCATCTCAGAGATGTGAGGTTTCAACCCTGAAGCCTTTTTCTCTCCTTTCACAAAAGATGCAAGATCTCGCTACCACTTTGTCCATCATCAATAATGGATGAGTTGAATGGTGTCCACTTATGGCAGAAGAAACGACCTGGATGGTACAAGAGTGCACTTATGCCTGTGTGTATGTGTGTATATATATATATATGTGTGTGTGTGTGTGTGTGTGTGATAGCTGGACACAGTTAGGGCTCTGATGGTTAAAAGCATTCAGATTCCTCCAGAAAGTATTCTGAGTTTGCAATCACGGGTGGTGAAATCTGCTGGTGGATCCAGAGAACCCTTATCCCAGGAACAGTGAGCCTGAGGCAGGAATACACCCTGGATTGGACACCGGTATTTTCTGGGAGGTGTGCGAGGACATCGGAGAACCCAGGTGGAAAGTGAATGTGGGCTGCAGGAGAAAAAGTAAGGACTAGAAGGTCAGTAATTAGAAATATCCGAACATGCGTCTGATTTCTGCGGCCATTGGCAGGTAGTGACGTGAGTTAATGGGAGATTCGACTCCACCACTGGAATAAGACGCGTTTTAGGATGTCGTCTGAGACCTGACTTCAGGAACTAGCGTAGTACGAGTAGCAGACAGAATCATTTATCTCCACTTTCAATAATCGGGTCATTCTCACATCTATGGTGACTTTCTGAGCAGTAAAAAATGTTCAAGATTCTATTGTGAACGAAAAAACATTATTCTTGACCTTAAATGTGGCGCCATTACTTGACGTCACTGGTGTCACACCGCCTCCAACACATCAGCATCAATAAATTATTCCATAAAAAGTATTGTACTTTTTTATTTTACTTTAAAAATGAAGATCGAAAAGTGTAACGCCAAGAATTCACAAAAATACTAGAATTTACAAGTAAATGGATAACTCACAGAGTGTGAAGGGAAACTGGTTGAAATGGCCGCTCACTGTTGTGAACTTTGACCCTGGAAGCACTTTATGTTCAAAATACTGTGATGTCAAAATAAAGGTAATGACAAGAAATGCCAGGATAAATTATTTATATTATTAAAAAACATATTTTAATCTGCTCATTTAAATATTCGCCAGACCTCACACTCATATTCAGTGTATGATATTAAAATGAATTTTAAAGGCCTCTATAGCCTTAAAGGAACTATATCTATACTGTATAGTCATGAGTAGTACTACAGTAACACCTAAGTAACTTCTATTAGCTACTGATTTATATCGGATAATCACTTAGTAAATAACAATAAAGTAATAAAGCCAGGTTTTATAATAAGTACGTTTAGAAAGACTCATTGATCTCACCCTTTAGTGAATTTTTACTTTACTTTACATACTTTTTCCTGTGTTTTTAGGAAGGAAGGAACTAATTCAGTTTAAAAAAAAAAAACAACAAAAAAAACCCAATAAAGCTTAGTAGTTTTTAAACGGAATAAATATGAGATGGGATGAGTATTGATAGCAACTGATACTCAAGGTTTTAGTATCAGTATCAATATAGGAAAAAAAAAAAAAATACATTCACTGACGCTGTTTCCTCCATTTTCTTTATGCGACGTTTGTATTCTTTGTTAAATTTCCTGTCCTGCAAAAAATGCTCAATTATTATTATTATTATTATTATTATTATTATTATTATCGGGTTATTTCAGATCCTGTGGAACTTTCACACCTATTAAGATAGAATCATAGTGAAATTGATCGTTTTGCTAATCGCTTTGGATTTATTTCATACCGAACGGACCAAAAAACTAAATATGTTGTATGAGGCGGGAATACGTGTCTGAAAACTTGCTCGTAAAGCTTTTTCGTTCGTGGGTCAGAAATACAGAAACGGATAAAGCATGTGTAGAACTCACAAAAACCACCCAAGTACCCGGAACCAGTTCTCGATCATTTACTAGACGATTATATGAATAAAAGTTTCATGAACCCAGCAAATTAATCAAACGTAACAGTGTAATATATATATATATATACACAGTATCTCACAAAAGTGAGTACACCCCTCACATTTTTGTAAATATTTGATGATATCTTT
>JANDJT010000228.1:2141701-2159642 GCA_024331685.1 Stegophilus panzeri | reverse complement strand
TTAGGGTTAGGGTTTAGGTTTAGGGTTTAGGTTTAGGGTTAGGGTTTAGGGTTAAGGTTTAGGTTTAGGGGTTAGGGGTTAGGGTTTAGGGTTAGGGCTTAGGGTTTAGGGTTTAGGGTTAGGGGTTAGGGTTTAGGTTTAGGGGTTAGGGTTAGGGGTTAGGGTTTAGGGTTTAGGGTTAGGGTTTAGGGTTTAGGTTTAGGGGTTAGGGTTAGGGGTTAGGGTTTAGGGTTAAGGGTTAGGGTTAGGGGTTAGGGTTTAGGGTTAGGGTTAGGGTTTAGGTTTAGGGTTTAGGTTTAGGGTTAGGGTTTAGGGTTAAGGTTTAGGTTTAGGGGTTAGGGTTAGGGGTTAGGGTTTAGGGTTAGGGGTTAGGGTTTAGGGTTAAGGGTTAGGGTTAGGGTTTAGGTTTAGGGTTAGGGTTTAGGGTTAAGGTTTAGGTTTAGGGTTTAGGGTTAGGGTTAAGGGTTAGGGTTAGGGTTTAGGGTTTAGGTTTAGGGGTTAGGGTTAAGGGTTAGGGTTAGGGTTTAGGGTTAAGGTTTAGGGTTTAGGGTTAGGGTTTAGGGTTAAGGTTTAGGGTTTAGGGGTTAGGGTTTAGGGTTTAGGGTTAGGGTTTAGGGTTTAGGGTTAATGTAAATATACCCTACTAGAGAAGCCTAGTGTCTTTTTTGCAATGTAGGTCTGTTTCATATGGCGACAATAACATTTTATCATTTAACTTCCCGGTCATGTGACATGGCTTTTTTTTTTGTGTCAAAGTTAAAGCCCCCTTTTTCCGGTTAAATAGGAAGACAGTAGTTTTGTATCATCTCCTATCAAAAAAATGGAGATAAGCTAATTGTTGCCATATGGCAACACCATGCAGTACAGTGTTATCTCATCAGGTTACATAAAACTTTTACGAGTTTTTAGATTTTCCGAAGTAAAACCATTAAACCATCCGTGAATTGTTTGTCATGTTATAGTAACAAAAAAGGCAACTAATATTCAATACATTCTTGATAAACTCAAATTCCTAAATAACCTAATTTAACTTATAAAATTGTATGGTGCTGACCACTATAACAGTCGTTACAGAAATAAAATCCTCTCTTGTTTTTCCTAAAGAGATCTTCTTTTCTTCAGACGTTATTGAACTCCGGACTCCAGAGATCCGCCTCGGCCAGAACAGCGCACGAGACGAAACTCTTCAGTAATTACAAACATATCCGCGCAAATCCAGCCGGATATTTCCACATATCCCATATACGCGGCGGCGGGAATATTCATCCCGAATCCCGGCTGCAAGTAAAGATGTTTTACATGTTGTAGAGCGTAATGCGTAATGCACTGGAAATTAATTTTTCATGCCGCGCGACAGCAGATCGAACCCGGCGTATTGTACAGGCAGGATTTGGAAATCGTGATTATTAAAGGATCACGAGTGGCTGTAGAATATTCAACGCAATATTCGACTCTTCTTTCGCCGTGTCGCTTTGTGCGATTTTGGCTAATCTGTTCAGCTGTCCTCGGATCAGTGGAATATTACATCGCAAACCGGCGAAGATATGAGCTGCTGCTGGAGCAAGGCATCTTTTCTGGCCTTCGTATGTCCTTCAATTTTAGAAATATACAATGGCAAAAAAACAAAAACAAATCATCAAACGAAACAAAATGAAAGCATATGCTGTACATATTATATCCATATATATATATATATATATATGATAGCAGTATACTATAACCATGTGACTTATAACCATGTATCTATCATTAACCCACAGCATTTGTTCTTCAGAAGCTCCACATAATCGAAGGTTAATAATAAAAAATGGTTATTTAACAGATAAAACATGTCATCTTTTCTGTATTTATGGAAGGAGTCTCCAGTGTCAGGACTTTGTAAAAGTCAGGACAAGGGTTTCCAGTAATATGACTATTTTATAGCTAGAAACGACTGTTTAAATATTAAATATAACTATAAATGGATAAAAAAAAAAAAAAAAAAAAAGTATGATGAGTCATTTTGTAATAAATAAAAACTGATGTAGTATACGAGGAATACAGCACTTCAGGACATGCTGTTTTTGGAAGATAATCAACAAATTACAAATGAATGAATGAATATCTTCGCATAATTACGACTGCATTCAGGATGTGGGGTTTTTAAGCACCAACATTTAGACAATGTTGACTTTTGTTTTATGACTTTATGTCTAATTAAACGTGATCAGAAATGGATAAAAGTACCACGTGTCATACTTTCAAAAGCTAAAAAAAACAAAAACAAAACAAAAAAAACTATACAATGGTGTAAGAGGAAAATAATCTACTTTTATTACTCAGGAAGTCACATCGTTGATTTATAATTTTTTTTTAACGTCCTGTTTTATTCCTTGAAGCATAACTCTCGTGTAAAGTAGGACGCTGACTC
The DNA here is from genome assembly GCA_024331685.1 of Stegophilus panzeri. Lineage (NCBI taxonomy): Eukaryota > Metazoa > Chordata > Actinopteri > Siluriformes > Trichomycteridae > Stegophilus > Stegophilus panzeri. The sequence goes on along the minus strand of JANDJT010000228.1, from coordinate 2,157,232 downwards.
TGTCCTCAGCAGGCTGTTTGAGCTCGCCGGCTCTCGGTGGCTCGTTGCCCTCTGCAGCAGTGGGTTTAGGTGTGACAGCACCCATGGCAGTTTTACTGCTGACATTTTGTCATCTGTTAAATGCACAAGACTACTCAGGGGGCTAATGAGGAGCATTTTTAGTGATCAATAAATCATGTGTTATTGATTTTTTTTTTTTCTTTCTTTCTCCTCCTAAGCTCGCTTCTGTTCTCTGAAAGTCAGCCGCCTCCTAGGAAGACCGTAGCGAGGAGGCCGGGAGCAAATCGACACCAGCTGCTGACCAGTCGGCGACGTCGTTGTGGAAATCACCTGATTAAGAAATTACTCAATAAAGAATTCATTATTATTTTTTAATTAAATATAACGAAGATGAAGAAAGAACTCAATCTAGGACAATAACGCACAGACGGGTAGGAAAGTCATAACTTCCATAAACAACTCGAATTGAGCAAATTGTCAATCAAACCGAGCAACTACGTGATGACGCATGACCTCATGGTGAAGTTCTCTGTAAGGAGATGTTTATTTAACGTTTTTGGAAGGAGTCTCCAGTGCCAGCGCTTTGTAAACAGTCCGATTTCCTTTATTATTTTTTTTCTGATTTCTTGCGAACCTGACAAGACACAACTGTGGTGAAGAAACGACTAAATGCGCACAATGATACCAGGAACTTGTTCCACAACATTAAGTGTAACTGTAAACGGATAAAAGCTAGGCATTGTTCTTTAATAAATAAAAAATCGTAGTCGTATAAGAAGAATACAACACTTCGCGACACCTCTGTTATTGAAAATCATCGACTTTGTTGTGACTAATAACTCCTTTACTTAACAATCTCGAAAGGTTCCAGAAGTACCGCATTTGATGATCGAATCCACGTTATCTTTACCTCAGCTTTTACTGCAGACTAATTTTATTTCCCTGACAAATATGGAAATACCTTTCTACGCAGCGATAAAGTGTACGCTTAAAAGGGTAGATAGATGATGGCCTATGTGCGTCTCCGTTTCACACACACACACACACACACACACACTCTGTACATTGCTGAGCACTGTGACATGTCATAGCTTAGCTGTGGCAGGGTTATTAAGACACCGTGGCAGGGGGAGACATCTGCTCCCGCACTGATAGAGTTCCTCTGAAGTTATCTCCAGTCCCCATCGCTCTGAGAGATAGCTTCGTGTGCCAGTCTGCAGCAGGAAAGGAAGTGCCACACTAACGCTGCACCCAGCACAGAGGCCCTGTGGCCATAACACACCAAGAGAGACAACTCCAACACACACACACACACACACACACACACCGAGAGGGCAAACACAGATAGAGAGGGCCAGACAAAGGGGACAGGGGACTACAGAGCGTCTCACAGCTTATCAAATCAGTTACGGGCAACCGTAACGCTGGCATCAGGAACGTACACAGCCATGCGTGTGCAACCGTTTCAGCCTCGATAATCACAACTAGTCTAAAGAGTAAAGAGAAGGTTGGGGTTTTTTTGGTTTTTTTTACCGCACTCATGCTTTTCATCAACACCTTGTAAGTGCGAAGTATTTTAGTGCTTCTAATCAATATTCGTCGCCTATAATTATCTCAGTGAATTCATGTAACAATTACCTCAATAGCAAATCTTTTAAATAAGGAATAAAATACAATCTTCTAATAACACCACGTCGCAAAGTGTTTCTTTAAAGAATACGACAATTTGCCAATTATTTATTAAAGAATGACGTACTTTTTAAAAATTTTTATTATCTACTTATCCCTTTCTGGAATGTCTGTGCAACAAGTTCACTTAAGTTATAACTATAAACATTCATCTCCTCGTTCTTATGACTAGGAAACCGTGAAACGCAAAGTCGTCCATCCTGAAGACTTCCTTCAAACCACAGGCTTAAGTGTCGCGAAGCACCGACACTGGAGACTCCTTCCATAACTCTTAAATAAACGTCTCCTTACAGAAAACGTCACCGTACGAACGATCGCACGATTTTTAATCCGTTCACGTGGAGCGTCTACCGGACACGTCGATCTGAATTCGTTGTCGCTATGGAAACCGTGACGTATTTGAACGAGCGCGTTGATATGAACCGGCGAATTTGAATTCGTATCAGTGCCGCTGTTATAGAAAACGAACCGATACGTTCTGACCAATCCGAATCGAGAATTCAGATATTCGGATGCTGAACTCCTCCCAGTTTCAAATTCAGGTCAGGTGGAGCGTGTTGATACGTTTAACGGTGCGTCGTTTTAAATGAAAGAGAAATATGAGTCGAAATGCTTCATGATTGTTCATGAAGAGGTCTATCTTGAATATCTGAAGATATGGGGAATATTTGTCATTATAAGATTATAACTACTGTATTTCTAGACATGTTTGCAGATCATTTTGTTTCTTTCTAGAAATTTATAGAGATATTAGTTGAATGGTGCATATATATATATATATATATAAAATCTTGTATACTTTCATGTTGTTGTTGTTTTTTTGTTCTGTTTTTTTGTTATATGAGTAAGGGAAAGAAAAAAAGCCTATTAGGGTTAACCTTAGATTCTCTACAGTTATGAAATTTAAATATCAATGAAATGAATTATTAGCTAAACTATTGCTTATTTTGAATCAAGCAAAAAAAATAAATTAAAAAAGATTAAAAGAATCGTTATATTTCAGTATTATCACAGCTGGATGCACTGTATCTGCTGTGGGAGGGGCATACGGTTTCACTCCCCTGTCAATCAGAGTCACACTATCCAATCGTGGGCATCGGCGAGCTCATGTATGCGGAAGACGGCGGATAGCTCTTTCCCTCCGAGCGTGTTACGCTACCCTGTGACGCAGCATGAGCAAGAAATCGAAAACGATGCGGTTGTACGTCGTCACGTGTCTCGTTGGAAGCACGTATTAGCCTTCACGCTCTCCACTTGGTAAATTTAGCATGATAGAGTACAATCGTACTCCATCTCTTCTTCCGCTATATGCCTGACGTACGGAACGCTTTCTGCTCTCTCGCTCTTAAACCCGGTGTCTGTACGGAGCGCCGGAGCGAATCGCTCGCTCCTTGAAGAGGATGTTATTCGCTCCGGCCTCAGGCTACAGCGACCTGACCTGCACTTTCATTTAGAGAACTGAAATAAACTGAAATAAAGTACAATTACAGTCACAAAGCAGGTCACACAGCCCTGATCATTTACTCTCCCGGGTTCTGATGGAGATGTGCTCTCTTAAAGCTTTTGCTATATTTAAAGTCAGGTTCCACCCCCTATTTTTTTTTTTTTTCTTTATTCATAATCAAAATATCAAGAACATTATGTTTTCTATTACATAGTTATTTTTTAAAAAAGTTTTTATTTAATTACGCATATCAGATTTAATTTTTTTTTTTTTTTCAACTAAATCTTTTCGCTTGGAGTGATTATGTTTAATTTTATTAGTTGATCAGACAACAGAGTTGATGATGACATTGTAATCAGAATAATTACGTTAAACGGAATTATTTAGAAAGAAGAACGCTAGTGCAGTAATAATAACCGCATACTTGACATGGTTTGCTTAATTATTTCAAGACTGTACTATAAAGATATTAAGAAAAACCTCACCGTTGTATTTTTACATAATAATGTACAAAATACTATTATATTACACCGTATATAATAATATTGTTTCTCTTTTCCGTCCAATAATATTGTCCAATACTGTATAAAGAGACTGCATGATTGCATTTTTTTTTTTTGTCAGGACTGATTTTATACTTTTATTTAGACTTCATTACATTTCTTCTACTACCCCAATTCCAAAAAAGAACAAAACACGATTCCACCGTGCTACTGTCCATCTCAGATGAGACCGAGCCCAGAGAAGTGGGCGGAGCTTCTGGACTGTCTAAAAATCTTCTGCTTTGCATAGTAAAGCCTTAACTTGCATCTGTGGATGCAGCGGCGAATGGTGTCGACTGACAAAGGTTTACCAAAGTATTCCCGAGCCCATGTCAGCATCTCCATTACAGGCTCTTGACGGTTTGTTAGACACTGACGTCTGAGGGATCGCAGATCACGCGCATTCAGAAGCGGTTTTTCGGCCTCGACCTTTACGCACCGAGATTTGACCTGATTCCTTGAATCTTTTAATTATATTGTACGCTGTAGAAGGGGAAATGCCCAAAATCCTACCGATTTGTCTTTGGGGAATGAATGTTGTTCTCAAAGTGTCGGATTATTCGCTGACGCATCTGTCGGCAGATTGCCGAGCCTCGACCCGTCCTCACTCTTGAAGGACTCTGCTTTTTTTTGCAGGCTCCTTACAGTATATACTATGATTAGACGATTGCCTCACCTGTTTCACGTCACCTTCTTATTCCAACTCGTCACACTTGTCGCTATTAGTCCTAACCTGCACCTGTCCCAACTTTTTTGGAATGTATTGCATGCATCAATTTCAAAATAAACGTTTACCTTAAAAAAAAAAAAAAAAACTATGCAGTTGATTACATAAAACATCAAATACCCTGTCTTTATATGTCTTTTTTTTTTTTTTTGTATAAATACAAGTCAAAGTACATTTACAAAATCACTCCTCTTTGTTTTTATTAGCATTTTCCATACCGTCCCAACTTTTTCGGACTTGGAGTTGTAGTTACAATATTAACGGAGTTTAAAAAGCTGTGGTTTTGTGTACGTTGTGTATGTATTGTTTCTGGTACTGTTTTTTTTAAAGTGCTTTTTAAAGGAAAAATAATATCAGACGGGTACCAATATCAGTTTAGACTCAAGGTTTATCGGGACAAACTGGTATCTATGGTCTTCCTTGATGATGTTGTTGTGTGCTGGAGTGCTGTTATAAACTCGACAAACACAAAGCCAGTTCCTCCGTCACATCCATTGGCCTTCCTGTTCGGGAAACAAAAGCGGGGGCTTGTCGAGTCAACCAGCATGCTCTAATCGTGCGCAATTAACAGAGCCGAGAGGAGAGGGTGCGATGCCCTTTCCTTTGGATGAAAAACTATAAAGGTTAAACATTTATGAACAGATATAAATCAGATGACACCTGCGAGGCTCTAGGGGTGGCGAGGGCTTTGCCAGCTCCAGCCGGGCACTTGTGGGAGAAGTGGAGCTCTCCTCTGGCCGCTGCCTGCCATCCGCCTTCCTGTCCTGCCGAGTTCCCCCTAATTATCCTCCTAAATGTATATGTGCAGCCGCAGGAGATCTCACGGGATTACACACTGTGTGTTCAGCAAATTGGCGAGAAGACTGCTGGTCAGGGGAGACTGAGATCCGGCCGCGTAAATGATCTCTTCACCTCAAAACACACACACACACACACACACTGAGGTACATTCTGAAACTAACAGAGTGTAGTCTTGCCTATACAAATACAGAACTCTACTGAATCCAGGACTTTACACTTAACATTTTACAGCTTTTCTTCATCCATTCTTCATCCGACATGATCTCAAAAAAGCTTCAATCCAGAAGTCTGATGGTTCTTCAGGGTGTCCCTCAGGGTTCTATCTACAGTCCTAGAACATAATCCTTTCCTATGAAGGATTTTCTTCAACGTGGGACCACTTTATGTAGATAAATGAGTGTGTTCAGTTCTCTTCAACTCTTCATTCTGATTGGACATCAGGTGTTGATTCATTCTCCAGAACTTGCAGCTCGGCTGTAATTCGAATCCCAAGCTTAATGTTCTCGTTTCTATAGTAACAGCTCGGACTTGTCTAGCACATGGCACTTAATTTAAGCTTAATAATAAACAGAGTAAAAAGGTGTTGTTATTTAAAAAGGTTTTCAGTAAGGAGATGTTTATTGAACATTTCTGGAAGGGGTCTCCAGTGTCACGGTAACACTGGCTTACCAACACGGAAAAGTGGTTTTTTTTTTTTTGGTTTTTTTTTTTGTCTTATTATGTTCAAGAGAGAGAGAAAGTAGTACCGCCCTTCAGCAGCTACGTAAGATATTTATGTTTCCCAGAAGATAAAATAACGACAATTGGAACTGTAAGTAAGAACAGGAACTCACTTGTATTGAATGTAACTATAAATGGATAAAAAGTACATGTCATTCTTTAATAAATTAAACAATTTACTCTTTTTTCATTAGCATGTATCTAGATTGGATATAAATCCAATTACAAACCTAACCGTATTGAACGAGTGCATTATTTAGCACTCCTAACTACGTCTGTTTACATTTAAAAAAAAAAAAAAAAAGCAGAAGAAGTTCCACGAGAACAAATGTTCCCCAGATGTTTAGACGGTGAAAAAGCTGTGCCCGATGTGCCAAGATCGATCCTAACCTTTTTTTTCACGGCCTCCGTGTCAATCCGTCTGCAACCGAACTTCCTTCTATTACATGCCGCCGTAGTCCATGTTTTGATGTTCAATTTAAAATTGAACTAAAATTCAGCCGAGGGAACGAGCTGGCAATAATTTCGGAACGGCGCCAAAGAGATAGTTCCGATTAAAACACGCGGCTCTCATCTCCCGCAGAAGAACGGCTGAATGGATATCAGTTAATAAGTCATATTTAGTCGTTTTGCTTGGATACAGACAGGCGGAAGTTTCATAATGAAGTTCTTTAACTTTTAATTGGATATGAAAATGAAGATCGTTCACAAGTTTCGCCAGAGGGAAAGTAAAACGAATAAATAAATAAATAAATAAATAAATAAACGCAACGGTCCAAATGTACAAACATTCGAAATACACAGCTGTGATTGATTGTGGATGAGTTGTGAATGAATGAATGAATGAACACCCTTAACTTTACTGATTTACAACGATCAGCCATAACATTAAAACCACCTGCCTAATATTGTGTAGGTCCTCCTCGTGCCTGAAAAACAGCTCGGACCTGTCGAGGCATGGACCTCACAAGACCTCTGAAGGTGTGCTGTGGGATCTGGCACCAAGACGTTAGCAGCAGATCCTTTAAGTCCTGTACGTCGTGAGGTGAGGCTCCGTGGATCGGACTTGTTTGTCCAGAACGTCTCACAGACGCTCGATCGGATTGAGATCAACGCCTTGAACTCTTCATCATGTTCCTCAGACTGTTCCTGAACCATTATCCTGCTGAAAGAGGCCACGGATATTAGGGAATACCGTTACCAAGAAGGGGTGTACTCGGTCGGTACTTGGTGTCAAAGTAACATGAAAGGAGTCAGAATGAGCACTCTGACCAGATCAGACCAGATGGATTAGCCTTTGCTCCCCGCACACATCAATGAAATTTGGGAGCCCATGACCCTGTTTCCGGTTCACCGGTCGTCCATCCTTGGACCACTTTTGCTAGGTACTAACCACTGCATACCGGGAACACCCGGCAACAGTATATACTACATTACTGTATACCACAGCACTGTTGAATCCTCCATTCTGATTGGTCAGAAGGTGTTGATTCATTTTCTTTAACAGGAGCTCAACAACAAACGTAACTATAAACAGGTAAAAGTATGACGTATTGTTCTTTAATTAATTTAAAATAAATAACTGACAACTCGCGGTGGTATAAGTGGAATAAAACCCTTCCTTACTTATTCCTTACTCATCTAAAGTCAAGAATGATCTAAGTTTCTTCAAATGTAATTAAATATCATTAGAGACTTAAAAAAAAATAATAATTACCCCAAGAAAAAAAACAAAAAAAAACAAGACAGTGCAGACAGGACCTGCGAGCGGCTGAGAAAGTAAAGGTATTCGTTTGTCTTATACATTATTTACTTTGTGTTAACAATTATGACTAAACGAGCCCCTTAAACGATACGGCTGGCCATAAGGAGAAGAAAGAAGGTCGTCTGAGTAAATAAGCACTACATCCTACTTTAACTGCTGCTGGGTCCCTTTGTGGTGATTAGCCCAATCCCATGGGGCAAGTGAGTTAGCAGAAGCAAAAGCTCTCTAATGAGCTGAGCTCTCGCGCCCCTGCTTCGGTGTCTACACACACACACACACTCTCTCTCTCTCTCTCACAGTGTCCCTACAGAAGCCAGTGGCAGACCGGGAGTCCCAGGAGGGGTCTGTGCTGCACCTGTTCTCCCCGTAATCAGTGCATTTCTGTAGTCCGTGTCCAGGTGTAGCCAAGCGTCCAAAGATCAGGGGTATTCCAGTCTGCTGGGGCTCCATGGTCTAGTTTTTCTGCTTTTCTTTCCCGCTCCGCCCCACCACATCCACTTCCTGCTTCCTCTCAGAGCAAACACAATATGAGCAACGTATTGCATATCAATTTGTATCTACAGTATATATATATATATTTTTTCCAAATCTAGCAAGTTGTCACAAAACATTACCTTCAGGATCAGTAAAGTTTTATCTTACGACTTTCACTCATCATCTTGTGTGACACATGAGTCTCACATTGCAGCCATATTTGATACTATTTCGGTGGAAAAATCAAGCCCAATTCTTCACATACCTTTAAATGACATTGTGAGGCCCAATAGTCCCATATTTAGATAAACAATGCTGTAACATAGCAGCAACTGCAAGCTGGAAACAGAAAAAAAAACGTGTGTAAAGGGGAAAAAAAAGTCATTCCAGCCATCCAAGATGGCCGCCTGCATGACATTTCAGCGCTCCTTCACGCCGTGACGTTTTGGTTGAGGTCTAGTGCAAAAAATAAAGACACAAAATTCACCAAAGCACCAAAGACGTCTTGGCTAATTGAATAGATTTGCGGTTGGTGTAAAATTTTGCAAAATATTGTGTCATGATGGGTTTCTGAATCAAATCTAGCAAACTATAGGTACAGATGCTCATATAATGTGATATGTATTATGTGTGTGTGTGTGTGTGTGTGCAGATATAATGACTGTTTACCTCCTAGTCTCTCAGCACTGATACCTTCATCATCCTGATATGATGTGAATCAGATAGACAGAGACATGTGAGAAGAACAGACAGATGGAGGGAGTCGGTGATGATAAGGACCTCCATGGCAGCTAAACAACCCCCTTGCTGCACAATTCCCTCTGCAGTGGTTCACAAAAGCTCTAGTCTGCGTACACACACACACACACACACACACACGTCTCGTGGGGAAGATCTCCGGCGAGGCGTCGTGTGGACCGGCGACTGTTCTGGGAGCTGAGCGTTCATACAGATGACTATATAGATTGCAGGTGTGGGGCAAATAAACAAAAGGTAGCTCCGTCTCTGGAGGGCAGCGACACTCGATGGCCTGATGTCCTGCTCACGCTACTTTTATAACACTTCATCAGCTGTTTCTTTTAATATATAGTTTCTTTTTTATGGTGCTAATGCAGCATTCAGTGTTCTGGAATATTCAAATTTCCTGATTTTATATATATATATATATATATATATATATATATACATACATACAAGATTCTACACTGTCGAGTATAATGCTTCATGTGATGAGTTATACATGAGTAAACATGACGTAAACATTCAATTGTAATCTGTTGATTCTGTCATTATCATGTTATCACACATGAATGAATAAAATGTCAATAAAAATGTATACTTTACGCTGAAAATACCGCCGCTTTTCAAGTAGGACTGTATGAAATAGTATTTATTTATTTATTTATTGAAGGCAGCACCAAATTACACTATAGTATTCATAATAAAATATTACACTATACAATTTTACACTGTATTAATTTAAAAAAAAAAAAAAAAAAAGAAAAAAAAAAAGAAGAAGAAGAATATTGTTATACCAAATAAGTGGAAAAATCCTAACTATAACTATGTATAAAACATATCAATTCATTTTCTTTTATTTTAATGTTTGTTACTTTTTTTTGGTTATTTGGTAAAAAAAAAATTAAAATAAAAAATGCACAGGTTGCTGATCGGGGATAAAAATCAGGATTTAAAAAATGTATTAATTAATTTCTCGACATAATGTTTTTTTTTTTTTTCTTTTAGAAATCAAACTTGAGGTTAACATTAGCAGTAATACTTATTATAATAAATATTTTCTCAGATTTTCCTCTTTAAAAAATGTTCACGTTCTTTACTTTGTCCTTTTGGGGGGGAAAAGTTTTTGTTCCGTTTCAGAATGTGATCCATTTATAAAGCTTTATTCCCTTTCATGGAACTTGGAGGCTTCTTGCTTTGATTCGCTATTACAGATCGTTTTGTAATAACACTGAACTTGTGCCACTACGTTGTCGAAGAATTGCGTAACTGACTATAATTGATTATAACTAACTTTAGCACTTGGACTTATTAACCAACCAACCAAATATTTGGATACAGATACAGTGTGCTAATATAATATAATTACACTTTATGCCTCTGGAGATAGTTTAGAACTTTAAAAAAAACGGTGTCCAAAATCAGTTTCAGTGACCTGCGAGAGGTAAATCCTGTGAAAGGGCAAGCGCCGGCTGTCCGTCACGGCTCAGCGTAAACAGGCCAGCATGGTGCAATAATCCAGGGAAGTGCTCCCGCCGCTCCCTGTATCCTGCCCTTGTTTTTCGCCCTTGCTGGCCGGTGGGGGGGTTGTTTAGAGCAGGCCGTGTGACCTGGCCGCCTGGGGACGGGCCCTGCGAGGGCTTCCTGGGCCACAGGTGAGGCCGTGCTCCAATCTGCACCTTCACCCAGCGGGCCAATCAAGCCAGGAGCTCACGTAGCAACCTGCAGGCAAGGAAGGGCCCCATGCACACCTCCTGTCCCTCTGAAAGCCCAGAGGAGCTCGCCACTACCACTTTTAATTACCTCTGTGTTCTTCATTAATTCATGGGCATCTTAATGCCCTGCAGGCCTCAGATACAGTGTGTGTGTGTGTATTGTATGAGAGAGAGAGAGACCAAGGCTTCCAAAACACAACAACGTAAGCAACAGTGGCACAAAGATCTCCACTGGGACTCCAGGGGCTATTTTCATTAAAGCTCTAGTAATCAGCACCATATTGCAAGGCAAGACACCGGGGTCAGTTAGCAGGGGCCAGAAATTGTTCGTCCCTCAGCAGGGGGGTGGAAAACGAGTCCCTCAGGTCTGGGCGTATGGTCAAATTCCACCTGTGGTACAATTTATTAGGTCATCCAGGGACATATTAAGTGATTTGAGATGGTGAGAAATGACAAGGATGAAGTGGCCATAATCTCACAGGAGATTTAGGGTTTAAATAATTAAAATCATTTTAAAACTTTTTTTTTTTTTTTTTTACATTTAAGATTTAAATTATTCGTGTTGAATTTGTCAGAGCAATGGTTCTCCCACATCAAGGATGCCAGTAATTCTGAAAAACCTGTTTGTATATGCCATGAATATGCAAATGTAAAAGCACAAACCCTATACACTTTCATCTGGTGCTGCATGCCCTGAATTTGCATACTGGAATCTGATTGGCTGTTATATGTTATGACACAATAACACTATCTACTGTATCACTTTGAAAATATAAGAGCCAATAATAATTAAAAAAAAAAAAAAAAAAAAGTTAGGCCATGCACAAGCCAGTAAGGTTGGGGATTTTTGTACATTTGCATTTTCATAGGATTTTCCAGTCAAGTCCATAAATAATGGCACCCTTAATGAAACTGAACACAGATGAACACATAAAAAGAATAACTTGAGAATCTGTTGAAGCATTTTCTAAAACTTTGAAAGGCGTACGATATATTTTGTACGGGAAGTTACAAAGTTTAGGGTTGGATTATGTTTAGGGACAGGATTAGCATCTATATATATATATATATATATATATATATATATATATCCTAAAGGGTGCCAATATTATTAAGCAGCCATCCTGCATCCAAGAAATGACTAGGAAAAAATATGTCTTTGTATCTGCCCAGCTCTTACATGTGGAATAGCCAAGCCGTAGGTAACCTAGCCGACATGTATGTACAGCGTCGACAGGTGTTCTCCAGCCCACAATGGTCGGCTGTTGTGTTCCATCCGACATTGTGAGCGTACACGTAGAAAACACAGGGGCTGAACACTGACTCGCGGCTCCTGGGGAACAGAAAGTTAATACAGTGACAGATGTGTCGCCTCGCTTCAGCCTCCCGGTCATGCAGCAGCGGTGGCAGCAACAGCAGCAGCGTTCATCGCCCTACCCCTTTCTCTCTCTCTCTCTCTCTCTCTCTCTCTCTCTCTCTCTCTTGCTCTTTTTCTCGCTGACTCTCCACCTATAGATCTAAATGCTCGAAAAGGTCCCAGGAGCCACGCAGGGGTGACGAGCTGCGTAACAGTGGCACGCTTTCCCCCTCCCCCTCTCTCATCGCTCCCTCCCTTTCCAGCATCACATGATTTCCCGAGATTGACAGCCTCCCCAAAGAGTGAGAGCTGGAACAGATGGAATATGAATGGTTCACTCGTGTATGAAAAAGGTGTCTGGGCAAAGGAGTGGCGTTGTGGGAGCCGCAGTTGCAAGTTAAGTGTGACTATATCTCTTTGTCTTCCTTCTCCTATGAATTCACGCCAAATGCTCAACGTTTAAACATGTATTCTAATGTTTACTACGATTACGTACTGTACGTGCGTATGGAGCTCACATTGCGTATAAAATAACTAATAAACCAGCAACTTTGTGTCTATATGTATAGAAATACAAGTAGGTTCATACATTTTGGCACCCTTTACAAGAATTAACATATTAAATGAACAAATAACGCACTTAATCGGTGAAATTTTTAAGCTTAAAGTCACAGACTAGCATTTAAGTCTTCACAATAAATGATATTATTCATTAACTACAGTGAAGCTAGTATTTAATACAGTTACCTATCCTGGTGAAGGGCGCCAATAGTTTTGCAGTTGACTGTAAACACCGTTGTTTATGAGTTATTAGATTTGTGCATTAAATAAACGACTCGATATATATATATATATATGTGTGTGTGTGTGTGTGTGTGTGTACATGTATATGTATGTCTCAGCTCCAGAATTATTGGCACCCTTTGTGAAAATAAGCAAAGATGAATAATCCATGCATTATATATTAGTTTTAATCGGAGGCATATTATTTTCCAGCAAAATGTTTCTTAAGTATTTATTGCGAATTTCAAGCTTAAGTATATTTATTACTAATAACGAACAAACTAATTTTCTACCACAAAATAAAATAAAACATATCAATTCCGACCGTTAGGAACTTGCGCGAATAAATTATGCATTTTAAATCTTAAATCGACTTTATTAAGCCGTCTGATTTGCTACTTCTATTAGTTAGTGGGAGGGAAAAAGTTTGTTCATGCATGATATGGGATATGAGCATAGTTTCATCCATAAAACCCTTTTTACGCAAATAATAATCTCAATTAAACATTTTTATTTCCGTGCTCATTTCGTTCGCCCGATGAAACAGAATACTTTTTTAGAGCGTTTTAATTTAAACAAATTAGGGCCTCCAAAAATTCTCATCAAAATTATTCAGGAAGAAAATCATGTCCTCGGCGATGGATGTGTCAGTGGGGTCTTTAATAGGCGTCTGATTGTTAGTGGATGCCATTTCAAACCAGATTTAGCACAGCAAGGAAAGCCATTAAAAGTGTAAGCATGGTGCTGCTTCCTAATATGAGATAATAAACGGAAATGATCACACGGGACGGTTCTAGGGGAGGAGACTTGGATTGTAATGGAGGGATGGAGAGAAAAGCAGAGCGGAACGTTTCAACAGCGCTCAGTCGCTCGGTAGCTACGAGGTTTAGTGTATTAACGCGCTCGTTCTAATACGTTATCATTTCTAGTAACTCGTTACACAAGGACTTGGATGGTGGATGCTCCATGTACTCTAAGTATAATAATCAATGAATTTAAAAATGTGTTGTTAGGTAACAAACAAAAACATATAACTCCTTATGTGTGAGGAGATTTTCTTTAACATTTATGGATGGAGGAAGGAGTCTCTAGTGTTAGGGTTTTGTCAAAAAGGATCATTGACACGATATAAGAGAACTCAAAGACTTCAGCGCATGCTGTTGTAGTAGCAAATAAATCAGCTTCAGGTTGAGAACAGAAACTCCTCGCCTGACTCTGCCATGTCGTTGATCGTTTTCCGAAAACAGCACCTCCGGACGTGTTGTACTCCTTACCCATGACATAACACGAGCGCCACGACGCAGAAGCCATCCGAGCGAAGGTCTTCCAGTCGAACGTGCTCGAACCGTTATTCGAACCTCACGATCAAATTTCAGATTTCGGATAAACAACATCTCTAACGTTAATTACAAAGAAAGCCAAATATTTACTCGCGATCGAGTCTCGTACCCCAGGGATAAAGTCACATTTTGAAAGCAGACGTAACGTTTATTCTGATTGATAAGCCTTTCATCCTCTCTCTTACGTCCTGATTCATCTAACGGAGCTCGAGGCAAAGAAAAAGCGCCTGCCTGCGGCTCCCTCGGTGTCTATTCGCTCTTAACCACTAAGTCATTACCGACTAATACATGTAGATTGTGTTAGGAGCGAACGATGCACACTGAAACGAGGGAAGAATTAGTGAAGTGCTATGGCGCAAAGCAGATGTGCAGCTGGAGTTATTACAAGCCGAGATGATGAGCTGAAAAACATGATGTGATGGAGGAGTGGCAGCTAGAAGACGGCTAAAGGTATTCCGCCGCAACGTCCCTAACGACAGCGCGGTGCGGGACATGCATCGTGATCTTAATTTGATTTGAGTGGCGTCGGTGGAGACGTTTGTCCTTCCACACAAAGAAGAAGAAGAAGAAGAAGAAGAAGAAGAAGAAGAAGAAGAAAAAAAAGCACCAAACTCTTGCATATTTAGTTTTAGTTGAACTGCTGTGCAGCCAATTTTACACGCGGAGTTCGAGAAAGAAGAAAGTTTCGCCAAATGACGTCAAAGCAATGATACCCTCAATTAGCTATGCGGCAAACTTCCTGTATTTTTAGCCGAACCCTGGAGGCTGCATTTCTTTGCTTACTAAGTGACAGAGTTTACACATTAGCCATGATTATGTTATGGTTGCCTAAGTACAAAGACTCCCTTTACTGTCAATTACGGAATAACAAGAATCGCACAAAAAGAGGGAAATTTAAGCTTCTCCAACAACTTCCTGTAATTTCAATTTATTGAGAGGGAAACAGAGGATAAAGATTTTGAAATTACCAGCTATTATGCACCACAGAGAGAGAGAGAGAGAGAGAGAGAGAGACAGAGAGAGAGAGAGAGAGAGAGAGGAGCACCGGGGTAAGTTCATAAAATACAGCTGACAAGCCCAAGCAAATTGCCCTAGGACCATTACAAAAATCACTTAATTGCCCACCATTCTGTCAGGTCAATTGATTCTAAATGAAAAAAATATATATATAAATAAATAAATGAAAAGCATTTATGTTGGGAGAGGCAGACTCGGAAAGGAAAATGAGGTGAGCGCTTAGGAAGAGGGGGATGATTTCAGATTCACTACATCGAATGAAGGAACACTTTACTTTCTGCCTTTCAGAGACGCTGCTTCACTTTATAGATCCTGGTTCTGTGTAGAGAGAGAGAGAGAGAGTTAGAGAGAGAGAGAGAGAGAGAGAGAGAGAGAGAGAGAGAGAGAGAGAGAGAGAGAGAGAGAGAGAGAGAGAGAGA
>JANDJT010000228.1:2106488-2119158 GCA_024331685.1 Stegophilus panzeri | reverse complement strand
ATATATAAAGTAAAAAGCAGTGGGCCTAAAACAGAACCTTGTGGAACACCAAATTTAACCTCGGTATGCGTGGAGAACTCTCCATTTACATCTATGAACTGATAACGATCGGTCAAATAAGACCTGATGTTTCCATCCATCCATCCATCCATCTTCCAGACTACTTATCCCACACAGGGTCGCATGGGATCCCGAGCCTATCCCAGGGCACAATCACACACACTACGGACCATTTGGAAATGCCAATCAGCCTACAACACATGTCTTTGGACTGGGGGAGGAAACCAGAGTACACAGAGGAAACCCCCAGAGCACAGGAAGAACATCCAAACTCCAGGCACACAGGGTAGGATTCAAACCCCCACCCTGTGGGAGGTGCGAGGCAAACGTCCTAACCACTAAACCACCGTGCCCCATGAGGAGATGTTTATTTAACATTTATGGAAGGAGTCTTCAGTGTCAGCCTTTTGTAAGAGTCAGAGGTAACGCTGTAACCTTGTGTTTGTTGACACGGGAAGCCTTCACAACAGTTTTTACGTAGAGTTGATGCTTTCTTACAAAGTGTTAGCATGTTATCGAGCACCATTACAGTCAGTTTAGATAGCTAACTAGGACATTATATTAACTGTAGGGAAAGTCCACGTTACCTTGCCATGCCAAACCTGGGGGAATTATCAATACAAATTAGAACGAAAATGTAAAAATATATACTGTATGTGTGCCCCTTCACCTTCTCGTCATAGCCATTCTGCATTCTGGAAATAAATAAAGTCTGGAACAAATGTATATGATGAAGTCTTCCACCTGGAAAAGTGGCACGGAAACACTCGATGTCGTCATGAGCATACACACTCACTGGTGAAAGTTGTACTTCTAACAAAAGGAGCAATATTTTCCCACGTTTCCTGCTTATCTTTAAAAAAATAAATAAATAAATTTGCACGTTTTCCATGCCGTGGCCCCTCAGTCCTGTAAGGCGCTTGGCATTTCATTTGTGGCTGTTATCACGGAAGTGACAAAATGACTGGGCAAATACTAGACCATAATGAACCCCGCTGAAGACTGAGTCTACTTCCCATAAAGTGTGCTCATATGCAGAATACATGCACAAACACACACACACATTTGCCTGGCACACGGTTTTAATATGAAGCAACTATTATAGTGTCTGGAAAAATGAAGTTTTAAATCTGTTCTTTTTTTTTTTTTTATGCTTGCCCATATGCTCAACAGGCCTCAAGTGCTTTTTGGGTTTTTTTTTTTTTTTTTACAGCTAGCTTGTTAAACGTCTTGTAGCAGGAGGGCGGTTCCTGAGGAAACCCAGTACTAGTCCTGTGGCCTTGTGCCATGCAGTGTGTATGACTAATACTTGGTTCTCCCATTCACATACACATAAGATCAGTGCAACGTGTAGAGACTAGAGACAGAACACAAATCGGAAACGTATTGGGGTGAATAAAAGAAATCCATAGTGACCGGACAGACTCAAGGAATATACGTGATCAGTAACGAAAACACAAGCGAAGGTCGAGACAAACGGACAAATTGGGCGTACTGAGACAAATGCATGATGACAATCGGCAAGACTTTGCGACAAGCGGTAGAAACAACAAGGAATAAATAGCCGAATTAATTACGGATGAACACAGAACAGGAGAACACAGTAAGGTAGCAAAGCAACGATAGGACAGGCACAGAGACAGTTCTGAGAACTATTCTGTTGCAATTCTCTTTCCGTATGCAGGTTGCGTGACACACTACACAACAAACAGTGCTTGTAACCTAACCCCCAACCCTCAAGAACACTACGTTCTAGTTGGTGCCAATATGGAGCAAAAACCATCCATCCAGTTATTCTCTAGGGCAAATCTTAAATGACTTCCTATTCACTTTATTTGCACCCTACATAGTGTATAACAGATTGAATTTTCATTTAATGTCATCCAGTACACAATTTTTGTACACAAACATCTCTGTAGTCTCAGTAAATATGAAAGTATTGGCAGCTTTTAGCTGTTTTGGGTGTTTGGGCAGCCATTAAGTGAACATTTCTTCATACGTATATTGACTAGCTGTTAAAAGTATTGGCAACCTTGGCTGTGTTTGGATGTGTAGGCAGACATTAAGTGAAAGTTTTCGCCTCTGTATTCTCACTAAAGATTTAATAAATATTGGCACCCGTGGCTATATTTGGGAGTATAATCAGCTATTAAGCGCACATTTTCTCCTCTGTAAAAAGAAAGAAAAAAAAAGAAAGAAAAGAAAAAAGTATTGGCACCCGTGTGTTTGGGCATGCTGCCATCACAATAAAACCAAATGTTTCATGCTTACTAATTCACTCGAGAGAAACGCAGCACGGTGCCATAAAATGATAACGATGACAGGCCTGTATTTATTTATTCTTTTTAAATGCTGAGTAGTGTTTCACTACTCGCTTGTCAAGTCACCACAGAGAAACTCCTCCTACTTACATGGAAAGAGTTATGTAATGGGAACACGATGCACCCACACCCACACCCACACACAACCACGGCCAGGATATATGGATAGCCCAGGGTTCGGATTCATTGCCAATCCACAGCGAGCTCCAGAGTTTGGTGAAGAAGTGCTATTAGAGTCCACTTGAGCTGTAGCTGTTCTGCCAATCCACAAATACAAAAGGAAAATGTTACACAGTGAACATACAAGACAGTATGGCTCTGCAAACACACACACACACACACACACACTACATATAATACACTGTAGAAGCAAAAAACCTGATAAAGATTCCATCTGACATTTCAAAGCAAGGGTTTTGCACCTGTAATTGCCAACAGTTGTAATTTGACCACAATGTTTACATTCTCATAGGCTGGTAGACGTGAGGAAACATCCAAACCCATTCAGCATAATGAAAATGAAACGTGCATTACACGTTCTACACACACACACACACACACACACAAACAGCTGTCACAATAAACTTGTCCAAAGTACCACCTTCACTGTGATTATGTTGAGAGTTTTGGCACAGAGGCTCAGCTAATAGCCATTTAGCTGATTCAAATAAGGAGATATTGGAAGAAAGTTGCTGCCCGAGTGCTTTCAAAGCGACTGCCAGCGTTGGAGGGGAGGCGTGTTTCCACTTCAAGAATTAGTCTAAATTCATCGGAAATCATTCGGGAGTAGCGGCAGTGCAACCCTCTTTTTTTCTTTTTTGGACGCATTAACAATGTGTGCAGTCACTTTGCTAGCAGCGTAAACCTCCCTCCCCCAAACCAAAAAAAAAAAAAAACTAGCATGCCAACGATTAGCTATAAAATTGCTTAATTGATCTATTGGCTTTTGAATTGATGCTTGATTAAATGAAAGCGCTCAGCACAAAGACGGAAACACGGGCAGGTAGAGCGTGTATATATTGAAAATCAATGCATTAAGCCTGAGGCCTGTTATACATCAAGTCTTTCAGTGTGTTCACTTTAGTGTTATTAACAGGTCCATTAACAAGATAAGGAAGCTATCAACCTTGATTACAGATTTATTACGTATCGAGCGAGGCATTTGCGAAAAGGAACAGTTTGTGATCTTTATGGATTAAAGCATCTGAACGTGAATAAACACCGGCAACACGAGATGTCATGAATCAGGTCTACATGCTACTCAAGACGAAAACCCGAACAACAGGGATTGAATAATTTAATCAAAGCAAATCATATGAAAGCGTAAATCTTTGGTAAATAATAGACAGAGATGTAGCTGGACAAAGTGAAGAAGACTTTTCATTTATAGCAACATTTAGTGTGTTCATTAATCATTCATTATAAATAACGCAAATGGTGAAATAGTATGCGTTAAGACATTACAATGCAATACTGTTGAATTCTCGATTCTGATTGGTCAGGTGTTTAATTTTTCAACAACAGCAGCCACAGATCTCACTCTTTTATAAGAAAATAACAAATACTCCCGCCCATGGCTGTTGATTGACAGGTAGAATTACCATGAAATAAAATCAACATTAAAAAAAGTAGAAGTTTTAATTCAAATAAAGTCCAAAGTCCTTCTGACTGCTGAAAGATTCATATCCTAATGGGTGTGGTTTCTTCCAGGATGACCCCGCCCCCATTCCCAGGGCAAGAGGTCTTAGTGAATCGTTTGATGAGGATGAAAATGATCGTAAATCATATGTTATTGCCTTCACACTCACTAGATGGAACACCTATGAGATATAGACACCACCAACGGAGGGAAGAATGGTGTTCATCTTTCCTGTACAGTTCCAGAGATGTAGAGTGTAGAATTAATGCCAAGGTACATTGAAGCTGTTCTGGTGGTCAGACACTGCCACTGAGCTTTGAAGCAATGTGAAATGCCAGACTTATGGAGAGTTTTTAAAAGGAAAGAATAATGCGTCCCAAACTCAAAACCACCATCATCATCATCTCTGCAGCCAGAAAGTGCTGCTCTCTCCTTCAGTCTGGAGCTCATTACCTCTGCGGCCTGCCAAGTTCGTCACTCCAGGAAGCCGGGGACCAGAGACTCTGAGCTGCCTGCGCTGGACAGCCAGCGAGTGTGGAGTCAGCAGAACTCCATACCATGTTCTCCACGAGATCAGCAGGAGAACTGGAACAAGTTAAGCGTAGCCAGGCTCCATTTTGGATTTCAAAGGTGCTTTAAGGGAGTGAGTATGTGAGCCGGTGGCATGGAGTCAGAACCTTGAAATGCAGTAGCATGATGCTTTTGCTGTTTTATATACATCTGGATTAAAAACAAATCAAGAAAATAGTTAGAAACAACATACCACAGCACAACAGGATACAGCTGTTGTTGACGTGAGTGGGAAAAACAAGCAAACTCTACCTAATTCCTGTAACGTAAAATCAAACCTCAGCTCAGTGAAGTCCATGAGCCATGTAATAGCTCAGATCAAGCTTTTTCATGCCTCTTTAGAGATACGCATCTGATGATTTGTCGGAAAGGGAAGGTCGATGTCCGGTATTCTCTGAGCTCTGTCCCTTAGAGCCCTTATCTTAACTTATCCACATCTATCAATGTCCACTGACAAAGTCTTTCCTCCAGAGCGCCGTCCTGAAGCCACGCTCGACGTCCACCACCTGAGCCTCTGTCTCAGTTCCTTCAGTACAAAACCTTTAAATGGTGCTAAGTAAGCAGCCTTCTGCACATGAAGGATTGACTTTGCTCTAGTCGTTCTTCACCACCAGCCATTTCGGCTCATTTTTGCTCACGACGCCGGCAGCTGATTTCATTCGGAGTGTAAATTTAGATTGGACTGATGGCACTGAAAGGATGATCCGGGTGATAAATCTATTGTGGCTCATGGATGGACTCACACATGGATTTTTGTGACTTTGGTTTTATTGTTTACGCACATATTTTCTAGCTTCTTTTAAACCGTGATGAATTGGAACAAGTAGAATGAAATACCATGTTGAATTAATCAGTGCTCGTCGACTCCCTTTATCGCGTTGCGTTCCGATCCGAAAGCAGCTCTTTAACCGGTCCAGCGTTTTCTGGCCAATATTTATGCTCCAAAGACACTTACAAGCTAACAGAGAATGCTATCGGCATGTTTAATAAGTATTCAGGAAGTTTCAAGAAGCATGTACAAACAAAAATAATACTGTAAAACTGTAGGTTGGTTGAGAATGGAATACAAGCTTTATCTACGGAGTTCTTCAAGGGTTCTTTGGACGGTTAAGAGTTCTAGTTTCATAATAGGGTTCTACACACTTAGAACAAACAATAATATGAGAACACCCAAGGTTACTTCAGTATGTATAGTTATTCTGGAACAGGGAGTGTTCGAAGTAAATAAGAACCACTGGATAAGAACTATCGGGAACCATCTGCTGTTCCACTGTAATGTGCGTAAACTGATGAAACAGGGACTAGTCGGAAAACCGTAATAAAGAACAGGAATAAGAAACCAAGGTTCAATAATGCACGATGCAGTAGGCAAGACTTCGCAATGGGGAAGAGAAACAACAGGGTAGATATTAGCAAATTTATTAGGGTGAAACACAGAACAGGTGAACACATAAGGGTAACCAACCAATGTAAGGACTGAGAAGAGTGACAGGACCAGAACCAAAACAAAACAAAAGCACACGGAGAATGAAAAACAAAAGCAAAAAGTCCACTGAGAGGGGAAATTCATGACATCTACACGAGTGTACACGTCATGGTGCAGACAGTTTCAATAAAATAATAATAAATTCCCAACAATAAATTCATTAAAATGAATTTATCACTGTATCATGTGGCTTAGTGTATGGATTTCACATTGTAAAGTCGCACTTAGTAAATATGTCAGTGAAGCTCGCTAACTTTTGGCCCTGCATCTTGTACAGATCTGTCTGAACCACACACACACACACACACACACACACACACACACACACACGAGCTGGCACTAGGGCTGATTAGCTCCGTCTGCATATTCAAACTCCATCTCTCTTGGATTTTTGGCAAGTGGCGACGTGAGGAGGAGAGTGTCTGCTAATGAGAGGCTAGTCAGCGAGAGGCTCTAAATATTTTCACAGCTTATTTGGACATTTCTGCCCAGCGGATATGCGGGCTGCGTTTTGATGAGGTGAAGCGTCATTTGGCACGGCTTTCTCGTCGGTCTAGGGAGCTCCAATTCCACAGTTCGCACCTGTAGTGTGAATATTATGATTCACCTTAAAGAGGAACGGTTAACATACTCAAATTGACCCCAATTTAGGCTTAAACTCGCCTGACAACTGCAAAGCTACTCTTTTAGTCCGGGCTAATGGGCCATTTAGGCTAATAGCTTTTTCGCATGGCGGTGAATATGGACGGGAGGAGGAGAAAAAAAAAGAGAAAGATTTTTATTTGTGTTACTGATTCTGTTTATTCTTCCCTACTGTTTTTTTTTTTCTTCTTCTTCTTCTAGCGTTACATCAAAACAGATGATTACCGCTTGCTTAAGTCTAATTTTAATCACTGAGTCAAGGCAAGGCCTTTTTCTGTTAAGAGAGAATCGTGATCGGCTTGGAACATCACCAAAAAATTAGCACGCACACACACACCTACACCCACACACCCACACACACACACGCTTGCTCCCCCACATGGTAAGGAAGCACAAGCACCCATTAATACGCGGCTCATTGAAATGCGGCGACAGCTTCTTGGCTGCGGCTGTTTTTTTTTATTTTTTCCCTCGCTGCCTGACAGTCGTGGTCACCGCGTAGCAGACCTCACCTACACTCGGGGCGAAGATAAATCCTGCGTGATTGATTGGAGGGGCTTTATATTCATTCATTAGCCGAGGCCCTGTCAGACAAGCCCTGGCAGGTACCTTCATGTTCGCAGACTTTTCATCCCAGTGTGGTCCTGAGCTCGGAATCTACAGCTTATTAATGACATTTTAGACATTAATATTGCACGGATTAGGGATATCCTATCTCCTTTGTTCCCCTGACAAACCTTATACTGTTTTTTTTTCCTTACGTCTCTCTATCTCACTCTCTCTCTCCACATTCCCCTATATCCTTCTCCCCTCTGTGTGCCCTCTCTCTCTCTCTCTCTCTCTCTCCTTCTCTATTTTTGTCGCTGTCACTTGCTCTTTTTCCAAATGTCCTTTTTCCACCCTGCCTTCGAGGACAGGTCTAGTAATACAGTTTGAGCGGTGTGAAAAGGACCTATCATCATGCACATTATTACATTTTTATCCTTGTCTCCGCCGTAGCATTTCCCAGGCTCCTTCTCTCCCCCTCGTTCTCATGCACTCTTGACGCAGTCCAGATACCCCGGAGCGCACGAGCCCTTTTGCTGTGACCAATCCAGTAACAGCGGAGTGGAAAGGAGGGTCTGAGGCACGGTAGCGCTGATGTATACCAGATCAGCACCTCTCTCACTTTAACCCCCCGCTGTCAGATAACGCCGCCACGCTGTGGCATTTGGAGGCTCGGTCGCGATGAGACGGAAGGCCACCGAGTCGGGAGGAGGAAACAACCCGCGGGTCTGATGTTGACATTTCTCAAAGTCGCAAGACTGGTGTAGCGCAGCCCGTTCGAACACTCTGTTTACGCGAGACAGGGCCCGGTGTGAGACGCAGCACAGCCCGCATCTCACAGCCGTCCACCACTGATACAGTCAGCCATTTTATCTGACAATGTGTGAGCTACTCTATACTTTTATTTTTGTGATCAATCATATTGAGTGACATTTTGTGTCTGTGTTGGCGAGCAAAACTTACTCTAACGCATAACTGATGGATAAGCTGTTGAATTTAGTTTCATTTGTATGCTAATTTTCATAAAAGCAGCCCTGACAATAATTCCAGCTGCAAGGTTTATCATAACGCACTTGTTCTAAAACTAATACTAATATCGTATCTATAGTAACCAGGCCGTACAGGATTTCATGGAGTTTTTTGTGATCGTTGCGGCCAAAAATGCTCGATTTTGCTGAGGCTTTTTTCAAGATTTGCCATGTAGCTTGCAGATTTTTTTTTTTTTTTTTTTTGCGGAAAGCTACTTGAATTGAAATCGCAATCGGACGAAATAGTCTGGCACGGTCTTTCGCGGTGACGTTTGTTGGTAAACAAGACCTTTTAGCTGTACTCATGAATCAAAGTGGGCTTTGTCTGAACGAGCGTCGTGACGACATCACGTGACGCGTCTCGGCCTGAATCTTGCCCGAATTTTGAACAATTCCACGCTCCTTCGAAAATTGCGGGGGTTTGCGTGATTTTGTGTTCATTTCTGCGATCGCAAAATTGCTAAATCCTGGAGGTTGAGTAACAGCTCACACAGACACGCCATACAAGTATATTTTAATGGTCTAAATGGTGTAATTGTTGATTTAGCATTTTACCGTATGGAAGGAGTCTCCAGTGTCAGCGCTTTGTAACAGTCAGAGGTAAAGCTGTAACTTGAATTTTTCCGACATCTTCGGGACCGAAGAGTTTACGCTTCTTGTTGCGGTTTCTCGGTAACATGACAAGTTGTGTTTTTTCGTCTTATTAACATCAAGTGAGAGATAAAAGAGAGGCTGTTGAAGGAATGAGTGTTTAGAGCTGCTATAACGTAAGTGAGAACAGGAACCGGCTTGTTTCTTGGAAGTTCCACAACAATTAATGTACATAACTATAGCCTCACTGTGTAATATTAACAGTATTGGCTGCTTAGAAGTATGCGCTATCGCTAATCTGATATAACATCAAATCTACCCTCGAATGGGGTATACTTCCATCATATTTACATGAGGATTCTTTAAGAACACCCTACTCTTGCCATTTATGTATATTCACTTTACCTTGATTGTACAAGTCGGGACACCAATGCTCATGTTTCTCAATATGGTGGAAGCCATGGTTTGGCTAGCGCTTGATGCTAAGTGTAATTTGAATCATACTGACTCTTTTCTGTAGTAAAGTACTAACACATTTGAGGAAAATGTCGATATTCTGGATGACTCTGTGCTATTTTTACTGTCACTGGGCCTTCATGTAATCGTGTAGCTACATGGTAGCTAGTAAAACATGGTAGCTAGCTACATGGTTGCTAGTCAGTCTTCAGTCTTCAGGTGTAAACGTATTCCCATGTGATCCAGCAACAGTCGACTCACAGTTTGATCAGTAAATGAGTTTGTGGTGTTTCATGCTACCTTACAGTCTAAAAAAAAGGTCCACAAGACATGGCGCGTTAGTCAAACACATTAGCATAATATAAACGTAGCTTGTTTATGAACTATTATTTCTATCCTTGTATATTAGCCTTCTAAAGCCAGTCAAATTCCTCACACGTCCCTTCTGTCGTTCTCCTTAAATTCCCCCCTTCCACCATTTCTCGGAGACAGTTAGTGAAGAGTGTCTTCGCTTAATAGTGCGACTTTGACTCTTTTCCAAACAGCTTAGCCCGCACTTGACAACACCACCTCCCTCTTGAGGAAAGACAGGCCCGATATAGCTGTCCGTCCTTATAGCGAGCACTTGCCAAAGCCACGTTTATTAGCATTAAAAATCCTCCTCAACTTCTCAGCCAAAGATTAGTGGCTTTTTTCCACGTATTCTCCCTCCTGGTCCATATGGAAACAGTTCTCCTCGTCCCAGAATTACCCCTCCTCCCGTCCCCTGTTCTCGCGCCTCGCACTCTTTTAAGATTACTGGCATGGCAACTTCAAAATGGCTTCAGATCCCCGCGCCGCTCACACACCGGAGCTGGAATGTCTGGCTGTCTGCGGTGCATGGTGGCCAGGCAAGCGCCCTGAAGTCAGCAGGTGGCCACATGAGAGAAAGACGAAGCGGGTGGAGGTTACAGAAGGATGGGGTGATGTGATGTTATAACTTAACGTGCATTTTGGCAGAGCCGGCTCTGGATCTGGTTTGAATTTGGTTAGCCGTGAGAGTTTGTCCCATGTGTCACTTTGGCTGAGGTCGTAAATACACACTTTTATACACACTTCATCGCTTGGCGCACATCTGTGCCTTTCTTCAGTATCACGGGTGTTATACAGCTAGATTTAAAAAAAAAAATAAATAAAATAAAAAACTCACACTTGCACATTTAGGCTGATGGTTAAAGGGAAGGGAGAAAAAAAAAAAAAAGTCTTAATCCGGTGACTTCAGGTGTGATTTTTTTTTTTTTTTTTTTTTCCTTCAGTCATTCCCGTTGCCCTCTACTGGCTCTACCTGTACTCACATGCACCTCAGTTACGTCTCCTAAATGCTCAAGACGCCAAGAAAGCCATGAAATATTTAAACCATCGTGCTGCTTTAAAGCATCGCAAGTTGCACAGGAATAAATAACTCATCCCCTCATACTCATAGCTCAGGCCTATTAATTACCTGCGATGTGCTCTGCATGGGTTACCTGCGCTTGGTGCTGTTAATGCTTCCCCTTTGCCCAGGCCTGGATCCTCGAACGCCTCTACGGGGACGAGCTCTAATTAATCCTCTGTTACTGTTGTAATGGTGCCTTCCTGAGGGAGAGCCGGGCTAAGTGCAGAAATATTCTTTCATTCTTCCATTGTAAACAACAGCTCATCTCTGGAGGGAGGAGGAGGAGGAGCTGGAGGACGTGGAGGAGTTGGCGGCGGGGTGGGGGGATTCCGGATCGCACCAAGTGGGGTAAATAATAATAATAATAATAATAATAATAATAATAATAATCAGTCTATATTTGAATGGGACAACTAGTTTTTTTGATGCTCCGTATAATACTGTATTATTTATTTCTGAGCAAGCCAGTAATAATTTTTTTTATCCATTTGTAGTTACATTTAGTGTTGTGAAACAAGTCCATTCTTCTTCTCAGTCATATAACAGCGTTGTCGGGTTACTGAGAAACCGGAAAGCGTCCTGAAGATGTCGTTACAAAGTGCCGACACTGGAGACTCCTTCCTTACACGAAACTTAACACCATATCAACGATTACCTACGTTTATATCTGTTACGAAATATATTTTAGACGGACACTGTTTTGAGCCGGCTTGTTGTTTTTGAATCATTTCTCTTTATATATTACAAATTATTTATTTATTTATTTATTTATTTATTTTTTAGGAATCCGGTCACTCGTTAAGCGCTGAGCATTAAATGAAGCGGAGATTATGTAGGGAAATTCTACACGTTCGTGACACCCATTTGCAATAAACGTTATTATTAATATATAATGATATTCGAGGTATCCAGCTGATTTAAAGTATACGCCTAGACAGCCACCATATTTGAATACGCCGAAGTAAAATTCATTACATATCAAAGTTTTCAAATTGTGACCAAAATCGAAAGTTGTGACGATGAACTGTGACAAAATCAGCTTCGTTACTGTTTTACTTTCAAGGATGTCTGATAAAATAAAATAAAAAATAAAAAAAAACAATAACTTGTCGTTATCTCGACGAATCACAAAACCCGAACTGTCCTCTCCCGTCTAACAAAGGCAGACGGTGGCGTCTCACCGCCTGCAATTTTCTCTCCATTAAGCCTAACAATAGTGAATAAGGTGAATATGCTCCTGCTTCTCTGAGACCTTGGTGCGAGCCAGCATCCAGAAACAATCAACAGCTGCACACGGGGAAACAAACAGCGCTTTCTGGCCTCGCTTTCTTCCCCTGCCTCACTGACCTTCAGCTTAAAGGCCTCTGAAAAGGAAGCCGATGTCACATGCTGCTCGCTATCTGAGATAACAACAATGCCAAGATAACAATAATACACCCGCGAGGTCGGAATATCACACGTCTAGCGCTGCTTATGAGACGCCATGTCTTCAGGACTGACAAAATATCAATGTTGTACAGAATCAAGGAATTCACTACAGTATTCACTGATTTTTTATTTATTTATTTATTTATTTTTTTATAAGTGAGTCCCACCCACTGAAAATCCAAACATAACTGATCATTTATTCCATTCTCACCTCGTAATAATGTCCAGCTCGTAAATTCCGAACCAGTGGACACCATAACTAGACCTCGGCAGGAGATTGAATGAGCTTCCTTTTCTTTCTGTATCGTATATTTTTTATTCTTTCCTTTTCTTTCCAATCAAAACTCAACAATGAAAATAAGACTATTACTGAAATACTTGCAGAGATTAAATACAACCGGCAGCGTTCCACGGATTTACCCACAATACTTACAGATTAATTTTTGGGCCTTTTGCAAATTCAGCCCCCCCCCCCACCACCGCCCCCAC
>JANDJT010000228.1:2093024-2106469 GCA_024331685.1 Stegophilus panzeri | reverse complement strand
ACCCACACACAACAGGCTCTCTTTCCATGTCTTGACAAATACAAATTTTTATTTATTTTTTTTGGATTATACTTTTTATTATTTAATTGACACACAATGCAACACTGGAAGAGAAACCATCTGGGTTGATTCATGAATTATTATTATTATTATTATTATTATTATTATTATTATTATTATTATTGCTTTCTCTAGCTGTGAACTGCTACGCTCATCTAAAAAAAAAATATTAAATTATTTCCAGAAATGTTTTATATGAATAGCAGCACAGATGTAATTGGCCAGAAGTATATATATATATATATAATTTATTTTATTTTATTTTATTTTATAACAGCCCTGACAATAGTTCTTGCTGCAAGGTAACGCACGTGTTTATATTAAAGTTTATGTTAAAGCATTCTAATATGTTATAGTTTCTATAGGACGCTCCACATAAACAGATTTTTTTTTTAAAAATAAATAAAAAATTAAAAAAAAAGTGTCATTATGATATGGTGAAGTTTTCTGTAAGGAGATATTTATTTACCATTAAAGGAAGGAGTCTCCAGCGTCGGCGCTTTGTATCATGGGAAGGTTTTGCAGTGAGGGTGAGAGAATGACGTCTTTGTAAAAATGTATAATCCTGGCCAAATTCCTGTGGAACTACAACAGGGATAAAACACTTCAGGATGTGCAGTTATAGGAAATGAATCAACTTCGGGGTGATGACTGTAACTCCGCATCATCACACCGCTCTACAGTGTAGACATGTTCCGAAGCGTTTAATTCAACCATGAGCTTTTATCAAAGTGTCTTTAAGACAATGAAAATGATATCTGAGCGAGAAGTGAAAACGTGAAGAAGGATACGGATGAAACGACAAAGAAAAGAAAACAATAAGACAAAAAAACACAGGCCATGGAGAGGTGACGAGCAAACAGGCTGCAGCAGCTGTGCAGCATCATGAGACAAAACGGACACAAAACTGCATTTGGCAGTTTCACTGAGCGCAATATGGCCACATCGCTGCCACACACACACACACACACACACACACACACACACAAACAGAAACCCATGAGTGTCGTCCTCTCCACACGTGTGGGTGCAGGACAGTGGCCCAGGATCACAGGAGGCTTCCGCAGCTGGCATACAGACAGCGAGAAACACACACACACAGAGAGAGAGAGAGAGAGAGAGAGAGTGTAATCCCTTGAAGAGATGCTGTGTGTATTATTTTGTTCAGCTTGGCCAGACTGTCTCTTGTATAGCCTCGAGCGGCTTGGGGATGTTGTCAAATGGGCCTCATGTTCTTTTGAGCATGAAAGATGAAAGAAAAAAAAAATGGCACATCTGCAGCCGTCGTTTATCGATGAAAAAGAAAGAGAGAGAAAATGATAAAAAGGATTATTGTTTTAGACTTTGTTCACGCAGCAGGGGAACTCCGTACTACCTGGACCTTAAAAAAAAAAAAAAAAAAAAAGATATGATTCGGTTGTTCAGAATGGTTTAGTCAGGGTTGCCAGGTGTGTGCTTTAGCGCGCTGTAATTGGGAGAAGTGTTGGACATTTTACATACATTATATTAATGCCAAACAGGTAAGATGTTCAGAGATGTCATTAGATTTTTCTTCCCCAGCCTAATAACTTATTATTTCAAGATCATAGTCATTATTTTAACTTGTATTCAATAAGTTAGTCTTATTCGTATATTATGGGGAACTACATTTTAAAGGAGCGTTTATATGAGATAATATGTTAGAAATAGCAAGATAATAACAAGATAGCAGCTCAGAAGAAGTTAAGATGAAATACAATATCAAGTTGAAACAAATTTTTTCAACTTTTTCTTTTTTTTTTAACAAATTGTAGTTCAGAGAACCCGTAAGGTAGGGATTTTTTATTTTACTTTAACCAGCGTCTGCATATTGAGTGATCTCATTAGATCTCATTTCAAAACGACTCTTTGGTGTCTGTCAAAAAAAACACACTTGTATGCGTATGCAAATACCAGGATAATGTGCCTACTGAAGATTGAATGGGGGAGGGGGGGGGTGCAAACTTTTGCACTCAACTGTATATATCGGGCAAAGACACAAAGTGTTTGCACTTCACACAACTATTTCATATTACAATGAAACAATATACTGATATAATGCTACCATTCATTGTCAATTCATATATCAATTATATATGTATATACATATTACATATTCAGGTTTAGGCAACGCCCACTTTCTGTTTAAATCTGATTACTGTCAAATTACTGAATGATATTCGGTGGCTGGATTTCTACTGAAATTGTAAACATAATGTACTTGTCCATTAGAGACTAGTCCACAACAGCTTACATCTATTATTTATTTATTTATAACATTTCCTTAATATGGTAATGAAACCTGCTCTCCATATCAGGTTGATGAACCTAATCAGTGAACAACCGAGACGAGACGTGCCCGATACATGCTGGCCGCAGCCGTCTGCACTACATAATGAGAACAATATGGGGAGTGTTATCCTCAACCAGCCCTCTCTGGTCTTCTGTCTGTCTGGAGAGGAGGGCAGAGTCAGGGCTACGACATGAAAAGGTGGGAGTCTCGCCGCTCGGCAGGGAGAATCAGCAGGGTGTGTGTGTCAGAGGGAGTGCGGCGGGAGCTGGAAGAGGTGTGATCGCTGGCAAGATGGCAGTCAAAGCAGCAGATCTCACCTATTATGGCCACAGACTGGGGGGATCAGGGTGTAATTGATATCATTATATCCTAAGCTAATCAGACGCGGACTCGAGTGAAGCGTCAACCTCATATCCAATTACATTATTGTTTCAAATATCCCTTTATAAATATATAAATATTACATTTCACACATCTTATTGTTCTTTACCAAAGCATCTTGTTAGAGAGTCTAAACAGCATGATGTAGCTGTTGTGAGAATGTAAGCATCTGTTGTGTGTATTCAGTATGAAACGTGCATTGAGAAACTTGAGTTATTGGCTGAGATCCATCCACAAGAACAAAATATCAAACATGGCCTCTCGATAGGAAATTGCTTTAAGCAAACTGTAACCGCTACCATAAGTAAATGTACCTTTCAAGTACTGAGCCCTTTCCCCTTCGGTGAACTGGCTTCATGTCAAGGTGGTAAAGTACTTAATTTCAGCTTATTAGTCAGTTCATTTTAAATCATATTGTATTGAGTAACGACAGCAAAACTGTTCAGTAGTTGTGAAAGTGAGGAATGTAAGTCTGGACAGGTCCTGGGATTTTAAGGGGTTATAGGCTCGATCGGTTTAACCAACACGATTTCAGTTACAATTAACAACCAGGCTGAATCAGAATTTATACTTGGAACACAAAAGTAATTTCTTCCTCTTGATTAGTTTCATAACCTGGGATGGACTGGCATCCCATCAAGAGTGTATTCCCACCTTGAACCCAGTGTTCCTGGGAGAAGCTCCGGATCCACCATAACACCGGACTCTAGATGTAGGGTCTTAAGGTAGCTGCTTAAATGCTTTACTGCCTCATACGTTAGTGTCTAAAAAAGGCAGAACTTTGATACCAACAAAGGTAGCTACAGTATAAGGAAACGGTTTGAGCCGGGCTTTGAAGGCAGCATACGTCATGATGTTGCCAAGGTACCATACACTAATGATCTGCTAATACCCAAAAATCTGTTAGACTAAACTGAATCAAGTACCAATATTCTCTGATGACTGCTATTTCTCACCAGAAATAAAATACGTCTAGGTAAAATGCACATTTATCCAAAGTGACATACAATTGAGACAGGATACAACTGAGCAAATGGGGATAAAGGGTCTTGCTCAAGGACCCAACAGTTGGTGCTTGGTGGAACAGGGATTTAAACTCACAACCTTCTGATCAGTAGCACAAAGCCATTGCTCGCTGTGTTCTACTCTACAAGGATTGTCCGACACCACTGTTTACAGACTGGCTGCTGCATCTCAGCTGATGCACAGGCTTATGGGAGATTTAGGATAGTCGAGGATACATGCTGGCCAAATAAATGGATCTCAGAAGGTAGTATTTGACATGGACATGACTCGCAGCCTCTGATACAGTCCGGTTCTGCAGAACTTATGTTACTGACACCTTATAAACGAAAACCAGAGATTTCTTAGTTTTGATAGAACCTACACGTCTAGGGAGGGTTCTCTTTAGGAATCATTGACTGTCCAAAATATCCTTCAAGACCAGCATGGTTATTGCCAGATCCAAATTTGGTCCATGATTACAAACTGAATGGATAACTGAGAGTGCAAATACATGTAATACAGGAAGTGGATATAAACAATGTATAGGATCTGGAGATTCTTGCATGGTCTGATTCTGAAGTAGAGGCAGCTGTGAAGATGCCTACATTGATGGAAACACTAGCTCCAGGGGGCTCTTCTAATCTTCCCAGGCCATCCAATTAGCGTTTGTCCGATTAAAAGCTGCCCCCCCTCATGTTTTTTCGGCCGATGGCGCAGTCACCTGGGCCCAGCGGACAGCTGCGGATGATGAATTGTTCATTTGTTCTCGTCTCGCTGGGGAAAGCCCCCGGGCCATTACACAGCACGGCATATGCACCGCAATTTTAAGCGAGCACATCTCCGATTTAGATCAGAGCCAGAGATGCTGATTTGATGTGCTTTGGAACAAGGGGGGGAGGAGGTCAGACGGGGTCAGATCTCAGGCCTTCGGCCCAGATCTCCAGCCTGGGAAAAGTCACTGACTCCCCCTCTCTCCCTTCCTTCCTCCCTCCTTCTCTCGCTCCAGAAACACCCATAATCCTGCTGTCACCGCTGACCAGATACACAGAGAACAGAGATAAGGTCTGCAATTACTGTAGATTACAATCACACAGAGATAGAAGCATGAAGACTTGACCTTTACCATATTGTCCAGGTAAACAATCACATTTATTTGACTATATTTCCCTTTCAGTGAACCACAAAAGAGTTCAAACGAGTAGAAATAGACACGCCCATATGATCCACCTAGCTGATTTTATGGGTAATTGACCTGGCTGGTTCCTGATGGCTACAAGTCCAAGTCTAACAATGGCCACCTGAATTCTTGCCTATTCTTGAAAATCTGAAAAATCTCATTTAAACAATTTCCCACTTGCCCCAAACACAATTAATCAGTCAAGAGCTAGTTCTGCAAATGAGCTACAAGATCAATTTTGTTCACAGGTAATGGACGTCTACATCAAACAACTTCAAGCTACGTAAACTTATTTTTAAACACATCAGCACATATATACATATATATATATATATATATATATATATACACCCGACTGAATCTGAAAAACATGGATTCAAAATGGAGCTGTAGTATCACCTGTATCACTGCAGTGTATCCTTAAAGCCAGTCCACAGTTGTTAATGAAAATCAGCGAGAAAAGCTAATGTAAGAAGGGTGAAATTTTCATGCTTGATCTGCTGAAGCACTTGTCAAGAGGTTAAGGTGAAGGCCAATCTAACTAGAGAGCAGCTCGGATTAAAGTCTTTGAGATATGGATCCGAGGCCTCTCTGTCTCTCAGTACTGGGTTTAAGTATCATATCCGTGGACAGACAGATCAATACTCTGCCTTTCTTTCTCTCTCGCTCTCTCTCAAGTAGATTTCGGCAGGGCTTTCATGGAGTCCCTCTCGCTGGCCTAATGACACGGTGGGAGCGCGAGCGTTTACATTTTACTTCGATCACTTGGTAAATGAAGGACTGGTATTGAAAATGCTTGCTGGTAAAGAATAATGAAAACGCTTTATTTTCAGAGAGCGCTGATTCCAAATAGTATTGGAATGTAGTGAAAAATTCAATAACGGGTAAAACGATGTTGAGTTTATTATTGCGGTCCATTTATTGCAACGCCGTCCTATTTTTCTTTGCCGCTAGTTTTGAAGTAGGACAAATTTGAAAAAGTCACGAGTAGCCGAACTTCAAAAAAAAAATCGTCTCAAATCATCCAAATCGCATTAAGCTTATTGGTTCATCCAACTGAAATATGGTTGGAAATAGTTATATTCCCCATTGGTACTCATTCATTTTGTACTATCAATTCCCGATGTTACATACATGTATAAAAATAAATAAATAAATAAATAAATAAAGCCAATTTTGCATTGAATGAATTATGATGTCATTTGGGGTCTTTGTCGAATTAAGTTTATCACCTACAGTGATGTGATGTTTTAAGGTATTTTTACGCACGGACGGACGTGGTTCGAGTTCATCGACTATCAACTTACATGGCTACCAATTTCACACCAACGAATAGCTTGCCTTGCTAACTCCAGTTCTCTTCTCAAGCGATGATTCACTTATCTGAACAGCCAATCAGAGAGCTCTCTCTCTCTCTCTCTCTCTCTCTCTCTCTCTCACGCTTTCTCGCTCTCTCAATCACCACCAACCTCAGATGCTGATTTAACATGCGATAAATTAATTCAGTGAAACTTATGGACATCGTCCAGTCACTGACCCTCAAATACATCCGACAGCTGAAATTCAGCTTACTGTGTCAGGGCCCTACATCTAACAAAAGAACATATAGTTAAAAAACATTCTGGTGGTTTTTACTGAAACCACATTTTAGCGTTTATCACGTGACTCCGTCAAAGCAAACCTCGTCATGTTGTCGCAACGCAAAAGTGCTTATTACTGCTGTCACAAGCGTGGTGTAGATTACAAGCGTGTGTTGTACATGCCATATATAATGAGCTCTGTATCAGTGCTGCGCTTTCTGCCCGTCCACACGCCTCGCTGTGACCACGGCAAGCTTTAAAGGCCATAACAAAGCTGTGAAACCGAATCAACGACACTCATGAAACCACAGCCAGAATAAACGCGAGCGTAAAACCGGGCGTGCGGCAGCGTTATGGCAGTCGTAACAGTTGTAGAACTCGTTTTTTTGGTTGTTTTTTTTTTTTTAAAAAGAAGCCTGTAACACAACAGGACAGGATTAAACTACGTCTTACAGTTCAGATAATACGCAATGAATAAGCCGTGTCTTTAGAGTTCATCACTTTGGAAATCCAAAGTGGGCTTGCTAATACAGTAAGGGTACAGAAGAGTTCCTCATATTCCTCATTATAGCATTAATTGTCTACGTATAAGTGACAATACTCCATTAAAAAGTAACTCAAAGTTTAAGTACAGCTTCAAATACTTTCCTCAAGGTATTTTATTAAAGATTAAGAGAATTAAAATGAAGATAATACAGCGCATAAGTGCAGCTCTTACCAAGGAATCAAGAAATATGAACAAATTAACTAAAGCTAAGTAATGCTAGCTAAACCCCTTAAACCCATGACCTAGCACGGTGACAAAAACTAGCTCACACGCTAATAGTTAGGAGTCACAAACTGGCAGATCATCGGTTACGTTTGGTTACGTTTTCTGTAAGGATGCGTTTATTTAACATTTATGGAAGGAGTCTCCAGTGTCAGAGCTTTGTAACAGTCAGAGGTACAATAAGTGATACAAAGATATTATCTTGTTTTGTGGACGGTCCACAACATTAAATGTGCTTGCTCATACAAAGACCTAATACGTGATTGAACATGGATGTGATATGCACTCACCGGCCACTTTGTTAGGAACACCTTTACACCTATGCTTTCATGCAGTTTTTCGAATCAGCCAATCATGTCGCCTTAGCATAATGCCTAAAGGTCAGAGGAGAATGGTTTCTCGGACTGGCAGGAAAGCTACGCTAAATCAAATAACCACCCTTTACCAACGTGGAGAGCGGAAAAGCATCTCAAAACAACAGAAGACTACATCGGGTTCCACTCTTGTCAGCCACAGAAATCTGTAGGCACAGGCTCACCCAAAGACCAGATGTTTTTCCAGTCTTCCGAACATATAAGAGTAATAAGAAACGAATATTTTACGTATATTTTCTGCACCTAGAGTACTTATCTTCAAGTATACCTAGACATGGTAAAATATTGAAAGTAACTTGGCGCAGTGTGTGTTTCTCTTCACGTATACTTTATTATACTTGTAATACACTTGAATAAACTTCGAACATATGTGAATAAGGGTTGTGTTTTGTTTTCTGTGAGTGAGTGAGTGGCAGAGCCGTACAGAAAATGTGTGGTGTGTGTGAGAAAGAGTGAGAAGCGGAGAGTAGAGTGTGTGAGAAAGAGAAAAATGCGAGAGAGAAAGGGAGAAGTGTATGTTTGAGAGAGAGAGAGAGAGAGAGAGAGAGAGAGAGAGAGAGAGCGTGTGTGTAGCGAGTGTGTGTCTGCCAGAAAGAGAGTGAGAGTGTGTGTGATTGAGAGAGATCTAAACCTCCCACAAAGTCTCCTTCATTGTGTGATCTTGTGGGTCGCCATTCAAATTCAATTTCATGCTCAGAGTCAAAAATGCTGCTTGGCAGGGATGCGAGAGAAGGACATAGAGATACAGAGAGAGAGAGAGAGAGAGGGATCAGAGTGATAATACATGGACCCAAGCTCCCTCTTCTCCTCTCCCTGACCTAATTGGAACCAAACGTGCTCCTCGGGTAAAACTCTGAGGAACAATAACTGTCTTTCTTGGCCTCTTGTGTTTACTCAGAAAGCGACGTAATGTTTCGAATTAATCGACACCGAGTGTATGATGTCACTCGAGACGCATTCGGTTCTGACCAAATCCGAGCAGCTGCTTTAAATAGACGTGATCAGGCCATGCTTTGTCTCGGTCCCTGCCACGCTGAATCATGACGCTTTCATTCGTTTCTGTTGAACTTCCTGCCAGCAGATCATCAGAACACTGCAGTAAACTGTAGAGAGATGTATATGGAGGTCATCTTTACTGCTCCGTCATCGTCCTCCAGCAAAATCTAATCCACATATGGCACCAGAAATGCTCTTGGACAACCAAGGGGCCCAGAGAGTTTAAAAATAGATATGCAAAAAAGCATACTTGGCTATGATTTATCATCAGGGTTTATACATCGGGCAGCCACAGGGGGCATCTGTTGTGTGAGAAGAATCGAAACTTCAATTTACATAACTAAATTAGCTAAGAAGCGGCGATCATGATCAGAGATCTGTCTACGGTAGAAAATGCTAAATAAGTTTTAAAAAATGGAGAAATGGACGCTGGTTAGAAATGAATGCTAAATAATTGGATTTAGTCAGTTTCTTGCAATTGAAATGGAAAAAAAAGTTAAGGGCTATCTAGCTAGCTAGTATCTATGGTAAGAAGTGCTAAGCTAATATATGTTAATTTGCAAGTTGTTGCTACTACAAAGCTTTGACCACAGTATCCTGTTGAATTTAAAGATATTCAACGCTCAGGTGGTTGAAACCTCAATCACTTACCGATTTGTTTCCAAACGAAAGCAACGCAAACGATCACAACCAGTGAAGGTTTTCCCGAGTTCAAATCCTTCACCATGCTAAGTAGCCTCATAGCCAATTTTTTTCCCATAATAATGAACCTACCAATTGGATTTGAGAACTTCTTTACAGCCCCATCATCTCCATCCACCTAAATTGGATTCTGATCCCAATCGAACACTTCAGATCTTCAGTTCCTCGTTTGTCCTTCTCATAGAAGCATGCTTAAAACGTCTATGTAGAACCCATCGACTGAGAACCCTTTGCTAGGCCTTTTCTTAATTAAAAAATAGCATGTCTTGATTTTAAAACTATCTCAAGAACCTTTAAGATAGGAAAGGACTTCTAGGAGTTCCAGGACATAATCTCCAAGTGATTTCCAGGCTCGTAGATGGTCTCTTGAATGTTATGACCTGTTATAACCTACCTCCATTCAGAACTGATGTTTGGGTTGTGTGTATCTCCTGACCAACCAACCAACCAGACTCCAGTCTCCCTGCTTCAATACACATCAGATGTTTTAATTGACATTAATAACTGATGATTTTGTCTGCTCGTGGTGCAGATGAACTCATACTGGTGTGAGCTGTGATTAAGTGCCAGATCATTAGTTCAACAGTAGCTTCATAACACAACATCGTCATTGATTATTGTTCTACAACAGCACGCCCCTAACACCCCTAAGTGTTTTATTCCTTACTTACATACTAATAACAATAAAAGAGTGCTAGGAATATCTCCAAGTCCCGATTATCTCCAGATTTAACCCCATTCCAGAGCAGAACAGTTACATGGACATATTTTACAACAAATACAACAATAGCTTTATTTTCCAGTTTCAACCTAAGGTGTCTGAAACACCATCCGGAGTATCAGGATTAAAAAAAAAAAAAAAAAAAAACCTGTACGTATTAGGAACATTCAAAATGATCCCTGTTCCCCCACTTCAACCAGCAAGGCTTATTAGCAGCTCAGGAGGTAAAGATGTTAAAGAAAGTGTGATGAAAGTTTGAAAAAGGCTTGCAGGAGGAATAAAGCAGCTCTTAGAAGCGAGTGCACAGCGAGAATCCGCTTTAAGTGGAGGCACCGTCTAGTTACGCTCCCTTTAGAACCTATTGAACACCGCGCCTAATAAAAAATGAAAGCATTACACTGGGCTATAATTATGTTTTCACATATGGAGCGTTAGGCTTATGATGTGGCTTTTTAATCTAAAAGTGCAGTTGCTTTAGTGCATACCATGCATTGTTTATTATATGTACAGTGTACGTTAGAGACGTCTGCATGGAGTTCAGTGAAAGTATTTAGTTTGTGTTTTAAATCCCTGGTTGAAAAACCACAACTGTTTGGTAGCATTTTATTTAGGCTCGGTGTTCATAAGGCTACACAACAGCTAAATAAGCCATTTATAACAACTTACGCAAACGTGTAAAGAGGTTTAAATATTGAGATTTTCTCTGTCTGTTCAATTTAAAACATATAGGTATATATTCAACAAATGCATCATCGACCCAGCTACAAAACCAGTCCTGGGCCACCCTCAAACCCACCCATAGAGTCCACCAACCACCACCAAAGGGTGGCAAAAAACAAGCAAACAAACAAACAAACAAACTACAAATAAGAAGAAAACATAGAATTCCAATAGGGTATATATAAACCTTTGGTGCTTGGCCCCCTACTAAAAATATAAAAATACAGAAGGGAATTAAATAAATAAAATAAAAATCATCAAATAAAATTTTAATGAAATAAAAGGGTCAATCCAAAATGAAAAATAAATAAATAAATAAATAATAAAAGGTTATAAAAAGATTTCCAAGTCTGAAAATAGTCTCATACGTTAGACCTGAGATCCAGTCCTGAATATAAAGGCCGCTATTCTTCCCTAAATAAAGGACGATTCATGAATTTACTACTGAGTTTGTTTGTTTTTACGTTTTGTTTACACGTATTAGATTTTTTTTTTTTTTTTAATATTGCTAAATCAGAGTGAAATTTCATATCTATGTTTGTTTATTAAAAAACAATACTGTAGATACAGCAATCTGATAATCAAGATCAATTCACTACATGAAGTTTTAATTATTATTATTTTTTGAATCCTTATTCATTTTTCCGTCCACATCAGTGTCTTTGGCGGTAAGGAATAGCTGACGGAGAAGCGATTTGTTTGTGTGTTTAATATCCGGAGAAGTTCAAGGACTACGTACATGAGGAGTCAAAGCACACATGTGAAACGTCTGAGGAGTAGCTGCTTGGCGAGGCTCTGATCTGTTTTCATGGCGTGTTGATTAGGGGCTAGACAGTGAAAGTTATTTCACACAGTTTTAAAGGCACATATTTTAGTGCCGGGTGAGAAAAAAAAAAAAGAGCCTGCTTCTAAAAGAAGCACAGACAAGAGCGGATTTCTGCATGACCAAACTTGTTAGATGTGCTGTGTGCTTTTTAAAAAAAGAAGAAGAAGAAGAAGAAGAAGAAAGAAAAAAAAAAAGCAGCCTGCATAAAACTGTACAGTAACATATTTGTGGAAGCCTGGAAAACATGGTCATATATATATATATATATATACGAACGGATTTGATCAGCCTTATCTCCGTTTAGCACTGCAGTACGGTAACACTTTACTTAAGAGCGGCGTTCTTAGGGCTACGTAACAGTACATAAGCCCTTCATAACAAACTTATCTAAACGTATGTAAACATGTAAAGTGGCTTATTTCATCAGCCAACAACTCTCTTAAAAATAAAGACCATTTTTATCATTCTCGCTGTGGTTGCTGGGACTACGGTTGCTGCGATGGCCTTGGGACTGCAATTACCACATACAGTTCTGCACTCAGGTCTCCTTTAGTGAACAGTGGACTAGTTCAACAAACAGACTTCATATAAAAACAATAATGTACTTTCTTTTACTTTCACACTATCCGTTGTTCCCCAGATGAGGACGGGTTCCCTTCTGAGTTCCTGTGGTTCCTCTCAAGGTTTCTTCCTCATATCATCTTAAGGAGTTTTTCCTCACCACCGCCTCCACCGGCTCGCCCAATAGGGATAAATCCACACACTTAAAATCTCTATCCTGTGTTTATATGTTTCCGTAAAGCTGCTTTGAGACACAACGTCTATTGTTAAATGCGCTATACAAACAAAATTGAATTTAATTTAAAATAAGTGAGTTTCATAAATATTTTTCACCTTATGCCACTGACACCATAATGACGCAGGTAAGTACAGTATATTATATATAAATCTTAATGTTTAGAAGTACACTGAGCTACAAAGTCAGGTGTGATGATGTGTTACGGTAAGTGACGATCGAATTATATTTACAGTACAGCACTTTACCGGCAGATAAGCTGGGTTATACATCAACCCTGATTCTTTACAAATAAGATCTACTACCAAAACACAGCGGGCGCTTTGTACACACTTAATGTAATGCTTTTAATCTGAAGTAAAACATTTCAGCAAGGTGTTATATTGTGTAATGTATTTCACATGTGTGTGAGTGTGTGTGTGAGAGCTTGAAACCTGTTATTGTTAAATGCCTTGACATGATACGAGAGAGAGACACAATTATCCCACACGCCTGCGCTAACGTATAATTTCCTCATTACACTATGACTGGGAAACTTTATCTATATTTAATGCCGTCTACTACGGGTGGGAGAAGTATATAACGAAATGATATTGATATGAGGATCTATAAATGAGAAGATGGCAAGCATTAAAAGGTTAGAATATTGCCAGTAGGGTATACTGCTGCATGAAAAGTCTTAGCCGGAATATGAATCACTGATTTAACGTAAAATAAATAAATAAATAAATAAAAGGCTTCCAGATGCATTACTCAGCAGCTTATAGAATAGCATTTGATCCAGCACATCTCATTATTATTATTTTCTATTGTTAATTGAGCACACAACTTGATGCTTAAAGTGCACCTATTACGGTTTTTCAAACATTCCCTTTCATGTAGTGTGTTATATACGTAGCTGTTTGTGAATTTAAAAAAAGTCTGCAAAGTTTAAAAAAAAAATCTAACCTCACGACAAACGGAGTTATCGACTCCCAAAAGAAGGAACCGATTCTGAACAGCTGAAACGAGTCGTTAGTGATTCCAG
>JANDJT010000228.1:2077471-2080762 GCA_024331685.1 Stegophilus panzeri | reverse complement strand
GTGTGTGTGTGTGTGTGTGTGTGTGTGTGTGTGTGTGTGTGTGTGTGTGAGAGAGAGAGAGAGAGAGAGAGAGACAAGTTAATGATGTATGGGATGTGTCTGTGTCTGTGTGTGTGTGCGTGTGTACTCGTGCACTACGTCTGTGGGGTGTGTGTGTGTGTGTGTGTGTATGTCATGTGAATGATATGGGATGTGTCTATGTAGTGTTTGTGTTTCATGTGAACTACTCCTGTGTGTGTGTGTGTGTGTGTGTGTGTGTGTGTGTGTGTGTCGG
The DNA here is from genome assembly GCA_024331685.1 of Stegophilus panzeri. Taxonomy (NCBI): domain Eukaryota; kingdom Metazoa; phylum Chordata; class Actinopteri; order Siluriformes; family Trichomycteridae; genus Stegophilus; species Stegophilus panzeri. The sequence continues at coordinate 2,080,488 of JANDJT010000228.1, read as the reverse complement.
AACAGAGAGAGATTTTTTTTTTTTAAATATTATTTATTTATTTATTTATTTATTTACAAATTTCTTAATATAGATATTTCTAAAAAGTACAGTTTGTTTATTTTTTATGCATTACTAAAATCTAGTTTTATTCCTTATTCAACTTTATTCATTTATTAACTTTATTAACATTATTATTATTATTATTTTATGGATTCATGGAATTATTATTGTTCTATTTATTTATAAAATATCGTTTTATCCATTTTATTAATACTAAATGTGTGCAATATACAGAAAACATTATATAGTAGTCACTTGACTCTCCTACACTTAAAAATTAATTCTAGAATCTATGAATCTATCTAACTAACTACCTACCTTCTTTAAACAGGTCAATATTAAACCCAGTTAAGATGAAATGCCTGAATGTGCTTATGGGACAGAGCTGTAATGGGTGAGAGGAGCTGTAGTGGGAGTAGTGAGTGTAGTGTGTAGCGAGAGGAGAAGAGCGCCCCTAGTGGAGTGCTGAGGAACTGATTTGGCAGCTTCTGTGTGTGTTTGGGCCAAATCCACACATCAGATCAGCAAAGCATGAATATCACATGTCAGAGTATTAATGCTTTACTTATCAAAGTGTGACATCACACACACACACACACACACACACACACACACACACACACACACGGGACGAGATGAAAAATGCACACACTTCCTATGAATACATCCGAAATGTATAATGCCCTATGAATACATTTATTACCCGTTATAATGCACTCATTGTTCACGTTGTTATAATTATTAATGAAAAGTTTACACTGCAGTTGATTGCAATGTTTATAATGTATTCATAAATTGTTAACAGAATGCACTATAAGCTGCGTTTAATATTCATATCATGTTATAAAGCATTCGAAAGGTAATTATACGCATTGTTATAATTATTTAGGAATATACATTACACAATTACAGCTAGTTTATTAAGCATTAGGAATCGTTAATATGATGCATTATAAGCAGATTTCGTAACATTATAACACCGTTATCAAAGAAACCAAGCGTTTTCATCAGCGTCGGCGATATAATGTGTTATAAACACTGCTGATAACGCAAAATGCATTATTAACATTGTTAGAAACTGCAATGCCTTTCCATACATCGTTATTACAAATATTTAGAATGCTTTACGATTGCATTATAGTAGGTAATGAATGTATTCGTAGGTCATTATTTTGTGTCCATAACATATTATAACGCATTTCCGAAAACACCAAGCACTTATGACCCGGAGCAGAATTTCTTCAGGATTAGAGATATAATCTGTTATAAACTCTGCTTATAATTCATTCAGTTAGCAATTAATAAATGCGTTATAAGCATTGCTACAAACGCCAGTGTCTTTTCATAAAGAATTATACCGATGTGAAGAACGCCGTATGAATGTACTATAACAGGTAATAAGCACATTATACAAAAAGGCCTTCATAGAAAGTGTCTCGAAGTGCTCGGTTTCTTTAATAACGGTGTTATAATAGGTTATGAACACTATTTATATATATATATATATATATATAATGCATATAATTGTGTTTACAAACCGTGAATGCATAATAAATATAGCCATAACGTGCTATAAGTACTTCATAAAGTTTTGGGGTTTTTTTGTTCTTTATAACATGATATGAATATATTCATAACAGAAACTCTGGTGACGGAAACTGAGCGCTGTTTTGCGCTCTAAATGTAACTAGAAATGGATAAAAAGTACGACGTGTTGAAAGACAATCAACTTCGGAGTAGTACACGAACTAGGACCGTTTATAGCTTTATAACACCCCTGCGCCGTCGTTGATTATTTTCCCATAACAGCACGTCCTGAAGTGTTTTATCGGTTAAGTCAGAGGCCGCATGCGCTCCCGTGACTTTTCCATGGACGAACCGTTTGGCCCGATTCAGCTTGGAACAGCGGAAGTAAAAGCCTCTCCGTAGTGTTTCTCGTCGTGCCCAACATACATTCGACAACAATACACTCGTCAGACAAAAGCAGCCGTCCTCCGCTGTCAAGATAACACTCGAGTCCCTATTGTAACACCACGGGCTATTATACACGTGCACGGACTCTCTGCAGTTTACAGTCCCTCGACGACACAAAGGCAGAAAGGAGATGGGGCAGAACTGGATGGCACGCTCACTTCAACGTTTTGCGCTTTATTCCGACGGAAAATGACTGATCTGTTAAACAAAAGCTGACTCTTCACAACAGATTGTGATGGCTTTAATGAAAGCTCTAAAGTTTATAAAAAAAAAAAAAAAAAAAAAAAAAAAAAAGATTGACAATTCTACGACAAACTATCCGAGCCTATTATGTTTTTTTTTTTTTTTTTATAGGGAAATCTTATGAAGGTTTTTTTTTCTTTCTTTCTTTCTTTCTTTCTTTCTTTCTTATGACTGAATATCTACAGCAGGTGTCAGTCACGGAAATTACAGCAGAAGAAACTTCAAAAATAAAAGTGCAGGCCTTTAGAAAAGTATAACCGCACCAACTTGCCACCATCCGTCTTCAGCAGCACTGCGTCTGTGGTCGAAAAACCAAGCTTCCCCTTCGTGTTAGAAAGTGAGTGTGAGATAACCCTCCATCTGTGTGTGTGTGTGTGTGTGTGGTTTTTTTTCACATTTTAAATTCATTTGTGCAAAAACACACACACACACACACACACACACACACACACGCACACACGGTTATGACATTTGTGGTCGGAAAGATGAGTGGTTCTCGAGCGGTTTGAATTCTCACATGAGATCTGGGACGATGACCTTTCACATGCTGCCATTAGGACAGGAAGTGTTTATATTTCTTTATAGCAAACTGCTGGTGAATTCTCGATTCTGATTGGTTAGAAGGTGTTCCGCCATTTCCTTAACGTTTTCCATCATGAGAAAGTCTTTAGTTCATTAATAGAACATCAGGTCATTTTTTACAAAACTGGAGGTTGCACACTTTTAAAATATGTATAACTCTTAAAGGTTCTTTGGTT
>JANDJT010000228.1:2069971-2072471 GCA_024331685.1 Stegophilus panzeri | reverse complement strand
GGCAGGAGCAGGTTAGCGTCAGGCTAGCTGCCCTCACGCACTTCACGCGCGGATGCACGAAAACGGTGACGCGCTGGCCTGTCCGCTGCACAACCGAAAAGTGTCTTTGTACCCAAAAAAAACCCCAAAAAAACATGCACACAGGAATCAAAATACTAGACAGGGATTAGCCGCAAAATTAGCATAATGCACCAAACGATATAGAAGATCGATAAATGCTCTTGTAGAAGCCGATCTGAGGTTTCATCTGTGGTTTTTACGCATGCATAATGACTGATGCACTCTGGCTGGCTAGGATGATCGCAAACTTAACTAGCTAACTAAAAAGCTCGCTAGCGAATTAGCCATTGTGTAACTAAAATGCTTTTAACTTTTTTGTTTCGTCAATGCTACTTTGTACCAGAGAGAATAGTAACATTTTGGCCAGCAGGGACCGCTTTGACTGCGAAATAAATCCCACAGTACAAATTTATTTCATAATGAACATTATTTCAACGTGTACGATAATATTTTGTCGGTTTATCGGCGCTTTTAGACCTCCTGAACTTTCCATACGTTAGACAAATACGTTATTCGGATTGAACCGATGATGCTTTGTAAACACAAATACAAATAAAGATACGAATAGTAGGTCCGTTATTTGTTTTCTCGTGGGAAAGATTCACACAAATGGGAGATTGTTACTTTCATACTTTTCACAAAACATCACAGATAATAAATGTTCTTTTATGAATTGGAGGCTTTGTAAAAAATATATATATATATATATATTATTTGGTTTTGTCCATCATCAGCGGCTTGCTCCAGTAAGCCTGACCTAATCACTGCTGTACATGGCTCCAAATATATATATATATATATATATATATTTCCACCACATTTCTGTACAAATAAAAAGGAATATGCTTTAACTTTAAAGCCAATTCTCAGTAGATCTGCTCCAAAAAAAAATCCATTTTAAAAGAAAATCTTCCAGGAAACTCATACAGGTGTTAGGGTTAGGTAATTCCAGGTAAATGCAGCTTAAAGGACCCCATTTTGACTAGCAGCAGCACCGTGTCCTAGCTTCGTAGTAGGTTCATAATAATAATAATAATAATAATAATAATAATAATACCGTAATGAAGTCCAGTGAACTTTTCTGCTCTCTCTCACACATACCAATCCCCAAACCTAAAAAAAAAAATCAGATAAAATATAATTAGGTGGTTATCGTTCTCAACTATAAACAACAGTTCCTTGATTTGAGGAAGACATTTCATTGTTTTGACATTTCATTAGCTAGAAAATAGAACGGTTCCAGAAAGTTCCACAAAGGTATCTGGCTGAGAATTGGTTTGAGAATTGAACTAGCGTGAAGTAGCTGAGGATGTGGAACTGTACATACGTTCGAGAGTTCTGCTGTTTGTTGTTGTATGAAAGAACGACTTCCTGACTGCTTTATTCCAAGGAGATCACCTAAAAAAGAATTTAATAAAATAAATAAAAAGAGCACGCCCACTTCCGGTTTAAATCCGAACACAGAGATACGTAGATAAACTAAGATTTTTGAGCATAGATATACACACACACACACACACACACACACACACACACACACACACATATAGTGGAATTAATTAGAGGCGGAATTGTTTATAATTAAAAAAAAAAAAAAAGGTCAATAATAAAATGTTGATAATGGTGTATTGTTTTCTTCACTGTAACTACATTAAAAAAATCATGGAGCCACATTGAGAACCACTGCGTCATACTAGGGGTGTGTTTCTGTAGGTCATGATGGTGGCATGTAATTCGGAAGGAGAGGAAAAAAAACCACATTTGAAAATTGAAAATTGAGAGAAACTACTTTTCGCAGGCTTTTTATCCTCTCCGCTTTTGTGATTCGGAGAATTGAATACATTTGAGTGAATACGTATTCACTCTATAGCAGCACAGATATACCGTGCTGTAATGGAACGTTATCTCCAGCCATACATGTGTGTATGTGGTGTTCAGGTGCTCCTGGGCCTGGACAGCGAGCCATGAAAGGCTACACGTAGGACAGGTAAGGGACGGCCCCGAGAGAGAAAGAACGGAAAATAAAAGCAGCCGTTCGGAGGACGGAAGGATAGGAGGATTCGTGGAGGATGAAGTACGAGGCGACGATCAGGATATGGTCTGGAGAGCTTCAGCGGCGTTCCAGCTCCCACCTTTCCCTTTAAACACCCCCCACCCCCCACCTCTGCCTCCTTATCCACAACACCATTTTGGTGACAGCTTCAAATTCCGGATCAGCAGCCGCAAGAGACGTGCATATAATCCGTCCCCCCTTTCAGCCTTATACATTTTTAATTGTGCTGGAGAGAACGGGGACGGGGGACGGGGACAGAGAGACTGAGGAGTGGGGTGTACAGAACAGGCAGACACTTGCACTCACTAACACACACACACACACACACACATATATATATACACACGCCCCAATAAAGTTAGCACACGGAGGAAGGGGGGGGGGGGG
>JANDJT010000228.1:2038141-2059786 GCA_024331685.1 Stegophilus panzeri | reverse complement strand
CCACCCCCACCCCCCACACCCACTGCCCATCGTCCTCCTGGGAAGTTCATATTTCCAAGTCGGGAAGTCGTAATTACGACATCAGGTGCGTTCGAGTCACTTTGGTCGGAGCAAGATGGCGGTGTTCCTTCTCTTAATGAATTATCTATACAAAATACAGCAAGGTTTTTTTTTCAAGTCTACTTCTAGACAATGAACAACAAAGAACATGCATTGGGTGCGTTGTACATTTAAAAAAAAAAATTTTAATTTAATCATTTTATGAAGCCGGTGTAAACTTTATCACTACGTATTATATCGTAATTACACAACACTATCGTATTTTGTGTAGGCAATTGTAAATAATTTTAAAACTTGCTGCGTATAACAAACACATAACTGAAATCATCTTCTGAGACGAGTAAACATTCAAGTTCAATCAATTTACCGTCATGCTTTCTTACTGACACGCCCCCCCAACTCGGAAACTCTGAGCTGAAAGAAAATCCAGACTCGTACTTACGACCTTATGGTGGCGTCCATGTGCGTTCGGCTTCGTAAATATGATCTTTCTGACATGACGGTTTGAACGGCCATGTTGGTTTGACGTCACTTTGTGAACTAGTAGTTGAGAAGACTACCCCAAGTTACAAGTTGGAACTTCACCTTGAACATCACCTAACAACTGTTAGGGTGGAGGTCACTTACCCGTCATGTACTTCTTTATTCGTTCACGTTCAGTAAGTGCTTATCCTGGTCAGCGCTGTGGTGGATCCGGAGCAAATCCTGGGAACGCCGGATGTAAGGCAGGAACACACACCAAAAATCCTGAAAAGTACACTGAACTCGGACATGTAGGGGTAACTGGCGATTTTTTTGCGAAAGATGATTGGTTGTTGTATCGGTACAAATTATTGACTATACAGTAACTGGATGTTTTAAATATAATGAAGAAATGTGATGACTGAACTGGAAGCTGAGCTTTGAGATTTGTAAGCATTTGGTCGGTCTAGATGATAATAAAAAGGTATTTTTTTTTTCCCTTCATGGAAATCAATAATAATAGGTGTACTGGGTACTCAGATACAGCAACAAAAAGAAAAGAAAAAACCCTCCTAAGATGATTATTTAATATAGTAACAGTGATTTAAGTGCTTTATCACCACACTACGTTTCTTTTTAAGCATGTGTGATTTAAAGCAAAGCCGGGGTTAGCGATGCTAATTGTATTTTATGAGGTCTGCTGGAGCCCACTTTCCCAACACTTACATCTGTTCGACAATTATTAGACCGTTTTTGTCATAAAAAATTCAACACCCCCCAGCGTTGCACGAGTGGAACCTGAAAATTTATGCAGCAAATGGAATATTTAATATCTCCCAGGAACGAAAACAGGCTAAAAACGCTGATTTACTTAAAGATTCACCATTTAGCTGCAGCGAGAAGATTCCCAAACACAGAGCGGTATTCCCTGGATGACGAACCTGATAGAGAGAGAGAGAGAGAGAGAGAGAGATACTGCGTGCTCAAGGCAACATGCAGCGCTAATGCAAACTCTCTCAAACTCAACCCTAGCAACGTCTTCATGCGAGGCAAAGGAAAAGTCCGATTAGCCGGTTTTACGTATCGATCCGAACATTGAAATCGGACCGAAAAGGAAGGTCTGGATTTGTCAGTTTTTTTTCCCTGAAAAAGTGTTTCGTTCTTGCTTTGTCTACAGTAAAGCGATCAATTACAAATTCAAATCGCAAGCATCGCTCCAACGCCCTGCATGAATAAACGAATAAAACGCATTTCTACGTCCACGCCAGATACGGGAGTCCACAAAATGACAGATGCCTCCAATAAAATCCAACCACAACCGAACCTAAATATGATTACCATTCATCACTTTACATGAATTAGGTCGTATTTAAAGATACACTGTGCCACGTTGCGAACGCATTTGCAAGGAACAATAACATTCAATCGTCCTAACAGCACAGATAAACGATTTAATATATCAAAGAATGAACGTGTAAAGAAAAGACATTTATTTGTCCTTCTCGATCAAGCACGTTTTGGACTTCAAGGGAAAAAAAAATCCGCCATGAAGGCAGCATCTTGTATGTTAATCTTTATAATGAACGTGTGATCTTCAATATTTAATGTGTTTCCGGGTTATAGCGCTCCTCTAGGTTTTGCATGAGCTCAAATATTTTTGAACAGTCATCTATGACCATGGCCAAGTCACATGACCAATCAAGAACTTCATCTGATGTTCACGTCAGTTAATCTCAGTGACGCTGATGCTGGTACCAGACGGGCTGGATTTTCACGCATAGTAGTAATCTAGAGTTTGGTGCGGAAAACAAAAAACATCTTGTGAGCAGCAGTTCTGCAGACCTTCTCGATGAGAGAGGTCAGAGGAGAATGGTTAGAGCCAACAGGAACGTTACGGTAACTCAGAAAAACCACTCTTTACAACCGTGGTAAGCAGAAAAGTATCTCAGAATGCACAACGTATAGAACGTTGAGGCAGATGGGCTACAACAGCAGAACGCCACAGCAGGTTCTGCTCCTGTCAGTCAAGAACAGGTATATGATGCTATAATGAGAGGAAGCTCACCAAAACTGGACAGGTGAGGATTGATGAGAGACCAGGCAACGTTTTGTTTTGGGGGGTTTTTTCCACAAAAACACTCAATTAATTACGTGCAATTGTTAAGATTTAGAAATGTCATTATAATGAAATAAATTCACTGAAACTCTACAGGAAATTCAGTGTTTAGTCGATGTGAAAGAGGGCGACGTGAAAGCAGACGGCATTTGGCCACCTCCTGACTTCTTGGTGGAAAGAGCAATTCCCCGAGTCCCTCTGCTTCTCCCTGGCTGGAATGCATTCTGACAGGCGGGAGGGATGACCCTGAGAATCACATTATGTATATTTCTAAGAACCTAGAACACCCCCACACCCCCAACACCCACACACACCCACACACACACACACACACACACACACCCAACACCATCACCCCTTTCTGCATTTGCATGTAGGAGACAGTTAAAATAAGGCCATAAATCAAGCGCAAACATATAAATGGATTTGCAGGAGATTGAAACCCTGCGAGAGTCTCCTGAGCAAATATTTCAGGGCCTGTCGCAGAGATATCCAGTGTCATTAAGCGGCAGAGGCACTCTGACCACTCGCCGGGGATATTCCCCTCATTACATGACCAGGAGGATGGCCACGTATGGCTGGACTGATAAATCTATCTGCATATTCGGATGCACACGTTTTTTTTCCCCCCTTTGGTCATCAGGGACCTGCAGTTAATGGAGTTTTATCACATTGCCAGGGAACCCGGATGATTGGATGGAATGGGTGGGGGTTGTTGATGGGCGTGGGGGGAGAGAAAAGATGGAGGTTTCCATATATGCACCCTTCCGTGATCATCAGATTATTAGCCGTGTATGATAAAGCTTCGTAATGCATGATAAGCAACTTCAGTGGAACGTTCTTCCTAAGAGCAAAGTCAACAACAGTTTAACATTTGGCTAGCAAGCATACAGACAAAACCATCATACATCTTGGTGGTGAGCATGACCATTGTTCCGACCACAGGCTCCACCTCCCAGGGTGGAAAAAGTGGAAAATTCGAAATTTTGTAGATGGTAGGTTTGGCTCACTTTCAATTTCTATTTTCTATCCACTGATGGGTCTTCCGGGATGACTCCGCCCCATCTACAGGACTTGAGGGCTTATTGAATGGTTTGATGAAAATCATATGCTATGGCCTTCACATCCACCAAATCTCAACCCAATTGAACACCTACGGGAGATTGTGGAGCGACATGTTAGGGATATCTTTTGGAAGATCTTCAGGAAGGGCTTTATCCTGGTCACAGTTGGGGTGGATATGGAGTCTATCCTGGGAATGCTGGGAATCGAAGTGGGATTACACCCTAGATCGGACATCAGTCTATTAGTAAACCATACACACACTCACATTCACACCTAAGGGCAATTTAGAGTCACCGATCCAGAACGTTCTTCAGAGTTGGGAGGAAACAGTAGAACCCAGAGGAAACCAACACACATGAATAACATACAGAAAGTATCCTGAGCTCTGGGTTATGCTAGTTTGTTCTTCTGTAAAAATCTGAAGGCGTTTTTACGTTTTGTCACGGAAACGTAATTGAGCAACAGTATTAATTTCTCACTTATACAGATCCTCTAACGTGATAAAGCATAGCAACAGATTACAAATATTGAACCGTTCGTAACTTTTCACATGAAATCGCTCCTTCAAATTTACAAATAATCACGAGAACGTGCGGTAGAGTAAAAGGCTGTGAGCATGACCGTTTGAATTCGAGGCTGTTTAACGTTTCCGGTATCGTGTGCAAACGAGGAAAGAAAAAAAAAAAAACGAGAAATCAAAACGCATTACTATATTTTTAATTAACATCAAGGCAACGACAAACACATTATCATCATGTAAATACATAAATGATGTAGCCTGCTAGCCTTTTATTATTATTATTATTATTTATAAGAGGGGACTCATAATCACATTACATTACGGTGCTAAGAAGCTGCCGAGGTCAGAAGTGGTTTGCGTTAATGGGCCGAGCAGCATGTTGGACATTACTCATCATTTAATAAGGCTCCTAAGTGTCAGCTTGATTGGCGTTAATGGCATTGTTTTAGTGCGGAAACTTTTCACGGCCAACATGTCAGGCCGTCTCGAGCGCTCACCGCCGACAAGCTGTCAGTACAACATTCGAGAGGACACATTTGTACGGCTTCGTGGGTCCAATTAATATTTGAAGACGTTAATGTAGATTGTAATGAGCGTTTAAAAAGTAGGACACGGAGACCTTCAGAGACCCCGTGCTGAAGCGGAGCAGATTTTCCAAACAGGCAAATTACAAAACATGTTGCTTGAGTGTTTTTACAGGGAAAATAAAAGGGTCTCTTTTTTTTTGTGAGACGAGACTTCCTCTCAGGATGGCGTCGTGCCAGTTTTCTTTTTTTTCCTGGGAAGGAGCCATCGTCACACTTTTTTTTTTAAGTTTCTTCTATCAAAGAAACACGCATACAGCATCCCCAAGGCCTCAGAGTAAAAATGATTTACTTTACTTTGTGTAGTAGTGGTATTTAATTGCGTAATGGTGGGAAAACATCGATCTCTTCGCGAGTTACGAACATTAGCACCATCAGACCAAACGTTTTTATAAACAATAGTCTCCAACATGAAATCGGAGAAATTAAAAGCATTAAAATAAATAAATAAATAAATAAATAAATAAAGCTAATTCTGTGTAAGAGTACGACGCAACCTTGTATAGACGGTTAATAATGACGAGACGACGCCTCAAGACCTGCTTTTGTCCTGTTCAACCTTCAGATTTCACTTGGTATTGTTTTCCCATATTATTCTGTTCTGCATCATAAAAAAAAACCACCACAAGATCGTAAATAGGTCTCACAAATAATAATGTGAATAATTGAAGTCTTGTTAGCAAAGAGTTACAAGCCATAATGACAAGCTTGTCACTTTTTTCTTTTCTTTTTTTTTTGTCTATTTTTCTTTCTTTTCTTTTCTTTTCTTTTTTTTTTTTTTATTTATTTATTGCAGAGTCACCCTGTAAAGAACAGGCACTTTGAATCCCTTATAATCATTTACATAACAAAGCTCCGAGCACCTCGGTAGTGCAAAAGAGAAATAAAGCACCCCCACCTCGCCATTAACATGCCACCAATACACACACACACATATATATACACACAAACATATGCATAAATGCATGCATGCACACACACACACACACACACACACACACACACACACACAATGAAAGTATCTGACACGTAAACCCCAAAGATCTTAGATCTTGCTTTTCCGAACGTGCCTACACAGTCAGCAAAATAAAGCAGAAAAAAAAAATAAATAAATTCACGGAAGGTGAAAGAGAAAAGGAGAACGAGGGGAAAAAATATCACCTTTCCACCCCACCCCCCTCCCCACAGCCACCTACACCACCCCACCACCTCTCCCCATGTGCACCGAGCGCCCCACTTGGAAAGACACAGGATGAAATGACATTATGCATATGAAAATGTCCAGAAAGATGTTTGATTTATGTATGCATTAGATGCAAATTCTATTACAGGACACAAGGCGGCTGTGCGATTTCTCTCGGAACACTCGGCTGCCCTGATCAAACCCGATCTCATTAATTCCGACAAGGGGAGAAAGATAGAAAGAGCGAAAAAAGAGGGAGAATTGGAGGAAATTTACAACCCCAGACACAGATTTAACCAAAAAAAAAAAAAAAAAGGAGGGGAGTAAATTGCATTCCAGGCTCTAAGGCCACAGCAGACTGACTTCAGCAGCCGGGCAGTCGACCACCAGAGACACGACTCTAAAGCTCACGTATGCAGAATGAGGAAGGTGTGAAAAGATGCACGATATATTCTGCACTGCATAGATTTACGCTTGGTGTTGATGGGGTATGCCTTATTTTGGAAGTTTCTCTAGGAGGAAAAAAAAAAAACCCAAACAAACCAAGGCCAGCTGGTAGAAATGGGCTTTCTGTCTTTCAAGGAAAATAGACTAGAATAAACTACATAAATGAAAAATGCATTTCCCCCTCCATCTACATCGTCTTAAATCTTTATTCTTACATGTGGAGGCGGGGTCATTTTTAGCTCTGGGATTTTAATATCATCCAATTCCACCATGTCAGTCATTTTTTAAGATCCGTGTACGCAGAACACATTACGCCATTTTGGGGTTGTTTTTTTTTTTTTTGGACCATTATAGGAGTAACCTCGGGTAACGTACATCACGTCGGAATTGACATGTTAGTAAAGGTTTTATTACGTCCTGAAGACAATCCAGGAAGTGCTCATTCTTTTCTATGGTCTCGAAGCCAAACGACAACAAAACCAAGCATGAACGCAAAATACCTACGTAAATACCTAGGGATACCGCAAAATACGTAGGTACACCGCGTTTCAACATCAGAGTACGCCGCTCTGAGTCGGGATTTGAAAATACACCTAGAAATACAGCAGAGCCGATCGACACGGTTGCGAAGACGCTTTGGCTGAACGTCACTGGAAGCCCCGCCCCTTCCCCAATCTCACAATAGTAGGCTAACGTTTCAGCATGTGCTTTTTGTCTCGATTCGATTTTCCCCACATGAAAGAAGCGACGCTAAGACTTCCAGTCGCGGATAAATCGAGTTCGCTCGTGTGAAATCAAATCTATCTGGCGTACGTTTGACTAAGCAAACGTAAGAGAAGTACATAGCTAACATCAGCTAGCGACGCTTCTTCGGGATGAAACTGAAAATTAGTCGGAAATGGCTCGACGGAAATGATGTGAAAAATTCTAGTAGCTACATCTTAACTAAAGCAGGTGAGAGGCAGCGTCAACACCCAACCCCTTCCCCTCCCCCCTCCTCATCGCCAACTTCCTGATGGTTATCCATAAAACCTTGCGTATACGCACAGTTTGTAATGTACAGTTTGGCAAACAGGGCTGCCTTTGCGTCTTCCAATAAGCGTGTGTGTGTGCACGTGTTCACGTGTATACACGTAATAGTTTTACGACCAGACAATAATGCTCGACGCTAATCGTTTCATAATAGTAATGGCGAGTTAAGGATGGGTCGTAAAATTTGTTGTAGACGTTCCATTCAGTATCTTGACTATAGTCTATAGTGTACGTGTGTGTTGTGTGTTTAGTTGATGGCTTTAGTAATGACCTCGCATCGCCTGGGGGTCACATGCTGTACACATGTACGCATTGTTTTCAGCTTCCTGTGCAACAATAGTCCCAAGCAAGAGCTTCACTGCCGACATCACTGACTCCCCTTCTATTTTCTCCTCGCCTTCTTTTTGTGCAGCTACAGTGATTGAGGTCAGGCCCAGGGTCCTTTACTGGTCCAACTAATGTGATTGCATCAGAGCAATACCCCTAAACTCCATCAGGCCTCGATCTGCATGCTAATTGGCTCCACTGTCCTTGGCAGTGACCTTGGTTTCCCAGCGGGGGGTTGGGAAGAAAATTCGGTGGCCGTCCATTGCCATGCGCAGACACCCTTGTGTGGCGCAACCTCGGTTAGGAGCCCCCACCTCCAACGTTATCTCCCCTCTCTATGCATCACATTATAACAACGGCCAGGGCTTTATTCGGAGGGTAAGCCTGCGTGACCTCTGGTGACAAGAGACGTTTCCCCGTCGCTGCACACGGCCACCGACACGACACCTCGCTCCTGCATGAGCTTAAGAAAAGAGATACGGCTGCAATGCAAATACGCAAGGCGAAACAATGAAATGCAAAATAAATGCATATGTTTGGGACGCCTTCAAGGAATCCTATGGCTTGGAAAGCGTTAACGGAATAGCTCGGACACCATTTTGTCTTTAGAGGTGTAAGATTCATGAAAGAATATTCAAGATATATAACTTGTTAGATACTCACTATCAAATGGATGCCAAACTTGTCCTGGTTACATTTCATTGGCTACATTTGGGGTAATTGGAAAATTGTGCAAATCTTTGCCTGAACTACTCCTTTAAGCCGTTTACTGACATCCGGAATATTTCTCTAAGCGCTGGACAGTGGTAGCAAATGGTCAATAACGCAAAAGTGTGCACGTTTAACTTAAAGCCCTAATTCCTGTGCACTAAATCAAGCCTGGATATTTTACCCCCGAGATCTGAATGCTAATATAATTTTTGTTTTTTAAAGAAAACAATCCTAGGGACATAGATAAAAATGTCACTGCAATGCATGGGCACTCGACTGATTCAGTGGCATCGAGGGTCACGGTGTGTGCAGGTATTTGCTCTGAGTGCACACCACAACACCTGATTTCAGTAATTAGGCCCCGAGCCTTGTTAAGCAGCAGAGCTCGTTAGTGAAATCAGGAGGCTGAGTTCAGGGTTGGAGGAAGTAGAGTGTGGACGGCCCGGCTGTCATCGGGTTCCTCTGCTCCGAAAGGTCTGTTTATTCTTCAACTATGAAAAAGAACTCTCCAACTCTTTAACTTACCACCATATAAAACGTCATTTTTATATATATATACACACACACACACACACACACACGTGGTCTATTAGACTAGTTTTGTCATCCAAGATGTTTATGCTTTTAGCCATGATTATGATTACAAAATATGTATCTTTGATAATTTTTCTCTATTTGTACAAGCTAACGCTAAACACATAGGATTACCAACAGTGAATAATTCACGTTTGCTAGTTAGCTTGCTTTTATCTATTTGTTGTTCTGGCTAAGTCGGTTATGAACAAAATGAATACATTTTATTCGTAATTTTTTATTCAAAAACTGGTTATTAAATGGCTATGATGGTTTACTAATTCCCCGTTTGAACAAGCTAATGCTAATGAGCTACTATTAGGAATGGCTACATAGCTGATTAGCGTTTAACGTATATAGCTGTACATACATAGCCGATTAACATAATATTTTGTATATACGTGGTCTATTAGACTAGTTTTGTCGTCTAAGGTGCATTATGTTTATGCTTTTAGTCATGATTAGAAAACATGTATCTTGGATCATTTTTCTCTATTTGTACAATATAATGCTAAACACTTAGGATTAGCAACTAGTTAGCTTTCTTTTATCTATTTGTTGTTGTGGCTAAGTCAGTTATGAACAAAATGAATAAATTTTATTCGTAATTTTTTTATTCAAAAACTAGTTATTAAATGGCTATGACTGTTTACTAATTTCCTGTTTGAACAAGCTAATGCTAATGAGATAATATTAGCAATGACTATATAGCTGATTAGCGTTCGTTTTCTCTAAACGTTATCATGGCTATGTTAGTTAATAACAAATTAATACATATGATATTACCATTGTGTCTCGACTCCTCTTTACATCTTAACTGTCCATGATGTGTTACTTATTTCCTACGGTATGTGTACAAGCTAACGCTAAATAGCAACTATTAGCAACGGATAAATACTGTAGATGGTTAGCGTCCCCCGCTGTTGTGCCCATGTCTGTTAATAACAAAGTTATACATATAATCTAATAGGATTTTTTTTTTTTTTTTTTACTGTAAAAGCTCTTTACTTCTTAACTGGGTTTTCAGTTTATTAATTCCCTGTGTGTAAAAGCTAATGTTAACCATTAGCTATAGCAACTATTAGCCAGTTAGCTGGTTGAAGTTTTTCCCTTCAAAAACACTTTACTTCCTGGCTTGATCGATTTCCTGTGTGAACAAGCTAATGCTAACCAGTAACTGGTTAGCTCACTTTTTTACTCATTTTTTTTTATTATTATTCATTATGTGAGATATTACAGATTAATCCATTTAATATTTAAGTTATTTCCTCAAAACATCTTTAGCTAATGCTAAATACTATTATTAACACTACTAGCTATGTCTACTATTAGCAATGGACAAAAAGCCAAATAGCCTAATGAAATTAGCTAGATTTCACTCCTTTCAATGTTGTGGCTCTGTTATGTCAGTTATTAACAAATCAATACATTTTATTCTCGATTTTTATGTTTTCTTTTACTCAAAACTACTTACTGGATGTTTAAAACGAATTACTTAACCCTTGTGTGACCAAGCTAATGCGAACCGACTACTATTACTACTATAGTTAACAGCTAAATAGCTAGTAAGCATGTTTTTTTTTTTATTTTTATTTATTTGTTATTGTGCCAATGTCAATTATTAACAAATGAATACAGTTAATGTTTGTTGTTCCTTGAATGGCTATGTAGGATTTCCAGTGTGAACAAGCTAATGCTAATCAACCACTTGATTGGTTGATTAGCATTAGCTTGTTGGTTAGCTCACTTGTTCTATATTCATTGTCGTGGCTATGCCAGTTGTTACCAAAACTGTTGTTGCCCCCAAAAAACTCTTTGTTTCTTTAACAGCTATGATGGATTCCCCGTCTTAACAAGGTAATGCTAACTGACCACTATTAGAAACGGTGAACTAGCTTGTGGTCTGTGTTTATATTTATATGTATATTCAGTATCATGGCTGTGGCAGTGATTCAAGCTTACCCAGGCTAGCTTACCCAGGCTAAAACTACCTAGCTACCTTTTACTAATTGCGTCATTGGTGTATTTACATTATATTACTCGAAAAATAAGCCTAAAACAGTTTTTGACAGCCTTGAAGTTCCACTTTGCCTCATTTATGGCTTTAACCAGGAGACATTTTGGGTCAAAGTAACTGTGAAATTACAAAAATAAAGGCGTATAACACAAGCTTAATGACATATGTTAGTATGTACAGGTATAGTATACTATAGAATACAAAATAATTATTGTTGCCGACTTCGTACTCCATGGATTAGTGTGTAGTATAGAGTATACAAGCACACCTGGAGTTTCTACTCTTATCTGTTTCCAGGAAAGTTCTGAACAGGTTTGTTTATGACAGAGTTGCTTCACAGTCACATGACTCTCAGCTTGCAAAACTTTCTTTCCTCCTTTTAGGAAAAAGTAACGTCCATGTCATTTGGCCACTCAGTGCATCAGCTACCATTTCAAGGTGGATGCGTCGGACAACTTCTGAGACGCTCGCTCGGGTTGAAACGGTTCCTCGTGAAGCAGATGCATTCGCCTTGGCACTGATTATTCCACACGAGAACAGCCAGGCAATCTGCTAGGCTAACATATGCTCAATACAAAACACGCTGGAGACTGACAGGTAGAGGAGGGAGAAAAATCTGTCTATATGTTTGAGGATGGATGCAGACGGCATGCCACGTTATGGGCATGTGTTTCTCTCGCTGCCTTGCTCGAAAAAAAGGTGTGTAAAAGAACGCAGGGAACACTTCGGCTCAGCTCGCGTTTTACGCTTTTGATTTAAAAAGTCACAAATTTTTAGCTTTACTGTTAAATCGGGACGGTTTTTGTTCAAGGTGTTGGTTTAGATCAAATGTTTACGTCGGATGAAAAAAGAAATTGCTACCGTGGTACGTTTCAGCCAAGAGACACGCAACCATGTCCAACAGTATTATGAGGTCAAGTGCTACACGATAGCATATTTCTCAGACAAGACTAATCCGGAAAAATTCTATATCCGAGAAATGCATTTTCGAATAATTATGTTGAAGTAAACACAGCCTCCATTATTTAAAAATACACAGAGTGTCCGAAAAGTCAGGAACCAATGGAGGTTCAACTACATACAGCTCTTTTGAACTGTTTTACCATGCTTGAGTAACTGTATAACCTATAATGGATGTCAGTCCAGAGCTATTGAGCCCAGCGCGAGCTATATATATTTTAACTCTACGGGTTGCACAGATTGGGACCTTTAATGTTTAAAAAAAAAAAAAATGGACTTGCATTAGACACATAAAAATTTTTGCATCATCATACCCCTAACGATAATGCATACCACATAGTACTCAATACCAGATGAAAGCAATTACGGAGAGTTCATACTCAAACTGATATTAAGCCTTCAGACGTAACTACAGACTAAAGCGCCGTTCAGAATTACTTCCATAAAGCGAGCTGTAAGCATAGCAGATGAATGCTCATTCAGCTTATCCTTTGCACTGACTTAACAAAAACACTGCCATTGTTTTATTACTTCAACAACTCAAAATAACTAAATAAAAATCACTATAAAAATAGCCTACATACGGCACACGCATTCCAATTTCACCCTTCCTAAGCTTCACACTTTCCGCCACAGTACTTCTAGTTCATTGTGTTTAATAATAGAACGCACTGGATCAAGTGCTATTTTATAAGCTGCTAGATAATGAGGGTGGAATCCATTTTGTTAAGCTACAACTGAACAAGCGATTAATAAAACTTAAGTACATGCATAAGTCAACTTTAACTCGGCAAGCAACTTTCCCTGCACAAATGCTGACATATCTTTTGGACTTAAGTTGCTGAATCTGAATATAGTGTATTAAATGGAGTGTTAATTGGGGGAAAATAAACGAAATGGCGCCTGAACGGGATGGTGAAGTGCGTCGATTTTAATTTTGAAGGAGTCCTTGAACATCTAAAAACAGATCTGTGTCACGTTTTTAAATAAATTCTTGATTTAAGTAATTAATTGAAGTGATTAAATAAAAAGCATTCTTTGTGGTGGACGTAGATTTCAATAAAAGTACCAAAGCCAAACAAGCAGCAAATATTAATAGTCTAAAGAATTTCTAAAGATTTGTTTATTGAAAAATCACAGGAATAACGTTGCATGTCGTGATTGAAGGTAAGTAAAAAATGTTTTTAAAAAAAAAAAAAAGTCAGCGTAAATAAATGCTTGAGATGCTTACAGATCCTCTCTCTCTCTCTCTCTCTCTCTCTCTCTCTCTCTCTCTCACCCTTTATGCGACTTCATTTTTATGTCCCATTTAAAAGCCAAACGCATCAGACAAGTCACTCAAAGTGGGACTCATGGGACATGGGAGCCCTGGATCTGCCCATCATTAGACATAGTCTCGCACTCGCATTACCTTTTGTTCAGACTCCCAGAAAAGTGAAAATCTTTCATTTTCCAATTTTTAATCAGAACCATTCATGAATGGAAGGAAGTTGCAGCTACACAGCTTAAAGAAGCAACATGAGCTCAGATATTTAACACTCAGATAGTTAAGTTGCAGTTTTACAAAGCTCTGACACTGGAGACTCCTTCCATAAATGTTAAATAACCATCTTCTTACGGAAAACTCCATTATATCTATATATGACTATAACTACAAACTTGTTACTATAGGATACGATAAAAAATGAATTACAAGACATCTGTGGGCGGGAAAAAAAGAATTTCCGGCCAATCAGATTTGAGAATTAACAGTACTATGACTAATCTAACAGATGTAAATAAATTATATCTATATTATATATATATTTTAATCATATAGCTAACGTTTGGTTCTTTCCAATAGATCCTAGCAACGAAGCCCTGTTTTTTTCCTCTCTTGAAAGAAAAAAAGTAGTTACTAACTTCATTTTCTACATTTTGTTCTTTTCTTCTTTTTTTTTTTTAGTCTCGAGTTATTTTTCTTGCTTTGACACACAGCCGGTAAATCTGCAGTCTCCTCAGCACGTCCGTGACAGCAGCTAAACACGACCAAACAAAGGCACAAACAAAGCACCTCTTCTCAATTTTCCAAACGACTTGTCCATTTTATGAGAATACATTTTTTTTTCCTCCCCCTTCTCCGTCATGCCTCACTTTTTTTCCCCTCCTCTCAACAAGGCAATCACCTTTCTCATATACATCTGTACAAATTGATTTCCTCTTTACAAGAGAAGATAAAGACCATGGCAACAGAAATACCTGTAAGTGAGGGATAATTACGGAGCGAGATACCCCCCGTGGAGCCCACTCACCAAGTCCCCAACAACATGCATTTAAAACCTCAATAGCGCTCGACAGCCTCTCGCGAATAAGCCCGAGATTTGATTAAAATTATAGTTCTTTTGCTCTTACTTCATCGATTAAGATAAGCATCTTGCTCGGGACATTTTTATATATGTATAAAGATGGGGCTGGTACAATTTAACATTTTCCTCCTGCTGCTCAGCATAAAAGGATCCCTAAGGGCCACCACTTTCCTCTCACCTGTATAAAGCGCGTGGCTCGAGAATGGCAAATGTCTGTTAGGCGCGGCGTTCTACAAAGACGTTTGGAGAGAAAATGTCACACCGTTGTTTGCATTTTATCGCCTGTTTTGTGTCAACCGGTTCTGGTTTCTGACAGTCCTTTGGTTTCAGGACAATCCTAGTAGCCCAGGGAACGCGTGTGTGTGCGTGCGTGTGTGTGCGCTTTTATGAATTTCTTAACACATTGCATTAGATTACAGAGAATGCAAGGCAATATGTAATAATTCTAAACCAAGGCTGCTGTTTGATATGAGGAATGAAACACTTCGGGACAGTGTGTTATAATAAAATAACTTGCTTCGGGGCGGTAACAGTAACCCCGCCTCATGCCGGATGTCATCACACCACCCTGTTGTGGATTACTTTCCCATAATCGCACGCCGTTGTGTTCTAATTTGCTACTCTCCGAACAAACAAATAGGATATGTTGAGGTATTATTTGCATTAAATACTATATAAACATTTTCCATCATGGCTGCTGTAACATAAGTGAGAACACGAACTTATCAAGTTTGTTTCTCCGACATATATAAAAAGTAAATAACTGCAATCGTTTGTAGGCGGTCATGAATTATAGACGGATTAAACATGTCAGGACACGCCGTCATTGGAAAACGATCAGCTACGTGGTGGTAATAGTCGACTCCTCCTCATCCTCATCCTCATCCTCATCACACCCTCATTGATTCTTGTCCTACGACAGCACGCCACAAAGTGTTTTCTTCCTTATATAATCCACAGTGAAATGTTCAAACTGCGTCTACACACTTCTGTCTTGTTACTAGAACAACCCCAGTGAAGTTACAACCATTCTCAGGTTAATCTGAGGATAATCTGTAAGAGGTGTTCTTTAACTTCGATGTCTAGATCTACTGTCATTATAAAAACATGACCCTGTTTAGGCAATTTTGTTTAAAATGCTTCAGATTTCACGTTATTAGTCTGTTTGCCAAGTCCGAATCAGATAATCTGAGATTATGTGGGGAAAATTATTCACTTTGGTGACACCTATTTCTAAAAAAAAAACAAACAAAAAAAAAAAAAAACAATGCAAAATAACAAAAAATAATAATAATAATAATAAGATTTTCATTTGACTCACCTATGTAATTTTGTGAGTCACATTCATTTATTTTAATTTCTTTCTTTCTTTTTTTTTTTTTTTTTTTGCTCATTGGGCCAAATCGCCAGAACACATGGTATTTCTGCAGGGCTACAGCTCTGTCCTTTGGCTCAGTTTTACAGCTCACGTCTATTGAATACATAAATAAATAAATAAATAAATAAATACGCCGCGTTTTTCATCCACGTCCTGCATTTGAGTCGATTCCGAGTCGACTCGCATGCACTTGAAAGTGGACCCTGACCACCTCGCTCAAACGCTCTCTGATCCACTGGTGGTTCCGAATCAACCCGTGTGCGATTACTGCGTTCTCACACGAAGAACCGCACCGAGATGGAGAACCCACCGGGGATCCGTTCAAACAGACTAAATACGAAGGTAAGAACGAATGTCATGTCATAATCGGGTGCAGGATTTAAATCCGGGACGGATCTACGTCCAGAATCGATACCTGGAGGAATTTGATTCAGTTACTTGCTTTACTTTTCCTCGTTGTCATCATCTCAAATAAGAAGAGCACTCTACGTATGTGCGTTGACTATATTAACCAGATAAATTATTACAATTAAGGTCATCAGCGTCTTACTCGAGTGGTCAAGTGGAATGAAATCAAGGCATTAGTTCCCACCACTTTCAGCTTGGTCTCACACACACACACACACACACTCTGCTGAATGAAACCACGAACCACGATCACTTCTGGCACTTATTAATTAGGCTCGAGATTTCAGAGCATATTCTGCGTGTATCTTCAGCCAGGCACGTAGGCGTCAGAAGGAAGGAGAGAAAAGTTCTGTCACACGCAATAATACAGCAGCCAGCGATTGTCAGGCGCAATTACTCGCCGTTAAAGAGACCAAACAATTCAGGCCTGCTATGAAGACTCGTAGCCCAAGGGTCGTGTTGATCGTGGACAGCCAAACAGCCAGAGCTACACGATGTTCATCAATCTGTAGGACTGAAACTGACGCGAGTCATGGATGGAGGTGCATGCTGGGAAAATGAAGACCGAAACAATCCTTTAATGGACTAGAGTCAGGGCTGACTACTGTAGCATGCTTATATTGTGATTTCCAAAAAAAAAAAATCACGTTTATTCATGGCTGAGATTGGCGCATCGATAAACCGAAGATGAGATACGACTTCCTTCTTACGTCACACTGCTGTTGAATTCTCGATTCTGATTGGTTGGAGGACGTTTTCTCTGACAGAAGTGCAGCCGCAAATCACAGGTTTATATTAAACACACTCATTAATATCTACTACCTTATCATTTCTATAGTAGTTGATATTGATATAAGTTTTCTGTGAGGAGAAAACGTTCACATTTTAGGAAGGAGTCTCCAGTATCGGTGCATCAGAGGTCAAGCCTGAACATTTTGGGGTTTTGGTTGTTTTGTTTTTTTTGTCTTATTCACTTCAAGAGAACGCAAAAAGAAGCGAAGCCGGTGAGGGAACAGCTGTTTATACAGTAGCTGCTATGCCGTAAGTGAGAAGTTGTTTCACGGATGTTCCACAACATTTAAAGTAACTACAAATCCGATAAAAAGTGTAATATCGTCGTTTAACATATTAAAACTGTAATCATTGTGGTATAAGAGCAGTAAAACACTTCCGAACAGAACACCCTGAAGCGTTTTATTCCTTATACTATATTACTTCCCCACTCCATGGACGATATTTGCGTGATTAAACCGAGAATTTTTAGAAATGGACTTGTGAAATTTTTGGAATGGAACCAGAACGGATGAGACATGGAACATTTAACGACGACACACAATGCCGGTTATTATTTTGCCTACTTTTTAAACCCGTTATTGAGCTGTACCACTTTCTATATTCTCTGTATTCCATTTTTTAAATGAGTTTATCCATTCAGATTTCTTTCCCCACCAAATTTTCCTTGATATCTTCTCACGCCACATGAGGGACTCTGCAAAAGAAGGAGGTTCTCATACACAGGTTTTGTTTGCAGTGTGATTCCTCCAGAGATGGAGAAAAACCCGTTGCTAACGCGCAACATTAAAGCCTTGATCAAAACCACCACCACCACCACCATGGAGGAGGATGCTGAAGAGGAAACAACAATGAATAAGGTGATTAGCAGCACAGTCTCAATACACAAAGAAAGTAGAACTCCCAGTTGTTGTTGTTGTTGTTGTTTTTTTTGCGTTTAAAAGTCAGCGCCGTTGTCTTTGTTTACACGTCAAACTTTCGACGATGCGATGGAGAAACGGGGCTACATATGATATGCATACACGGATTCCAGAGAGCAAGGATGACTAATATTCTCCCACCATGGAGCAGAACCATCATTCTCCCTGGCAGAGCCCAAAGGAAAGCCATGGCTGCGTCCTAATGAGCTGTTCAGAGATGCGGCTGCCTAATGGAACGTCGTAAAAGATCCCCTCGTCTGCCCCAGAGCCCTCTACCTGAGGAGACGAAGGACACGGAGTGTACCGGGGGAAGAGGCGAATTGGTGATAATCTGCGTCATTCATATTACGCATCCTGACACAAATGATCAGATAATTCACATCCGAAGCGAATTAACATCTGTTGTTTGAATGGGGTTAATGTCTAGCAATTCATCAATTTCACAGGCTTAGATTGCTGACCAGAGATTCTCACATCGTTCCCAAGCTTGGACTGCCGTTTGAGCTGGAAAAAGGGAGACCTGTAACGAAACAAAAATTGGAAATAAGTTAAATTGGAATAGATGTCAAAATTAAACCCTTAACAATTCTGCTTAAAGAAACATTTTGACCAAAAAAATAAAAAACGTACTCGACTTTGTGGAGTTGTTCCAGGTCTCGGACTCGATTTTGTGCTTTCTGACACCGCATGACCCACTCATATATCTTTAAATGTGGACATCACAAGCTACAAATAAATAAATAAATAAATAAATAAATAAATAAATCGGCGGCCATCTTGAAGCTAGCTGTAGAATCGCTGACATGTCGGTATTCTACAGTTTAAGAACTATATCGAATAATACACTATTTAAGAAGTAGCTACTTAGTACGTAGTTTTGAATTATACTGCATCAGCCAAATAGTAGGCGTGGCCTAAAAACTCGTATGAATTGTATTAGACATGAAATCAGCCTTTTCTTTGAAAAAAAAAATTACATTAGACACGCAAACGTCATAGCTCAAGTGCAAAACTAAATCAGTAAACATTGAATATGTCACCAAACATAAGCATAAACGCAATATTGTGACTTTTTTTTTTTTTTTTTTTAAATCCTTAAGTCTTAATAACAGTGCGAAACCAAAATTCCCTCAATGTGATGTACGTGTACAGTATATTTGAATGAAATGACTATACTAAGACATATTAAGAGCTTGTGTGAAGGAAGAGAACGTCGCTGCCCGGAAGAGAACACCGTCACCGTAAATAAACATTCCAGCTTTCCAACACTCATTCATTACTCCTTATATAATTTATCCCATATCGTTTAATTGATTGATTTTTCGACATTTCATTTCATTCACACTTCTCTAAAATCCTCATTTCAACATACCAAGATTTGGGACGTACTAATTCTCATCTCGGATGCTATTTGGTACGGATAGTGTGCCGATTGGGATGCAGGGATGGGATACACGCTACCGTATAGTCGATTGTTGAGGACTGTTCTCCTTCCACAATGCTACTTATTAATGCTAATGCAGAACGATGGAGGTGAAGATGGAAGAAAAACGACACAAATTCCATCCCAGGAAGGATGATGAGCAGTGAATGGCGTGTCCTATGATCGGACTCACGCTCACAAACATTTCAAGCAACTTTGGGATTAGCGAGAGGTTAAACGTGGCATAAAACGATTGGAGAGTACATTTTTGGGGTTCTTGGTTTTGTGAAGTAATTGTTTGGGGGTTTTTTTTGAGGTGAGAAAACGTCAATGCGATTACAGACAAAGAATAATCTAACCCTAGATGAATTGTGCACAGTCTGATCAAGGACGTGAGCTATGAAGGAGAAGAAAAAACCTTTTCTGCTCAGATTGTGTTTAAAACAAGTTTAGTTTAGCATTAGCAACATGAACACATACAGTATGATGTTTTCTGTACGTTATTTTGAACACACATGACTTCCTCCTACAGATCGTGCGATGGAATGCTTTCAGCACTGCATACAGTGTGTGTGTGTGTGTGTGTGTGTGTGTGTGTGAGATCCTCAAGATCTCTCTGTATCTCACACACACACACAATATTGAGTCTAATATGTGTCTTCCAACACTATCAATTATCAATGATGTGCATAATTAATAAATAGGAGACACTTTCCTGTACTGGATCAGAGTTCGAATCCGTGTAGTTGTCAAACATTGTCAAATTTTCTGTCTGCAATAAATCCTTAAAAATGCAGACAGTCAAAATGAAACCAATTTGTTTCACACTATTGATTTGGAACAATTATTCCTGTGTGTGTGTGTGTGTGTGGGAGAGAGAACTGGAAGATTATTACAGAGAGTACAAACACTAGGTAGATGATGATGCACAACAAAATGGAGGATGGACGTTACGACTCAGGAACAGGACACTATACGTTATGGGATAAATATGTAAGGAAGAACACACTTGAGGGTGTGCTGTTATAGGGAAATAATCAATCAATGATGGTGTGATGAAGCAGAGTTACTGTTATTCCTTACGGTCGTACTTTTTATCCGTTTATAGTTGCGCTTCGTGTCGATATACGTCAATGAAGAGCACGATTAATGGAGGAAGTCATCACCGAATTCATTCACACTAAGTGAAATGAGCCCAAAAATATATTTACAATGACTACTATTTATTTTAAACATTATTATTGTTTGTTCTGGATAGTCATCCGGGTAAAGAGTGTGTGTGGGTGGGTGTGAATCCAGACAGAAAATTAAATCCTAGGTGAGTGAGTATAGACGAGGGGGGGGGGGATTCTTATTGAAGGAAAAAAAACAAAAACAAAACAACAACAACAAAAAAACATAGTACAATTAAATCAAGCTTAATTCTATTTTGATAATTGCCGGCGTTTGCGGCCCGGGCTCGCCGTCGGGGATGTTGTGACTTGTGTACGAGACTGACAATGAAGTCGGCAACAACAGCTGCTCGGCGGCGGCTAGCTCATGTAGCTCACCGCTCAAGTCTTGTCAGTCACATTTCCCCTAATTAACTAACATCTGCTTTCCATTTTCGGTTACACTGCATCGCCAGCTTGTCTCATCTGAATTTGTGACTCCTGACCTCCCCCGAGGAAGGCGCTACTGTCAGAAGAAGCCCACCGAATCCAACCGAGTGCCACAGGGAAAGGGTGGGGGAGAAAAAGGGGGCTTCCTTGAAAGCAGAAATAGCCCGTGATTGAACGGGAGAAGAGCTGTCGCTCGTGTCAGTGAACCTCAGACACACGTTCAGCGCTTGAGACGAGAGGAAACGGCTGAGAGAGAGAGACAGAGACAGACAGAGAGAGAGAGAGAGAGAGACTGGCACTCCATTCGGGTCCTCGCTTTAACCATCCTCCTTTGACTTTCATTTTTTGGGAGTAAACCCCCACCCACAAAGGACTAAAATACCCAACAATGTACACTGTCAGTCCCTTGGGCTCGGTTTATTCCCAATTTTATCTCAGCCGTGTGTGTGTGTGTGTGTGTGTGTGTGTGTGTGTGTGTGTGTGAGTGTGCATTATGCATAAAGAATGAGAGGGAATAAATAATACTGGTTCCCGCAATACACTTGTGCATCAAAAACCTCTGAAATAGCACTTAAACAAGACAGACAGACAGATTTAATATACTGAAAGATTAAATATCAGTTGCGTATAACATTCTTAAATAATGAATTATAATGTTAAATAACTCAATTATTACAAATAATATTTAAATAAATAATTACAGACAGAAATGTATACTCAG
>JANDJT010000228.1:2007595-2021248 GCA_024331685.1 Stegophilus panzeri | reverse complement strand
CATTCTGATGATTGACATGAACGTTAACTGAATTTCTTGACCCGTATCTGCATGGCTCTATGTATTTTTGCAGCTGGCTACATGATTTCCTGCAAGTGAAGAGGTGTTCCTAATAAAGTGGTCACACCTCGTACACGTTTATTTAAAATGGTGGACTCCCGCCGGTTTGTGCTAAAAATTGCGTTTGGGCTAAACTCACATTTTTCTGGTTTATCTCTGTATAAAACTGTTCGTGACGTCATAACACTGGCTCGAACGATTGAACCAATCAGATCTATTATGCAAATTGACAAAGGATCGTATAGTACATTGAAAGCACAGCGACAGAACCGCTCGCGAGCTAATGTTCGTGATGATCAATCTCTTCGGTCGTTACGGTAACACGTTTGGCTAGTTTATATATCTAGCTAGCTGGATATTTAGGATGGCGGAAAGACTTGGAAGCGTTTCCGATTTGCATACTCATGAATATTCACGATATTCTTAAAATGAGGTCATTTTTAAATGTAGAGATGTTCCTAGGCCATTTTTAGTTCAGAATTCTAGTTTAAAATTGTATAGAGCAACACAACAAGCACGTCTTGTGCCCCATTACACCTTTTTTCATCACAAAGCAACTTTTATTTATTTATTTATTTATTTATTTATTTATTTATTTATTTTAAAAGTTGAGGCCGTAAGGAACTTCCTCTGAACTTTAGGAAGACACTTCAAGAAGCAAAAAGAGAATCCAGATCTCATGAGAAATTCGTACAAAAGAAGACAATTATTTTTTTGATTCCTTCAATATGCGGTCATTTAAAAAAAAAAAAAAAACAACAACAACAACAAAAAAAAAAAAAAAAAACACACATATAAACGCTAACCATATTCTTAACCTTGCGACTTGAGTCGTGTGGATTTTTTTTTTACGAAGTGTCAGTACATGTCGAATTCTACAACTAGCGTGCCGCTAGTATCTGATTATCTGATTAGCAAACGTGCAATTAAGTGACCCAAGTTGAAACGGTTTGCTGAAATGAATACGCCCAACATCAAAATCAAAACAGCAGATGGTGAATTCAAGCATGATTGAATCTGTATCGAATTTTAAACAACGTTTTTCCATGGGTGAAATATGTTGCATCAGTCAACAACTCTATCGGTTTTATTTTTGGGAGACTCGGTCATCCAGGAGGATCAGGCGATTCAAAATGTCAAAGAAAAGTTCCGATGAATGAAATAAAATTCTGTTATAACCCCAGAACCTTCTGCAAAGAGTTTTATTCCTCTTATACCACAGCAATCTACCAACAATCATATATTTTTTCCCCTTTATAAACCAATCCCATTATAGTTACGTTTAATGTTACCCAACAACTTCCTGTCAGTCATCGCTAGCTTCCTGTCATCACCCTCGCTTTCTCTTGAAGTGAATACGATGAAAATTGCCAATCGCAATGTTCTTAAGTCTTTCATAAAAGTTACAGCTTCACCTCTGGCTGTTACAAAAGCGCTGACACTGGAGACTCCTTCCTCCTCCTATGTTCAACAAACGTGTTTTTTTGGTTTTTTCTTTTCTTTTCTTTATTAAATAGCAACTTATTGGTTTATTAGTAAACTTTGATTACGTGAAGCATTCGCCAATCGAGTCCCAGCGAATGAGCCGTTGCTATAGAAACGGTGACGTATTCGAACGAGGGCATTAATACGGTATAAACCTGTGATTCGCAGCTGCGTTAATGTCGGTGCTGCTGTTTTAGAAAATTAAATCAGCACCTTCTGACCAATCAGAATTGAGAATTCAACAGCAGTATATTTGTAGAAGACGCATATGTATGAATATTAATTGTTATTCATGGAGTATTGTTATTATTATTATTATTATTATTATTATTATGACCGTTATTACACAATGCTGCTATGATTACATGAGGTCTTTAGCAGAAACATCTCAGGAATATCAGTTCGTAAACATTTGACTTCGCGATATCTCTGGATCGATGGACGTAACCTACGATGAGCGACCGAAACGTGTGTAATACTCGTGTAAATATGCAACTTCTCCGGCTCATCCTACCGAACGTGTAATTTAACCCTCCTACTGCGGAGGAAAAGACGAATCAGATGTTGGGAACTCCAGCTGGAAAGTTTAAAAAAAGAAAAAAGAAAGAAAGAAACCAAGGGGAAAAAAAAAAAAAAATTCATTTGGGGTGTATGCCAAGAAAGACAGGTAATTACATGCAGAGGAATACCTTTCCTGACCCGAGCGCATTTCTAACAAAGCCACCTGCATTTCCAGCTGAAAGCACTGCGCTGAAAGCATTTGTCATTTCAAATCTAATGCTCCTACTGTGAGGAGCGAACACACAGCCGAGCCCCAGTCGAGTCCACAGAAACACTCGCCACCGTGTCATACCTACACCTCGCTCACTCTCACACACTCCCTCACTTTCTCTCTCTCACTCTTATTCTTACTCAGTCTCCGTGTGTGTGTGTGTGTGTGTGTGTGTGTGTGTGTGTGTCAGACTGAGCGCACGGCTTTGGCTCAAATCAGGAGAGCTGTAATCTGCTGCTGAAATTCCCAGCAGGAAGTGCTCATTAATTTGGCCACTGCACTCTGTGTCACAGTTCCTGTCGTGCCGAGATGTAAAAAAAAAAAAAAAAAAAAGAGAGAGAGAGAGAAATCACACCTTTGGAAAGCTTTAATTTACCTTTTCAACTGAAAAAAAAAATATATGAAATAAATATATAAGAACGAGAGGCGAGAGAGAGGGAGCGTTACTGCATTAGGCCAGGAGCTCAGCATAGTTTAATGAGTCCTGCTACACACACACACACACACACACACACACACACACACACACACACACCAAGTTGAATTTCAATAGTAATAGTGCACAATCTGTCCTAATTGAAATGAAATCAGCTTTCACACACACACACACACACACACACACACACACACACACACACACTTATGTAAAATCTCTAGAACAGCAGCTCTGACGGCAGAGTCAGCTGTAATTCAAATCGCACTTGTGTACAGTCGGCGCACCACATAAATGTTTGTTTTTGTCCAAGGGTGTAATCGCGGAGTTTTCCGTGTGTTACGTTTATGGAAGGAGTCTCCAGTGTCAGCCATTAAGCGGTTTCTCAAAAGCATGACAAGCTGCAGTTATGTCACTTATTAAACTCAAGATTAAGTAAGAAAAACAAACAAACAAACAAACAAAAAAAAAAAACAGGTGATAATAACAGGAAGTAAGAACACGATCATGGACGTTCCACAACGTGAAATGTAACTATTAAAAGGAATTAAAAAAGTACAGTGTGGTATTCTTTAATGAATAAATAAATAAATAAAAACATATATATATATATATAAATAATCGGCAGCATTGGCAAACTGCTGTTGTGTAAGAGGAATAAAACACTTATATCAAAAGGGTGTGCTGTTCGTGGAAACGAGTCGACTTCGGAGTGACTCGATGATGATGGTTTTCACTAACGGCACATTCTGGAGTGGTTTATATCTTGTGAACGTCACCCAGAGATCCTGGCAGGAAGAACTGTAAAAGCAGAAATACGCCGTCACACAAGGGGTCAGAACCACCAGTCATGAGAACAGGTGATTTTTTTAGAAAGATTTTTGCA
This sequence comes from Stegophilus panzeri, assembly GCA_024331685.1. Classification (NCBI taxonomy): domain Eukaryota; kingdom Metazoa; phylum Chordata; class Actinopteri; order Siluriformes; family Trichomycteridae; genus Stegophilus; species Stegophilus panzeri. Next base: position 2,017,612 of record JANDJT010000228.1, on the reverse strand, counting down.
GAAGCAAGCGCTCTTAGCAACGCCTGTGCATCCCGGAAACGTAGTTTCTGTTTGTTGTGAAGTTTATACGTATAGCAGCGCTGCTGTAGCGAGATGAGGACGGAGAGAAAAGGAAAGAGAGAGAGAGAGAGAGAGAGAGAGAGAGAGACCTATAAGCGTTTTAAGCGATCACTGACACAATCCAATTACAATGCCTATCAAACTCAGCTTCACAGGTTCTAGTTTCTAATTGCCTGGCAAAAATTGACACTTGAGTTGCAACACTGTAATATAATAGGGGGCCAAATTAAATTTGATCGAGGGGCAGAAAACGACGCTATCACTCAGCCGGGCGGAAAAGAGATCAACCGGCATGATATAACGGATCAAAAATGAAAATTATTCATTAATCGCGTTGGGTTTTCCAATAATGGAAATGACACAGTTCAGACGCTGGCGTAAAAACACTATTAATTAAAGGGATGATAGATCTAACAAGGCATGGAGAAGTGTTCTTCTGCTCAGCTCCGAGGTGAAGATCGGGCTGATTGGCGGGCCACTGCTCCGGTGTGTGTGTGTGTGTGTGAGGCAGCTGCAGTGACTGTGTATGAACACATACAGTATATGGATGTGTACTTGGTTGGTGACAGCAAGAAAACAAAAGGTATCTCTCTCTCTCTCTCTCGTCCCCTGACCACTAGCCGACCTCGGGTGTGTGAGGGGAGAACTGAATGTGTGCATGTGTGTGAAGCGTGTCGGTTGTCTGTGACCCCGGCAGGCAGAGCGGATCGCAACGCGGCTCGGCCTCGCTCATCTCGACCACCGTAATTGGGTCAAAACACCACGTTCTCTTATTGATGTGTAAATGCTAACCGTCGAGGCGTGTCACTTCCTGTGATATTAAAGAACACCTCTACAGGACGAGTGCGGGAGATCGGTGCCACCCGGAATCACAAGATTTTACAGCTCCAGGCCTCAGAAAGTACACACTTTCCATAGAGATACGTGTCCAGACTGACGGTCGCAATCGAAATGATTCAACCCTCAGTGCAAATCAGGTTTATTGTGAGTGATTAGGTGGGTGCCAATACTTTTATACCCTTATAACGATTCAGCTTGAGGATTTCTGATATTAAACCAGAAACTGATAAGGAGGAGTTCTTCACAGACCAGCAGAACCCGTGACTCTCTGCATGATACATCCCACAAGTTCACGAGAACTCCAGTGAAGATCCGAGACTGCCCGATTCATCGCTGATCTACTTCCTGTATTGACCCGCATTTGTTCCAGCAATTTTTCAAAGCCCAAACGACGATTCTGACACGAGCGCCAGAGTTTATAAGTATGTGTTCCAGGCCTGTAATTGGGTATCGATGGCAAACGATTGTCTCCATTTCGCCTTTTTTTCCACTTGGACAAGCTAGTGGAACTTGAAGGGAACCTAATTATACCCCCTGCTGAGAAGGCTAGACCCAAGCAAGACTCTCAAACTCTTTATCCTCTTCAAACTTTCACCCGAACACGAAAGTGAAACGGATAAACGCCGGGCTCGCCACGAAACAGAATTATAAACAAACACGTAACCCGATGCTGCAACTAAATGAAGCGTATCGTGGAAATCAGCATGCATCGGAGTATCCATCGTTTAGCTAGCAATAATCGATCTAATCGTATCGTATAGTACGTGTACGATACGCCAACTTTTCGGGACGCCAGTCTTTGCAACCCCAAAGAGTAGTTCTACCAGGAAGGAAAGAAGAAAAGTTTACTTTCTTTCTTCTTATATGAGGAAAAAGATCTCTCACACCGCAAATTTACGCGGAAGTTTCTAGTGTTCACGTCTTAACTAAAATAAACGAGTGGCAAAGTTTTTCCCGGCGAGTTCCCGGTGGTTTTATTCACTCAAAATAAATTTTTAAAAAGTGCCGTTTTTCTACCATTTTCAGCTGAATTTTTTCACTGCCATGCACAATAAATATAGTTCACTGATGTTAGCTATAGAACTTTAATATTTAACGTTAGCCAAGTCATAGGTTTGATTTCACCTTAACGAACTACAAAACATTCTCCATTCACCTCGACACAAAGCGAGGCCGCATCGATCGAGCGAGAAAATCGAGACGAGAGATTACTAACGTGAGATGAGGCGAAGTGGGCGGGGCTTCCGTTAATATCGTATAGTTCAACGTGACACCTGCACAACGGTCAGTCGTTCTAGATTCACATGCGGATTGGCTCATCTGTCCTTTTTATTAGGGAGGAGGAGTTAAGAGAAGATTTATTTGCATATTTTCAAGTGATAACTTGAAAAGGTTGCCAGATCTGCAAGATACGGACTAATGGAGTTATGGACTGCTTCCACATCCCCAAGAAATGACGTTTGCTATTCTTAGCTATTGAATGCCTTCATGTGTTCATGTAGGATCCTCTTTTTTTTTTTTTTTTGCTTTATTTCTGATCTGAGGCTTGTGATCAGTGACCCGAGATCAGACTGGCACTGCCCCTGCTCATCCTGTGCCTGACGTTGTGAAGGATAATTTCGGACCAGAGAACAGGTGGACACTAGCCAGGGGAGACGCTTCAGCCAACGTGCCTAGAAACGGGGGTCAGATTAGGTCACACGTCACATAAATCAAAGTGACATGTTCGCTCAGGCCTGGAGAGGTCTGGCCAGGCCGGCTCCCAGGCCCCATGCGTACTGCGCTACTGACTGCGCTGCTATTTTGATGCATGGATCAGGGGTGCATTTGGAACGGGTCAGCTGACTCGGTTCCAGGACTCGGCTGGAAAAATCTTAAAATGCCGTCTGGTTCCATAGCGGCGCCAGTGGTTCAGAGGGTTCGGCCATTTTGAAGAGGAGGAGAATGAGTGTGCAACGGCATGCACGAATATTTTTTTCCTCAAGTAAGGAATAAAACACTTAATAAGAAGAAAACGAATAAGACGGGAAAGTCGAGTTAACGGACACGATGAACGAATTTTCGTCTGCAGCTTGACCGAGTTACGTCCGAGTAACCGGACACACCCGCTTTAGGTCAAGGCACTTCTCCTGTACGTCTCTGAGACAAGTCTGTCAGTCTGAAAGTTGAAGGAAAGGAAGAAAAAAAAAAAAGGAAAGTCGTCCCAAACTTCCCAACTAGGAAGTTTCTATCACTTTTCTTTCTTTACACAGAATGAAATGGGGTCGATTTGTCAAACCGTATTACGGTCACGCCGTATTTTTGAGCAGAAATCTGACTGTCGAACTCACACAGCCTCTGAAGTTGCAATGCAATTAAATAAAACAATAAAAACGAGTTGTATCTCCAAAGGCGAGGGGGGGGGGGGAGAAGAAAAAATAAATAATAAACCGAAATTAAAAGTCTGCTGCGTGTTGAGATAATGTCACGTTTGGTCGAAATTCTTATGGGCCTTCAACTGCTCTCTTTAGTAAATCTAATTCAAGTTTCCATTAAAGCTTTTCAATATTTTATTCCTCAAACAATTCACTTATGCTTCACTAATCTCAAGTTTGGATGAAAAGGACTTAATTCTCTCTAAATGATTTAGCCAAGTGTCTCTGAAATGCACTCTTATTAAATTAATACTTCTTGCCAATAAACTATGGAAACGGATATCTTATTCGCGGTGAAGTTGATTCGACACCTGGGACCGTCTCGGGAAATAGAGATAATTCCTTGAAAAAGGAAATTGCCAGTTTAACGTCTGGGCCGAATTAGAAGTCTGACTGTGATTTCCCAAACCTTAGTCACGGCAGCACAGTCGCGTGTTACGAGATGATAGAATACTCGGCGTCCCGCGGCTCTTAACCGCAACAATAGACAATCATAGCGGCAAGAAACGGCATTAAGTTTTCTTTTTCTCGAAGGTTCCGAAAGGCCGCACGCACCGTCCTCGTCGGCCGTCTCTCAGCCCGAGTCTCGCCTCGTTTGATGATTTGTCGTCGTTCCTTTTGCGGTTTCTATTTTGGGCGGTTGTTTAGAAGGACGAAATCTTGCAGAATCATGTCGATTATGCAAAACAACTCGTCTCGAATCAGAAACGCCAACGTGAAGGCGTATAAATCTCTTAACGTCCCTCTGGCAGTCTGGGAAAACACGTCGGATGTCGTCTAGATCCTAGGTTTTGACCAGGAATATACTTTGAGATCTCTACTTTAAGAAAACCAACAGCTATTTCACCAAAACAATGTGGACATGTTTTTATTCAGGTTACTTTCTAACCGTGTCGTTTATAACAAGCATGGTGTTCGGTCTAAAACCTCACTAGCTAACCCTGCTGAAAAAAAAACCCCACTAGAAACCATCACCAATTCTAATGGTTTCCACTACAAATACCATTACAAGCAATTAGCTAACCATTAAAACCAATACCATTATCGGTCCTTAAATGGTATTCACTAGACATAACATGCCACCAATAGAAGGCAACAAATTGCCTGTAGAGACCCACAGGGACCGTTACATCTTCCATTAAAACCATTACAAGTTCCACGAGGGTTTGTAGCGCTTTCTTTTTTGTTTTGTTTTTCAGAAGGGAAGTGAGACTTCTTCACACAGTGAATGTCACAGCTTGTTGTAGCGAAACGGACATCAAGTCTGATCAATCCAGTTTGTAATCAGATTCCGGCTGTCAAAATGGCCGCAGGGGTTCCTTCGCCGTCACGCCGTCAAAACAGAGACGACGGTTTTTAAAAAGACGTAATAAAAAGGTCCTTGATTTTCCCCTAATGGTGTAAACGATGTTAGCGTGAACAGAGACGAGACGAGACGGCGACGACGAGGCTCAGAACTGATCTCAGATGTGGAAAGAAAAGGAATTTATTCTAACACGTTAGCTCAGGACGCTTGCGTGGACGTCAAGCCAAGTCTGCAAAGACGATATTTTGGTACATATCTTCACCAGCAGCCATTATATAACAGGATTTCTAATTCTAGACACTTATTCTGTTCCAGAAGCAATATGTGTAACAGAACATGTACGCATCTACGTCCTCGCAAAATATCGCTGTGCGACACGCCATCACACGAGTTTACCGTGCGGTCGCAGGCCGATTTCGATTCGTACGTGCAGTTGTGCCAATTTAAAGCCTGCGCCACTTCCCCGGGATGTGAGATCCAAGATTATCCTGGGGGCATTCGATTCCACGCCACTGACCTTACTCTGGCCCCCGAAACAAGAGGCCTCATGCCATTAGCGCACAGGAAAGGCTTTTAAATGAAATCTAATCTCGTCTGCATCTGATCTGTCCACTCTGGAGCGGGGGAACTTGGCCTGGGTAGAACAGCAAACATCCTCTACCGCTGTATCCTTTTCTTCATCGCTCAATACCCTCGCACAGCAAGAGAGCCATTTCTGTAACAAACGCCCCGCAACAGGTAGCGCCATCGGCTGTAATTTCACTCACAACGGTTGCCCTGCTAACCTGATGTACAGCGACGCTCCGGTGTAGCCTCACACACGCCAGCGCTTAACACCGGCGCCAACGTTTCACATTCTCTCTCTCTCTCTCTCTCTCTCTCTGTACTGCAGGCGGGTTGCTATTTTTATTTTGGGTAATTGCAGGTGTAGTATGTGCTTGTGGCTGAATTGTAGCACTTGTGTTTGTTTCACGAAAATCACTCGGCGCAGCGTAAAGCGGATGTCCGAGCTGCGCTCAGGAAAAGCGTGTAGGGATTTTAACAAGTGAGGAACGCTACGCCAGAAAATAAAGTCCAAGTCGAGCTGCTCTCGCTTACACCTGGTCATTTTATCCGTCTTAAATATCAGGATCAGATCCAGATAAGGACACTGGGGCGCAAGAAGCGTTCCTGCCGGTTATTTATTTATTTTTATTTATTTATTTTTGGGGGGGTGATGTTGGGTGTTACATTATGCCTTAGCCTTGAGTTTCCATATTAGATTAACTCCACCACTTATCACAGTCTCTCTTCTTCTTAGTTCTTTCTTTTCTGGTGTCGAGAAAGGTAAGATAAGTTCATTTTAAAAAAGCGTGTCCAATGAAAATAAACTTGTGCAAGTCCATATGAGGGAATATACAGTAGTTGGTATATATTATGATAGATAATCAGGGCTCCAATTTCCTGTCTTGGTAGTAGTAGTAGTAGTAGTAGTAGTAATAATAATGTATTATTTAATGTTAAAGAACAAAAAAACGTCCACATTATGAACAAAAACAACAGAGTGGAAAAACCCAAAGGATCTGGCAACCCTGGACATATATGATGAAAGTCTTCGAGTAGAATGAAAAGTGAGTGAAAAGTAGAATTCTCTCACTAGAGTGAAATTGCAGAGTAGAAATTTCTGAATTTCTTTGTATTTACAAAAGAAAGATCCCTCTAATTTTTTTTTAAATTTTTTTTTGCTTTAATAATAACAACGTGCACTCGAGCCGGCACGAGTGACTCCACAGGTTCGCATCTACCGTACGTTAGATCAAATCCACCAGAGTGTCATCGGATCACCTGTGTCGAACAGGAAGAGATAAGACTCGAGGAAAATCTGAGCTCTCGTACAAAAAAGAGTGATCGAGATCACAAACCGGACCTAGAAATAAACGTCCCGCTCGTTTCCGGTTCCCAATGAAAAGAACCGAACGAATTTCCCAGCTTTTCATCGTACATAACATTTCCTCACGTTCAACACATCACGTCCGGACGTCCGGCCCGGACTCTCGGGTGTCTGATGAGCGAGTCCGAGTCAAGTCAGAAATCAAGTTAGCGATCCAGGCTTTCGAGTACTACGTTACAGCTTTCCCATTAAAATGTTTATTTCTTGACCGCCATGGTCAGGAAGACCAAGTTCCACAGTACACCGCTCGACGTGTTCTTCCTTTGGTGCCACGTGTATAGTCGAATCATTTTTGCAATTAAATTGTAATCCAAGTTCAAAGTATTTGCGCGTGAAGGATGCTTACACGCAGTAAATATAAAAACGCGTACAAATAAAACGGAAAGAATCGCGTCGAACGGACCCGTAGAAATTCCTATTCGGAATAAACTCGGGTCACGTGTCATGGCTTGAGGAAGAGCCAGTCATCCAGTTCCTAATTAAAATGGAATATTCTGGCACTATCGACCAGAGCTGACCTAAATCAATAGACGAGGGAGTGATGGGAAGGACACGGCGATGGGCTGGCCTGACAGGACACAGGAGAAGACCGAGACCGAGAGAGTCTCTCCTGCATTACTCGCTCAATTAAATCACCAGACTCCTCGTTCTGAAAAAAAAAAAGAAAAAAAAACTCCTCTTGCTGAGATGAAGTGATTATTTTCATATGAGGGTTTTTTTTTTTTTATTGAAGGGGGAGGGGGGACTGGGCGGGAGGGTTTTGGCTCGACGTCCTCCACCTCCACCTCGCTTCCTGTTCCAGCGTCGCTCATTTAAACGCCATTACTCAGTTCTGCTCAGTTGAAGCACATCCCTATATTCTTCAAGGCCTGGTTAAACGTAATCATTAGGTTAACAAGCGAACATTCTTTCCAAATCACGATCCTGGGGGTTTTGTTCTAGAAGGTGAGCCTGTAACTGCCTACGCGCCCGCAGGAATTAGCGCCAAATAAATCACCCAAAATTGCTTTGCATATTCATTTCACTTTGTAAACAAACGCGCCGAAAACTCCGTTTAAACGAAAGCAACGTCTCATAAATTCTTATCAAGGAAACAAATCAAACGGATAAATAATCAAAACGACGAGACGGCGCGATGAATCTCTCTGAACCCTGACGACGAACTCGAACGAGGACAAACGAATGAAGTCAGCGCCGTCCTTCGAACTTCAAACGCGGCGAAGAAAGTTGCGTTCGAATACCTGTCAGAGTAAAGAGCGCGCGTTTTATCGTCGATTCTGCTCTCTGCTTATGACCTGCATTAAAATGCATGTTTAAGCTAATTAAGGAAAATAGCTGAAGAGGCAATTAAATGCCACTGTTTTCCCCGTGTCAATGGCACTTGAACACACTTCATTAGCTTTGATGTGCGTGGATTCCATGAGCTGTCAATCCACATCTGCTCATACACAGACTAGAGTTTAGCCTAGCTCTTCTACGAGTTTATATACGAGTTGTTGTTTTGGTTTTTTTTTTTTAAACATGTGAACCGTCACTAATCAGGAATTTCCTACAATTGGGACTGTATCTACGTTTAAGTACGAATTTTACTACAAAAAGTCTAGCGTACGTCGATTTTATTTATTTATTTGTTTATTTATTTATTTATTTATTTTCAGACGACCGTGCAAGATGGCTCCTCCATTCTCTTTATTGACCAAAGACACCACAGTCTCGACCACACTCTAGGGGGCGCTAGTGGCTTGACGGTTAAGGCTCTGGGTTACTGATCGGAAGGGCGGGGGTTCAGGGCGAAGCTACAACTGTTGGGCCCTTGAGCGAGGCCCTTAACCATCTCTGCTCCGGAGGCGCTGTATCATAGCTGACCCTGCGCTCTGACCCCAACTTCCTAACATGCTGGGGTATACGAAAAGAAGAATTTCACTGACCAATAAAAGACTCATTATCTCTCATGCTTTCCAAGGCTTTTGAGTTCAGAGTTACAGCATTGGTTTTACAGGATATAGTAACGCTTAACGTAAACGCGGCTCGAATGCTAGCTAGTAACCCACACGTCAAAACCACAACCGCCGAGCACATTTACGCACCGTTAACTTTCCGTACAGACTGATAGCGTAAAACCGACTTCCTGTCTCGATCAGACCACACGGAATAGATCCTGTCTAATCCACCTGCTGTTTAGGGCTGTTAAAGCAAACCGAGAATCAAGTATCCAGCCTGTCGGGCCTTAGAAGCAGGTCTGCGCGGATAAACCTGCCTTAAACGTGTGTCGTATACCTGTGTGTGCGCACGTAAGAACCCACGCTGGGTGTTTTGGGAAACGTACAGGCCTTCTGGCGGACGATTTCCTCCGGTAGCCGCGCAGCTGAACAAACAATATCCCATTTTAATGTGGTACCTTGCCTTCCTGACATGCATATTCATGATGCGCCGGCGCCTGGCAGTGACACGGGGCGCGCCGGGGATGAGGCGTGCTTCTCCGAGTGTGTCACGTTTCCAGACCAGCGAATTTTTTTGATTAAAGTCCCTTATCCGTTTTATCATGCATATCCTCTCCCTGATTAAAGTGATCTGAGGCTGACACTCACAATGTCAGAGTGAACGAAGGAGACCTCCTCCTCCTCCTCCTCCTCCTCCCAAAGCATGCCTGGAATCTCTAATCCCAGCTCACACACAAACTTCTGATATACATTACATTACACTCATCCTGTTTAGCTACAGTATACACACACACACACACACACACACACACACACACACACACACACCCCTTAGGCTCTGATGTTGAAGTAAGTGCGCAGGTTTCGTCACCCCTGGGCAACCTCCACGTCCTCTAACTCCAGGATGGTGTGAAGAGCACGAGGATGAAACAAGGAAGTCAGCCGAGAGGTATACGTAAATACAGCTTCCTGTGGAAGAGTTGATCTGAGGAGGAAAGAGAATGAGACGAGAACCGTTCTGGAACGTTTCAGAAACGGTCATGTGTCCAGAGTATGATTTTTTTTTTTTTCTAAATTAAGGATGAGAGCTTCACCGGCGGAGCTTGGCGTTATCATAAGAACGTCGTGTCAACGTTTGATCATACGTCAACTGTATATGGTCGGTATAGAATTTTGGCATGACTTCAAAATGATGAAATTTGGTTTAAAGCTTAAAAACGTCTAGTTTTTAGTAGTAAGTAGAGATGCCGGTCAAACTAAAGAGCATGACCTTATATAATCTATGAAGCTGGCATTTGGCATGTACAGGTGCGTCTCAAAAAATTGTGGAAAAGTTCGGTTTCATTGCCGTAATTTAATTCAAATTAAATTTCTGTATGATAAATTCTTTATTCGAATATTTTGAGATACTGGATATTTGAGTTCCGTGAGCTGTGATCCGTAATCATCGAGATTAAAACAAACAAACAAAAAAAGGCTTGAAATATTTCACTTTATGTGTAATGAATCTAGAATATATGAAAGTTC
>JANDJT010000228.1:1973027-1990099 GCA_024331685.1 Stegophilus panzeri | reverse complement strand
AGGAACGGTCTCAGATCCCTCACCATGTATTCTCCAACCTCATCAGGCGTTATAGGAGAAGACTCAGAGCTGTTATCGGATGGATGGATAGACAGACAGACAGATACAAAGAGAGAGATATAGATAAAGGTAAATACAAAGAGACAGAAAGAGAGAGCTCAGACAGACAGAAATGTGAGAGAGCGCTAAAGAAATACAAACAGACAGCTACAGATACAGTGTTAGATAGAGAGAGATACAAAGAGAGCTAGAGAAATAAAAACAGATCAACAAAGCAGAATGTGTGTAAAGACTAATCTTTAGAGGAAAAAAAGGATCACTTGATGTGAGAGGGTTTAAAAAAATGAATCCAATTATTTTTAAATCATTTAAAATGTACAGTGCAGCTTTCATACTGCGGCCAGCGCAGGGTCCTGACTGCATCTACATCCCCACACAGAGTAATGACCACGGCGCACGCACACACACACGCCCGCCCGCCCGCCCGCCCTGACGCACAGTGCAGCGGGGCCGAGCGGTCCCTGTTGTTTTGCGCAGCCCAGTGTGCCACGCCAGTTTAGTGCCTGCAAAGTGGCTGCAAAGTGGCCACAGGAGGTCGAGGAGCCTGCGCCATTAATACACTACTAAGGCCCAATTAAAGGTAGGTGACCCAGAGGAACCAGGTCCTCTCCCTCCATCTGCCCTCTATGGGACTTCATTAAAGAGAAAGATGCAGGAGACGTATCTCCAAGGATGTCACGGACACAGCAGTAACCCCCCATCCCCTTTACAGCAAACACACACTCACAAAAACAACAATTACACCACATCCAGAACACAAACAGCGACAGAGGGCCAGGCCGGAGAAACGATGAGCACGCACGCAATTAAGCCAACGGAGGGGGAAAAAAAAAAAAAAAAAAACAACAAAACAAAACGATGTGCTGAACGAAGACTCTGCGACCTGGTCTTGCTCAGACACGGAACATGTCTGATTACATCAGCACTGACGAACACAACACCGGCAGGTGTGTTAATGAACTCACAGTTCGGAGCGAGGAGAAATCAAAACCACCCCTCAGACAAAACTGTGAAATCTGCAGGAAGTTCTATTTAATCTTCTAGTATTTAGATTTGCTCTGGAGCGACAAGGAACCTTGCACACACCAATTTATTTCCCTGAAGCATCAGGGTCAGGTAGGAGGTGTGGCCTAAATAACAACAACAACAACAACAACAACAACATCATCAATATCAATAATAATAATAATAATAGTGTAAAAAATACAATTAAATATAAATTATTTAACATTCTCGGGTCACTTTTTTTTCTTCAAAAGACAGAAATGGACTTCCCACAGGATTAAACAACTATAAATGGATAAAAAGTACGATGTGTCGTCCTTTAATAAAGGTCAAAATGCCAATTGTTGTCACAATGCTGTAGTACAAGAGGAATAAAACACTTCGGGATGTTCTGCTGTCGAATATTGCGTTGCTTCGGTTGCCAGTCCCTTCCTCGATTTTAACGCAAAATCAAGCGTACGTACTCCGCAAATATTCGGAAGAGCTTGCGAATATTTTTTTTTTCAAAATGACCGCAGATTTGGGACGATACACGTCATGTGACATCATCACGGCGAACATTCGGCCCAAGCACTCTCCGATTCAGCAGCATTGGACAGAAGGACAGCGAAAAGGTCTCGCTTACATTTACAAGAAACATCGCAGAGAAATACAGTTTCGCCAGTCCGAGTAGTTTCAAGCAAAACAGCACCAAAACAATTTTGAGATCGAGTAGCCACTGAACTGGTAGTTTATGGGAATTAAGTTACGAGTTCGAAATAAAGCTTGGTGTCTAGTGTAATGCGGTTTTAATTACAGCTCGATCGGAGCTTAGAGCGCTTTGTGATTCAGGTATTTAGCAGAGAGTTATAAATCAGACATGTGATGGTTAAAGCTGTTGATGATGATGATGATGATGATGATGAGATGGAAATGCCTCTCTCTGTCGCTTCGCTTTGAATCAGCTTGCTACCGGTTCTGCTTTTCTTCTTCGCTACGCAGAAAGCAGATTTGGCTGGGTCTGAGCCAGGGCTCGGGCTGCCTGGAGAGATGCGCGCGGCTGTTACAGCGGATGTGATTGCGCTGCCAGTCAAGCCGCACACCCGCGTGTGTGAAGAGGTGATTAACAGACGTGGGAGATCACACGTATACGTGTCATCAAGCAGAGCTGTTGATGTTAGCCTGGGGACCAAGAGGAGCGGTTTCCGAGCGCATACGTCGAAAGCGCACGCGGGTGTGTTTGCATGTTCACAGCGGGACTAGGGAAAAAAGAAGAAAGAAAGAAAGAAAGAAAGAAAGAAAAAAAGGAGGATAAAGCAAAAACAGTGAGTGAGGAGATTGAAGAGTTTACAGGTTGGAGAGGTGAAATTGGGAGAGGGGGGGGTGGTGGAAAGAAGGAGGAGTCGATGCGGCCTTGAGTGAAGTAAAAGGAGGAGAGAGCGAGAGAGACAGAGAGAGAGAGAGAGAGAGAGAGAGTGGACAGTCAGGTGTGAAGTAACACGGACAAGCCAGACACAACATCGGCTCCTTGTGGATAAACACCGTGTTAGCCACAGCGAACAGCCCAATTAATGACGTATTTATAGCGCCATTAAAAGGTTCGCAGCCCCTCTCTCTTTCTCCCCTTCACGCTGACTAAAAACACACAACGCCATCTTTCGAGAACGGTTCCGCTAAAACCCAAATATACATCACATGTTCCCTAGACGTAGTAGATGTCGTCGAAAACGATCACACACCTGCTTGCCTCACTCGCTCCGTAGCACCATTTCTACATCTAAACGATTTCATAATACAGTAAACGTACAGAATAAAAACACCACCTAGTGGTGTGCTGCTTTCGGAAAACAAACAATCTAATATCTAATTCACAATAACGTCACATCCTGAAGCGTTTCATTCCTCTTTAAAAAAAAAAACAAAACAAAAAAAACAATAGTAGTAGTAATAATAATAATAATAATAATAATAATAATAATAGAATGACACGTTATACTTTTTATTCATTTATAGCTATAGTTTATTTTATATAATTGTTCTCACTTACGTACCAGCAGCTATAAAACAGCAGCTCGCTCACCAGACTGTCTTTTTTTCTCTTTCTAGAAGTTAATAAGCTGAAATAAATAAATAAATAAATAAATAAATAAATAAATAAATAAATAGAATAATTTGTCAGGATACCTGAAAATCCTCGATTGGAAAACCGTTCCGAACGAACGAATCGCTGACACCGGAGACTCCTTCCCTAAACGTTGTATACACAGTAAACGTCTCCTTTGTTAAACATCAACATTTTTAACCGGTTTATTATATTAGTCGTAGATCGACGATCGCGTCGCTACAGAGACGGTGACGGATTAGAACGACGCCGTGATGTAAACGTCGAATCGTCAGATTTCAGAATCCGATCGACGGCGCTGCGGTACAAGTCCCGACGCGACGTACGTAGGCTACGAGTCGCACGTTTTTCCATACGCGAGGCAGACTTACGTGGAAACGCAAAGCTCGTGCTTTTCTTTACACTGGTTTAAAAAAGAAAAAAAAGAAGAAAAAAAAAGACGACAAAAAGAAACCCGTTCGCGTCAGAAGCGACGTTTCCGTCCGCAGAGGGCCGATATAGAACACGTTTAATTGTACGCCATCGAGTCGCCGCAGCTCTGTACGCATGTCGTATGATTCGAAATGCATATTGATTTGACTAATTAATTCCAAATATTTCACAAGAGTGAAGGGGGGAGGGGAGAGAAGACGTACACACACACATACACATAAAACACACATTGTGTAATTAACTTCTCTGTGCTTTAACTGTCCCCATGCTGCAGCACTGTGACACTGGGCCATTGTGTGTAAGCGTGCGTGTGTGTCCTCGATCCCTGAGGAAACCGGTGCACTAGCCGCTTTAATGAAGTCCCACAGAAGGGAAGCGAAACCTGTCTTGTTTTTTCACGCTCGCCTTTTGGGCCAAGAGCGTAATTGGGGACTGAGTATCCAATTAATGCTGAACAACCGAAAGGGGCTCGTGTGGAGAGCATAAGGTGACTTGGCTAATATTGTTTGTAGGCGCTTTCTAATGGTAGGGAGGAAGGATGAGGCGGAGCTTTGGGACACGATCGCGCTTTGAAGACGGTCTAAAACAGAACCATCGTTTAAGCCCAGTGGCCGGAGGGACACGTAATACCGAGGGACGCCGATTATTTACTATAAGTGGGCGCTCGTTCTCGAGTGCCGTCCGACCGTGCGTGTGAAAAAGACATTACGGTCCTTATGAGCGAGGAGGAGGAGGAAGAGGAGGGGGAGGGCACTTCGGGCTGGATGTCCTCCGTTTCGACCAGCAAGTAGGTCACAAACGAACGGTGGCGTCTAGCGAGAACGAAAAATCACATTAATGCCACAGGGACAGGGGAGTCCCTCAATCCCTTCTTCATTAAAACTAAATAAAAAAGCCAGGCCATTTATCTCCTTCCCTCTAAAGCCATAAACACAAATAGTTTCACTCGGCCATTTTTCTTTCACTCAGTGCCACGGCATAGATCATTGACAATAAAAGTCTCGTCCTGATGATTCGCCGGGTTAAATTGGAATGTAAAAGGAAGCGGAGTGTAATTGGAAGAAATATGATGTAAATAATGACACCAGGGTTACTCTCTCGGAGGAAGGAAAAGAAAAAGAAAAAAAAAAAAAAAAGACACCCCAAGGCAAGGGACTAAGCCGTGGGAAATTATAAGGAGGCCTCGACGCTCAAATAGAAGGTTTTCCTTTGGTAACTGCTACCTTTGCATCCTAAAAAAAAAAAAAAAAGAAAAAACCCCCACTCGTTAAAGGAACAATAGAACGAGGTGGTGGAGGGGGTGACGAGGCTTTACAGCTGGGTCCGCCGAAAAGCAAGCAGGCGGTACATCATTGTGTCCCGTATTAATTGGATTACAATTAGCCAGATTTAACCCTTATTAATGACGTCCCTGTTAGGATGTTAGGACGCGAGGACGTTAGGGTGACTCCGCACTCTCGGGCCTCCGTCCGCAGAGCCACAGTGCACTCTGTGGAAAGAGAAGGAACCGGTAGGAAGACGGGGGACGAAATGATAATCTCACACGCACAGGTACACGACGAACGCCGAGCGGTTTCTAAAGCGTGTATATTAACGTATCGACGTATCAAAACAACCCGGGGGGGGGGGGGTGGCGGGGGTTTGATCTCAAAAAAGACTACTGTGAAATTAAAGTGTTAAAGATAAATAAATAACGAAATAAATAAAAAAGGTGGACGTGAATAAATTTAAAATAGATATGTGGCAGGCCTGCCTGGAAGCGTAATTGTTTTCAATTATAAAGTGCTTACTAACACATTTAAAATGGTGCTAGACTACAAGCCTAGAGGGGATGGAGCTCCTAATTTGGGTAATTCAGGCTTTGACAGAATCTGAACACTTACAGCAAGGGTTTTAAAGTGTATTTAAAGCTCTCCGAATGTGAACGTTACCAAGGGGACTGTAACCAGGCCCGGGTCATGGCGAGGGAGAAGGAGAACATTATTACCATGGCTTCAGCACCACGGGAGGATACCACACCGGGCTCATCATCATACGCTTGATTTATTTATTTATTTATTTATTTCCAAATAGCCAATTCAGGGTCGATCGAACAAAGCAACGTGTCCTGCTTGAGTCGTTTTTCCTTTACCTTCTCACTCCGTCCAATGAGACTGAGGACACGTATGTCTCTTTAATAGTTTGGTTCATTTATCTTCCATCGTGCTTGTGCAGCTTTGATACTGATGCTATTCGATGTTACGCGGCACATCCTAAGAGCAGAAGAACTTTGACTTTGACCTGCAGCCCGTTCCCAGTGCGTATAAATGAGTTACAGCTCCAACCTCGACGGCACGGCTTCCGTATAAGCGCTGCTGCGGCCACTATTTCAGTGCCCTCTGAAGATCCCGATCCGGATAAGGGCCCGCCTGTTTGAATGACACCTCTGTTACTTGCGCAGAGGGAAACGATGGCGCGACCCTTCGGATTTCGACTTCAACTTGACCTCCGAGCCTGGATCGGATATCAAAACACGGTACCATCTGGCCTCGGGCGGGCCCCAGTCTGGGCTCGGGAGCACGAGGTTAATATCATACAGTTAGGGAGCGGGATAGAGACCACAATTATCTTCAATTCCAGGACAGAAAATCCTATTATTCTATCCCGGCTCGGACAGATGGAGAGGCAGCGACGTCCTCTCCCATTCCTGAGCAAGCCAATCTGCTGGCTGGAGCCACAGCAGCGATGGGGAAGGTACACAATGGTGGGAGAGGGCAGGAGGGCAGCAAGGTTCGCTCTGGTTTTTTGTATCAGGGCGCGGTGCTTGGTGAAACCCGAGCCGGGACCGGCGGCTCCGTCTCCTCCCTACAGCACAGACACCACAATAGAACCTGCAGGGAGCGTTTCAAACCCTTCAACAGCAACCGCTGCGAGGTGAAGCGACAGATGAACGCTTCCCATGAGAAACAGTTCTCTAAGGGGGTACGCAGACCTTATGCGATGTGTTGGGAATAGGCAGGAATCAGACTAAATATGGGGCGCACTCTACTAAAATGGTCCCGAAATACATTACAAAAAAAAAAAAAGCGACCGGTTTCCTTTTACCAAAGGCGATGCTAATGCATGTTTCCCAGCCAGCTGAGGTCTGTGTACTATCAGGCCCCAGAGAGCTGTTTTACAGAGCAAGACCAAGCCTGAGCTTATTAAAATAAAACCACATCTGATTTATCAAAATACGTGCTCACGGTTTCTTTTAAGAAATTGGAACATTTTCTTGTTGGGAGTACGTGTACTATAAGAATGGACTTCAATGTTAAAATAGACGCATCGATCTTAGTGACCATGAACATGCCGCCCACAAACACTGCTTTCACCTGTGGTGAGAATTTAATAGCTGAGAACACCACACAAAAGCTTGTGTGAGAAACCATGAATGCCTCATAAGTGCCACGGCTAGAGTGACCACAATGGTGGTGTTCCAGACCACAAAGCCATACCGTCATACCACGGTAGTGTGAGAAATTGCCCAAGGCATGTTATAGGGCCACATCGTGGACTACTCCAGTGCAGTTCACACATCACAAAAAAAAGCATCATCATCGAGACACTTGGGATAGTGGAAGTCCATTCGGTCTTTTTCTTTTTTTTTACTGACCCGGTTAAATGAAAATGACGCCTATTAGAAGGAGTCGATAACGACATAACTGTCATTTCTGCGTCCAAATACAGTTCCAGACATGAACCATGCTTTCAGAACATCGCTCGGCGTTAAAAGCCCTTCATCAAGAACGTAATTGATTCCCGGTTATTAAAATGAATTTATTAACTAAATTGGTTATTAAATGTCCGTGAAGCTTCTTTAATGGCACTCCCAGCATGAAGTCCATTAGAAGGCGCGACCTAATTGAAGACTCGCGCACCAGCCGATTTAGAAGCAGCACAGTTTTGATATCAGAAAGGCGGTGATCAAGGGGTAACGGTCCGGAACGCAAGTTTGAACACTCTCCTCAGGCCTCCTTCAACGTTCATTAAAAATAATAAAAATATAAAATAAAATAAATTTAAAAAAACGACCAGCACTACGGTGGAAATCTCAGCGTGTGCAAGTGTCATGATAATTAAGATGGCTGCCTCCTCTGATGCCTCCTCGATGGCCCCAGCAGTTATCAAGGCCACGTCTGGAAGTCATCATTTATCCGAGAAACAGAAACACAGAGGGGTGTCGAGAGAAGAGAATGGAGAGGGCTGCTGGTATGCCAAGATAAAGACAAGATTATTGCGACGTTAGCCGAGGACCGAGAAGTAAGAACGTCGCACTTATTCAGTCGAAAACCTGCTCGCTAAATCCTCGGATTGAATTTTCGAGCTTTGTGAGTCGGCCCCCCCGGTTTCCGTTAGGGAGTATTCCAGATCAGAGACATTAAACGCAAAGACGAAGATGAGCTAATTGGACTTTGACGGCATAAACGAGACGTTCTTACTTCGTCCAAACACGTCTCGCGATTGCTCACCAAACGCTCGGATTGAATTCAAGCTTTGCGAGTTGGCCTCCGGTTTGTTCTGGGAGAATTCTTGATCAGACGTATTAACGCCGAGTATCCAAAGGCAAAGATTTGGACGACGGACGTGGACTGATCGATGTCTCGCTTACGCCGTCAAGCGTCTTCTGATGGCCAACAAACTTAAGAACGCTGCCACCAAAGGAAAGGAAGTGAAATTCACAAAGGTGAAAACACAAAAGGTGTTGGAAGAAGCAAATAGAGTGGGGCCTGCTGGTATGCAAAGACAAATACGAGCTACTTGGACGTCGAACCCGAACAATTCGACTTCAACCATGTGTTCTGTTACCCACTAAACATCCTAACGCGACCACTAAAGGCGAACTGAATTAAAGCATCGAGTCGGCCTCCGGTTCCAGTCTTGACTTGGAGCAGTCTGGATCAGAGGCATTAAAAAAAACACACACACAAAAAAAAAAAAAAAAAAAAAAAAAAAAGACTTCGCCTTTTCCTTAAATTACACACACACGAAAAACAGTGTAGTATAAACTCACAAGGCACCCTGTGGAAGCAAAGAAAAAGAATCGTCTACCTGCTTATTTCGGCAGGAGTTTCTCCATGGTTTCACCCAAAACAGAAATTAAACGTGTATCTACATTTTATCATGTCTGGTATCGCCTTTGAAAATTGCAGGTAGTGGTAGTGTTTAACATTCTCTTGTCAAGCATCCCCCCGCTGAGACAATAAATGCCTGTCCAGTTTTGCTCGCAGCGGCAGCGGCAGATTAGAAACAGCAGGAGGAACGGTGTAGTGTGAATACAATACCGATAAGAACGCGCCTCTTAGCCCCACTGCTACGCCTCGCTTCTGCGAATGTGAGAACCTGCTGTTTTCTAATATTTACACACAACTAGAATCGCAAATGTACCATAACTGCATTGAAAGAGCACTTTCTGTCAGACGCCTAAAATCAGCCTATATGGTTTATTTTCCATGGGTGTTTTCGAGATGGAGGGCACAGGGGGTGAGACGACAAATAGGAACACAATGAGAGTGAAATTTATTTTCATCTAAATAAGAACGAGATAGGAAAAAAAAAAAAAAAAAAAAAATGACTAAATTCATGAAGCCGGAGAGATGAAAATGAGATACGAGACGGCATTTCTTTTCCCAAATATGACAGATTAACATAACAGATTTTCAAGTATAACACAATTTAGGTTGATATTTTCAGAAGGATTTTTTTCCCCCCCCACCCATTTGCTCTTGACGTAAACCTCTGATCGGATCTACGCGGCCCCGCCGGTCCCGTATCTGAACGATTCAATGTCAAGAACACCATTTATCAAGTGCATATGAATGGGGACAGTGCGGTCCCATGACCCTGTGAATGGTATAGCATTACCCGTGTAAAAGCTGCCTTTCTTTATGAGGTATCAGAGTGCAGTGCCTTAAGGGCTGTTGATTGATGGACATCACCCGACCATGCTGATCACACCAGCGTTCACAATCTTTTGAAACTAATCAAGGGTTACGCACAGGGGACCTGAACCTTACATCAGAGTAAAGGCGCTCTATCTGGAGCTTATTCGCTCGCACGTACCGGAGACTCTCGCCGATTCGGTGTCCTGTAGAAAGAAAGAAAGAAAAAAAAAATCACTCGACTATCATCGTCGCACTTCCTCAGTCGAGATTATGAAGACACATGAGAAACTACTCCATGACATTATCACTTTGGGCACCTGGATGGTCCACGAGGAGCCTTAACAAGCTCTAGTCTAGGAAGAAATGGCAACCATGTTAAAAGTCTGTCACACTAGACCTCTCTCAAAACAAAAACTAACTTTTTCACAGGGAACATTGACCCAAAACGGATCACAAAAGACCAAATTTAGAGTCAGAGTACATTCGCATGTTAAAAATGGGCGTGGAAAGTACAAGGTTTTCTTCCGATGGATTCCAGAGGAGTAACAGTTTACTTCCAAGTCTCTTTATTCCTTTGTTTTCTATCTCCATTTCGTCAAAAGCAGCTCGATTAAATCCATGTAAACAGATTTTTTATTACTGCGCTGTAGAAATATCTGATGTCTGTAAATGCGAGGGTTCACTGCAGGTCATCGGGTTTACTATGAATTTAATTTTACAGTTAGTGAATTAAAATTTTTGCAGTAGGAAGAAAAAAAAATTCATCAAGAATTTATAAGCGTTATGCACAGCTTTATAATTATCCGCTTCTTCCAAATACACTTGAGGACCATGACAATGCTTACCTGGTGTATTTGTTTCCTTCTTAAAGGACCGAAGAGACACGATGTCGGGCAAAATCGACGCAAATTACCAAACAGCTAATAAAAAGTACAAACCGAGTGAAATATTAAATATTTTGACAGAGGAATCGGCCTCATTGACCGGCAAGAACGTCTCAGGAACGTCTCCTTCTTGCTTTACATTTTTAACCAACCATAGCCTGGCCTACTGTTTCCCCTTTATCTGCACTTAGCTTCAATTAGCTTTAAATGCTACATCGATCATTTACAGCTCAAATGTCCGTCTACTCATGATCTATCTACCTCCATTTAATTCTGCTCGGGTAAACCTTACCATCAGTCAACGCTGACATACTAGAAGTTCCCTACGTAGCCCAGAGGACGATGGGTTCCCATTTTAACTCTCGGTTGGTGAGTTTGTCCTGTTTCTGTCTCTTTTACTTTGCTCATTAAGGGCAGGAAGACGGTTTTTCCTCTAAAGCTGCTTTGGAACTACGTCTAATGTAAAGGAAAGTGCTGGATAAGTACAGTAAGGAAAGTTAAACAAAAAATAAATAAAATCCATTTTCCATTGTGATTGAAGTAGTTTGGTGTCTGCTGTTTGGTTTTGAGCTATCTCGCCCAACATCTTTTCTGCAAAATCACACACACAGACTTGCTGATGTGGTTTAGATCACACACACAGACTTACACTGTGACCTATAAACTGAAGACTATAGAGTTATGCGGGCGGCCATCTTGGGGTTAGTGTTTCAAAACTAAATTGTGTACCAGAAAATTATGTGAACAGTAATACAATAACAATTAACAGATTTTAAAATGTGATATGAAAATTTAGAATGGAATGATGCTAAATTGTCCAAGACGCTCCCGCCGCCCCCCCATAACGTTACAGCGCTCCCGCCGCCCCCCCATATAACGTTACAGCGCTCCCACTGCCCACCCATAATGTTACAGCGTGGAGCTACATGTTGAAGTTTCGCTCATGTTTTTTTTTTTTAGATGAGAGTAAAGTGCTACTGTGATTGGACTGGTTTTACATGGAGAGGTGGGTTATGTGATGATCATTGTATAATTATTTTAAAATGTCAGTTATTTTTGCGCATCTGCACATCCGGAAAGATCACATCCGTTATATCACGTCACGCGAGAATAAAAACAAGTATTGTCCAAGTTTAAAAACTTTTAAACAATAAGTTTAAAAGGACGTATCGGAGAAGTGATGCTTCCTGGGGTTTTAGATAAGTCACCGATTCGCGTGTTATGCTCATGTGACCTACTAATGCTCAACGTCTCGGCTGAGTAAAGCGAGAAAAGCGTGTAAATCGGTTTTCCGGTGAACCGAGAAGTACCGTACTCTGTCTTTTTCGTCCAACTTTCAGAACAATTCTTCATAAGTACCGGAGAACTTTCAATAAGGTCATTCATCCTGAAGCTCTACAGTAAGAGAGGAGTTACATACGGTGCAAATTGGACCCGATAACACAACAACGTTATTGGATTGGAGACGAGCAAACCCGACATCCACATTACTAAAAGTACGAAGGGGGTCCCGGGCACAGTTTAAACTGCTGCTGAGAGAGATTCATGGTTCAGCATGGTGCCCCTGCACCAAACCGGCACTGTTGTAGAGAAACACAGAGCAAAGCACTGGATATAAACGCAGGTCAATCAATGGCCACGCTCAGGCCAATCAAAGCTGCGTGTCTGCTCCGTGTGTGGCCGGCGGATGGAACAGGTGGTAAAGTTGTGTTTAAATGCTCTGCCCCCCCCAAGTGCCCCGAGTGTGCCATCATTATGTGCTACTGCCCCCTACTGCGAGGCAATGGCTGTGCGCCCCCAAGGTCACTGGTAAAGAAGGGGGAAGAAAGCACGCAGGGGTGCACTTTACCTCGCACGGCTGGAGCGATCGATAGCGCCCCTGCAGCTCGACTCTGAAAACAAACATTAGGAGAAAACGTCTCTCCCTCTCTCCCATTCGCTGTTCAAATATCCCAACTCTTGGTGGCTAAGCAGACTGAACAAGGGGCAGGGCTGTGGTCTTCCTAGGATTAAAAACCACAAGGTCTGTACAGTGTGCTCTACATCTGGCTATTAGGTCTTTTGTTAATTGTCCCCAATTTGTGGTTCAGCAGCAGGAGTACTTTCAAACCCTGTGCTTTCAAACCCTGCTTAAATTTGTGAATTGATTCTGATTCAAAACCGTCTATCACACTAAACGATTCTTCTGGTTTTTGTTCCTTATTTCGGGGACACATTTAAACGTTCTCTGTAAAACCTTAGAGCAAAAAGGGTCTTCCCTATGAGGAAGGGTCACAAGAACCCATTTAAGAAGCTAAAAAGGAATACGTTACCACCCCCCCCCCACCCCACCCCACCCCCAGGTGTCTAAAGAATCAAAAGAATCAGTTTTATTCGGATTCGGATTATTCCTTTTGACGAAGACGATTCCTAGCACAATTCCTCAATCCTAGTTCATGCCGAAGTCAACCGATCCAAATACACCCCCCGTCTCTCGTTATCTGCATCCGATTCATTACAATTCAGAAAAAGAAAAAACTTTCTCTCAATCCAGAGTGACAAACTCCACACACGCCTTTTACCTTTATACACACCAGAGTGCTTTTTTTTTTTTTTTAATCTGTTCTCATCTATCTCAGAGTTATTCTTTGCCCTCTCAATGTCGGAAAGACGGTGCTTAGCCTTAAATACACTCTCTGCCTGCGATCAAACCCGATAACAAAGTTACAAGACGCGATTCCAAGTAATGCACCCACGACTAACTTTTAATGATCGCTCTGTGAGGAACCGGGAGAGGAAGACTCGAGCTCCGGAGTGACAAACAGCGGGACCCAAGTGTTCGCCTTTTGTCTTGTGATCAAATGGCGGAAGAGAGGAGAGGTAAGGCGCACATGCACGCAGCCTCTTTCCCTGAAGAACGTCTCAGCTCCGGGATCAAAGAGCAGAGAGACATACAGAGAGAGAGAGAGAGAGAGAGAGACAGAAAGAGAGCGCACGAGCCGCGCCTCGCCTTTCATTCTGCGACGAGAGAAGAGTGGGACGCGGCGTGGAAAGAGTCGGCACTCGGCGAGCTCCTTCAGGGATTTCCTTATCGAGGGCAAAGCAATCCCCTCTGGACCTCGTCGGCACGGGCCTGATTATTCAAGCCATTACAAAGGGGATGAAAATAACTCGCTACTCAAAGCAAGCGTACTTTTTTTTTTTTTTTGGTTATTTATTATTTTACTCCGAATGTACCAAACATCCTGTGGAGAGGAGAAAAAACAAAAAAAAAAAAAACAAAAAACTTAAGGAAAAGAAAAATGTACAGCTAGGAAACAATTCTGACTAGTGATAAAAAGAGGAAAGGAAGTTGTGACGGTTTAAAAGAGGAGAGCTATGCGGTCTTCTTGGGCCTGCCGCGGCCTCGCTTTACTTCCACCATGGGGGACGTCTGAGTCGCCGTCTCTACCACGCGCGTCTTCAGGCTGGACTTCTTCGCGCCGGGCTTCTTCACGCCGTTCACTTCTGCATGATGATAAAATTAAACATCTGATTAACACCTTTCCAGTTCACGAATTTTGCATATCAGGATAATATCCACATAGGAAATATTAAATAAATAAAGAAAAAAAAAAAAAAAAAAAAAGAAAGAAAAAGAAGAAAGATCCCATTTAAAACTAGTTTAAACTGGATCAGGATGTTCGTGTCTTGTACCTGGGATTGTGTGAACCACATGCATTTACACCTTAACATGAAAAACGGCTCGAGACATTCAACCACCAAGCAACAGAATCTCTTCCGAATATTATATTATATTATAACACGGCAACCTAAGCGCCTCTCTTACGGTCAGTCTAAACGTCTAAAATCATGATCATGATGCGTTTCTGAGCAGAATTAGATTGAAGAACTGTATGGATTCTGCAGCGTTTGCGCTCGCCACACGAACCGGCGCGCTTGTATATAAACACAGACCATTCCTCCTTATTCACCGTGACCTCACGTGACGTGTGTATCGAGAAGCGACAAATCTATCGCAAACTAATGTTTAATATCGTGTCTCGGACATTAAATTCACTATTTATTTATTTATTTATTTATTTATTTAAAGATGACTAAATTGAATTGAAATGAATGAGGCGAGTGAGTCAAGGCTGTACGACACGGCCGCTTCGCTCAAAACTCACTAATTACACATTTTATCAAAACCCATAATTCCTCAAACCCACCCCTCCCCCACGCCCCAATCACCTATTAGCGATGAAAGTAGAGAAACGATAGCACGGCTAATTACTTAAGCAGCCGTTAATATGGTTGGTCTTGCCAACGTTTGAGCACCACAGGAAGTTAGAAGGCAACAGATTTCAATCCGATAACGCCAGGATGCAGATTTATAAAAAAAAAAAAAAAAAAAAAAATTTATGCACTAAATTCTCATTAAAAGAAAGGGGTTTTTTTTTGTACCCGAGAGCTGCTGCTGCTGTAATCGTAAAGACTTCCTCATGTAGTCTCGGGGAGATGTTTTTTTGTTTTTTTTTTTGTAAAGATGATACGTGGGAATATCTTCACCGTAGTTAGAAGCACTTTACAAATACAAGCGCTTCCGTAACTTGGACCCTGTTCCGATTCGGCGCGTCGGGGATCTAATATTAAGAAGTCGGTAGGAGGACCCGGGTGAGCCGACCGCAGGAAGTGAGAACTTACCCTTCTTCTGAGCCGGACGCCTTTTCTTTGCAGGGGAGCCGTCAGTTTCGTCATTAGATGCCTCTTTTCCCGTCGCTTTCTTTCGCTTAGGAGTCTTCAAGCCCAAAAAAGAGAGAGAGAGAGAGAGAGAGAGAGGGATAGAAAAGAAAGAAATGGTCAAATCACTTGCCTACAGCATCCTTAGGGGGAGCTTGAATCTAATATTAAAAAGGGACCTTTCCTCTGCGATACGCGAGGAAACTATTACGTTCGCCTTAAGCCTTAAGCGTGACGTCGGAGCAAATGTAATTACGACTCCGCTCCCAAGCTCTCCTGCAAGGCTAAGAAGAAGAAAAAAAAAAAAAATTGGGGAAAAATCCGGCGAGGGAAGGAGGGAGGAATAATGATAATCATTGAAATATCAAATACAATAGGTCTATTTTAATACCGCTTAGAGTGATTCGGATTTTCAAGGTTATATCCGTGACTCGAGATTACAGGTCAGAGACGCAATTTCGTTCCACGCTTTAAAAACGCCAAACAATCGTTTATATTTCGAGTTCGTTTATTACAAAGCGTTCTTCTGTTTCGGATCCTGTTCCGCGCTACTTCGAGCATGGGATGGAGAGACGAGCGGACCGGAGGGGAAAAGGAAAAAAAAAAAAAAAAACAACTCACAAACTGAACCTGGGGTTAGGTAGAAGATGCACTTAACGACAGCAATCAAATTCCCCCTGTCCTCCACTCAGACGGCGTAATGAATGCTCGCCCGTCTCACGGACTCGAACCATCGTCCTTTCTCTCTCTCCCCCCACCACCCTTTTTCTTTCTTTCCTTTCCTTTCCATCCCCTCCTCACATTTCCTTTCCATTTCGCCAATTGCTGCCTCATGATTACCATCCAGACCCCGCTGAGCTGAACAGATTGGCTCGATAATTACATACAATAACTGCAGTGGGCAGGTAACCCTCAGCTGGCACAGGCCAGCTCCCTGGTGGCACCTTCCATATGCAAACGGCATTGTGGGAAGGCGAGGAGAGTCCGTCGCCTCCCGTGTCGCGAGTGCACGCGCTGATTGCCGGCCCGCGCTCACTCCGAGGTTACCGTGTCAGCAAATTTGTGATACATTAGCAGGGAATGAACACAGGCGCCCGGGACCTGACGGAGGGAGGGAACGAGCGAGTGAAGGAAAAGGGGAGGAACTGAAGTCTTTGTTCACAAGGTTTTTTTTTTTTTTTTTAAAAAGCACTGGACGCTGTCTCAATAGTTCTCAATATCCAAGTATCCAATCACACGCTCGTTTACTCGTACCGATACGAACGTCTGATACTTTCTCTTTTATTCGCTGGTCGGAAAATACGACAGAACACGTGTTTGATTCATTCCTGAAGCTGAGATGATTCGGAGTCGAATCGCCATCTCGCTCGTACGTTCTCGGCTCCGCCGTGTCCTTCTCGCCTGCCTGGAGAACCCGCAAGGGTTCCGTTCAAACGGACGACGCGCTGCGGAAGTCAAAGTGTTCGCGGTTGAGTCTTTACAGTCGACTTTCATCGTATACACGTGAGCTTTTTTGTGAAAAAATAAACACACTAGGTTTTTTTTTTTTTCCCCTCCCCTCTCAAAGATTCTTTTTTTTTTTTTTTTTTTGCTTTCCGACATTTCGGAAAGCCTTTACAGAGCTGCCATGAGGTTTACGCCCGAGACATACTTGTGAATGATGCTGACGGGGTCTCACCTTGACCGAGGACGGCCCTGCGGTGGACACGGACGCCGAGAAGTCCAGCTTGTCGTCGTCTGTGGCGCCGATGCTCTTTAATCCCTGCTGCAAAATGCCGCGCAGCTTCGGGTAGTCAGGTTTGTCCGTGTACCCCAGGGTCTTCACCTCCTCCATGAACTTCAGCAGTTCCTCTGAAAGACCGAGACGCGCGGGTTAGGATGCGTCACGGCAGTTTAACAGTGACTTTGCTTTCTGCTTTAATAATCGATCATAAATCGAATGTTCAAGGTTACCACGGATACCACAAAATCTGCAACATTATAAAT
>JANDJT010000228.1:1942962-1955958 GCA_024331685.1 Stegophilus panzeri | reverse complement strand
ACCTCCACAAACCAGTGTACCACCTCCACTCACATATACCTACTGTATATCCCTCACACGCTTTATTTGATTTTTCATTTTAAGTCTGTTTTCGCTCTCAGGTTTGGTGGAGTGCTTATTAGAGGAAGACGATTTCCGTCACTTTCATTCAGATGCAGTCAGATTAGATTCGTGCACAGAGAACAACGGGGCTAATTAATGCGACAACAGATGACCAGCTGTTTCTAATTAATAAAGCCTGCTTTAATTAATATGGAACATTTGCAACGACGGTAAAGCTAGGCATAATTTGCTTTTTAAGTGTGAAAATGCATGAACCTTCAAATCATATCTATCTATCTGTCTATCTGTCTGTCTGTCTGTCTGTCTGTCTGTCTGTCTGTCCGTCCTGCAGGAAATCACCTGCTTGAGTAACAGAGCCAGATGCCTTGATCTCCAGGGTGAGTAAATTGATTTTTTTCCCCCTTTTTTTTAATGTTGTAAACAACGTATTATGCCTAAAATAGCATAATTACTCTAATTCAATCCGAGGAATAAAGAACCGGGTCATATTCATGATTTCTATTCATTTATTCCTTCACTTCCTGGTCCAAGTGCTCTCATGCGCTCTGCTCCCACACCAGTTTATTCGACCTGATCAAATCCCTGTTTTGATATTTTATCGTAATATATAATACTGTAGAGACTGTAATATCACTTTAAACTTCGTTCCCATGAATTCAACGGGGTTCAGTAATCCTCAACAAATTTGGATGGGTTTTGTTTTTGTCCCCCCCTCCCAAAGTTGAACAGCTTCAATATGAAATGTGTTACTCGATGACATCATCTGTCTCCGTATCCTTCATATCCGAATCTGTATATTTAGTGGGTGTGGCTTCAATTGGACTTGATTTGTTTTTGAATGTTTGATTTCCCAAAACGTAAACAAACTAGTAGCGTAATTTAAAGCACCACGACCCTGACCAGGCAGATACTAAGGATTCATGTTAATGTATGTGGTCTTTGTTCTAGCTCGGGTCTGCTCAAAACTTAGGAATCTTCGTCCCAGTTCACACCTCTAGTCTCATAGTCTCAACCAGATGCCTTGTGAAACTTCCTGTCAAACTTTCCACAAAAAAAAACCCAACACCAACAGGAAACAGAGCGTCTGCGATCCGTATATATATTTGCAAGCGTTCTTTCCGAATACTGTATTCATGTGCGATGACATCCCGACTTTTATTAGAAATACCCAACCATAATCTGTGCACTTCAGCCTTAAGTGCACTCGAAGTGTAGCGTTTAAACCCAACCTGTGGAGTTTAGTGCCGAATGTAGGAGAGGATTTATATCAGCAATGTAATTTCCACAGACAAATATGGATATAGCAAACAGTAATGAGGAGATCAGGCCTGCTCCGAGCCTCCTAACCAGGATTACAACACCTGCCGGAGGACATTACCGTCGTTTATTTTTTGCTGTCGTCGTTCAGATTTTTTTTATTCCGCGTTTGTTTGCTCTTTCCGGAGGCTTCATCGTCGGCCATTTTCCGTTGATCCCGTCACGCGGGACTGGACCCAAATCTCGCTTACCGAGATACCATCAGAAACTTCGTCAAGCCTCTTAATTGAAATCTGCACCCGGATCCTGCAGGGCTCGGATTAAACCGCAGTCCCTTTGATGAGGGGAACAGCGGTTATTGATATCGACATGAGCGGATGGCAGATTTAAACGCCGGTCAGCGCCTCGCAGCTTCCTGCTCCCTGTCATACACTGATGACATCTTGACTCGGAGACGTGGTATCATTATCAGAGAACGGCAGAGGGGATTAGAAAAATGGGATTTCAGATCCCCCTATGTAGGGAGCACTTAAGTGATTATTGTTAACAAAAATATTTCGAAAAAAAAAAAAAATTCTACAAATGATTATGCTAATGATGAATAAATTATCATCTCTCCAGCACATGGCTGTGAGAGATCTGGCTTCTCCCCGACCACGAAGATAAGAGTTTATGAGGGGATGGGGGTCCAATAAAGATTCACCGCTGTGACCATCAAAGTGTTTCTCTAAGCTTTGTTTGGGGGAAAAAAAAGTTCCTGAAAAATGACTTTGATTCTCCTCTGCGTGGCGGGACGTGATCGTGATCATGTCCATGTCGAACGTTCCTTTGCTCCTTAATGAACACCAGCCACCAAGTGACATCTGTGAAGACACCGAATTCAAAGTGTGTGTCGCTGGCTTCGGGATGAGCGTGTCGCTTTTCATATACCGATATCACGACTTCGACTCCTGCTGGCTGTTTCCGTTGTTTATTCCGATTGTTCCTCTTTCGATATTTCCTCCCCCAGGCGTTCGTTTGGATTATCGCTCGTGCGAGTCGCTGGAGGAGATTCTGAAGTCTGTCCGGTTTAATCTGATCAACCTGCAGGGGGCGGAGCTCGAGGAAAATGTAAGTTCGCTATAATACCAGAGTGGTGTTGAATTCTTGGTCAGAAGGCGAAGCGCTTGTGTTTCTATAGTAACAACTTAGACAACATTTTTAGAAGAGGCGTCTCCAGTGTCAGCACTGTAGCAGTGGGGCAGTGGTGGCTTGGCGGTTAAGGCTCTGGGGTTACTGATCGGAAGGTCGGGGGTTGAACCCCCAGTACTGCCAAGCTGCCACTGTTGGGCCCTTGAGCAAGGCCCTTCATCCTTAACCCTCTATGCTCCATGGGGCGCCGTATCATGGGCGTAACCTGTGCTCTGACCCCAACTTCCTGGCATGCTGTATGCGAAGAAAAGAATTTCACTGTGCTGTGAAATTAAAGACTCATCATTAAAGCTGTAACTTTCCGGCATCTTCAGGAGGAGTTTACGTTTCGATGTAACATGACAAGCTGTGTTTTTTTGCTTTTGTTTTTTTCTTAAAACTGCTGTGGTATCTGAGGAATAAAACAGTCATTATCCTTCTTTCTCCAGGGAGCCTCGTCACTACTGGATATGATTTCTTACTACGACTCAGCCACACATCTGGACGTGTCCTCGAATACGAGTATGGGAGTCTCAGGATGGCAGGCCCTCTCACGTTTACTCATACAGGTGCGGAAATGACGGACGGATGGATTATATATATATATATACATATATATATATGTGTGTGTATAAATATATATGAGATATATGAGAGATTCTGTCATTCAGATTTCTCCAATCTCATCAAGCATTACAGCAGAAAAGTCAGAGCTGTTATGTGCACAAAGTACAAAATGCAAGTCACACAAGATAATAAATGCATGTTTTCAGCATGAGTGTAAGCATAAATGCCATTTTTAAACCCATATTTACCAAGGGTGCCAATAATTTTGGAGCTCGCTTTAAGTCCAGCCACAATGTTTAAGCACACAAGGTTAGAAATCGAGCACTTTCGTGTCAGCATGTATATACAGTAAGCCATGTTTACATAATGTTAGGACGATGATGGGAAATAATTGGCTACAGAAAGCCAAGTTAACTAGCTAAGCTGCTTAGCAAATGCGTATTAGTTCGCTTCATTTGCATTCATTTGGGGCGGGGCAGCTAATTCTATACTCTATAGATTGTTTTTGATTTGTTCCGGGGCTAACACGGCACTAAATATACAATTTTGACCTAAAACATGTTGTAGACAAAAACGCAAAGTCTAGCCACGGCTAGCTAGCCAAATCGACCGGTGTGCTAACCTAGCTAATCATTTGCGATGGACAAAATCTTAGGAGTTATGCTAATGTGAATTTATTTATTTATTTATTTTATTTATTTTTTTTACACTATTTTTGCTTTAGCTAATGAGATATAATGTAAACCTGTCACAAATGCAAGCTAATTTACTCGCTTGGTGTTAACTTAGCTAATAGCAATATTAAGCTAATTAGGATGGCAGGAGGACATGGGGGAATATCCAAATTGCATATTCATGTGCGTTAATTAAATCCTGGTATTTGTGATGCGGGGTAAAGGTGTAGAGATGTTCTGATTTTAATAGTTTGTAATAAAAGAAAAGAGAGAAAGATTATTTTTAATTGATGAAAATGATATTCATGGCAACGTTAAGTGCACTAGCTACAGTTTAGGAGCAGTGGTACTGTGACTGACTGATTTCCCACAATGTCCTGGCCTTTTTTCTTTTCTTTTCCTCCCTATGTGACATTGCAGACCTGCTCCACTTAATCTAGTATTTTTTTTTAAATAAATATTTAACACAGTTTTAATGAAAAATAAGACATGTAATTTGGTCTTTGTGCTGATTTACAAGTCAGAAGGCGCGGAGCTAGTTTTCAATGCCTTTTCTGCACTCTCGCACTCGATCCTCTGATCTGATTTGTATTCAAAGTGCAGTGGAAGTAATGAATTATCGTGCATCAGAGACGAAAATATTCGCACCGCAGGATATTGCTGTATTCACACTTTGATTTTAATGGCTATCATTACACTTCACTTTAGTTCACGGCGATATTATGTTCAATTAGCGGCGTCTCTAGATGAAAGACAGACGAGCTACGCCCTCGCGGTTCTGCGGACTTTGACGGTCAAACCAAAGGCGTGCTCTTAGGCGGTATTATAGTAGATCAATCACATTTCCATCAACAACAAAAGAAAGGTATGGGGGTGGGGGAGAAAAAATCTGGACACTTTTGAAGCTGTGGACTAAGGGGATGGAGCCTAACGATGGCCGCCAGATCTACAGCGTCCTCCTGTCACGGGATGTTTTTCTACCTTTTGACGTTTCGGCTCCTTCAGACAGGTTGCGCTGGGATGAAAAAGGGGGAAGATGGAGAGACCAGGCCACAGTAAGGAATGAAGAACGAAGTCTTTTTTTTTTTTTTTCCTCTTTCACTTTTTTCTACATCTTTAGAGCGGATGCTTGTGGAGGTTGGATGCCTGTAACATCCCCATAGAGGATTATCCTGCACAGGCCCTGTCGAGAGCCCTCCTTAGCAGCAGACTGACAGTACTGCACCTTGAAAACGCCAGACTGAGCGGAAAGCCGCTCTTCACACTCGGTATGCTCGTCCTACACACACACACACACACACAACGGAACTAACAAACTGCGCTTAGGAAATGCCTTAAAAAGTACGTTTTCAATCTACGTCCACGAAACAAGCTAGTTCCTGTTATCGCTAAAGTTCTGGCAAGTTTAAACAGTCGTTCCCTCATCATCCTCTCTCTGTTTCCTCATTTGACGTTAATACGAAACAAATAACCTGACACTGGAGACTCCTTCCATAACTGTTATATACAGTTGATTACGCATCACACCTCACTGCAATCGTTGATTATTTTCCTGGAATAGCACACCCCCGAATGCTTCATTCTGGCATTACATACTGGCATTAATGATGTCATATACATGTATCATATTCGCAGACTTTATAAAGTGTTGCATGTACGCATGCAAATATAACTATTCATGAGCAATCGAATAAATAAATATGAATATTTTAGGCATTATATATATATATATATATATATATCACAGATTATGTATGCTATACTGTATGGTATTATATAAATGTATCATGCTGCGTTTTTGTTTTTTTTCTCCAAAATTTGTACGGATAATGTCTTCTAAATATAGAATTTATAGGGAGTGTTACTAATCTTCTCCTATTAGAAAAGGATTGCACTAAATTGAATCATAACTGTTAAATAATCGCTGTTCAAATAATGGCCTCTGACTCTCTATTGTGTGTATTCCTGCTCCCGCTGGCTAGGTAATAGGCCTGGGATAAGGTTTGTGCGTGTGTATGTGTGTGTGTGTGTGTGTGTGTGTGTGTGTATGTGTACGTGTGTAAGCATTGTATGTACGCGGCTTCGGCCAGCAGGAACAGATGAAGAAGAACAGCGAGAGGAGTGGCAGATTTTGGCCCCGTGACCCTAACAGTCAGACTCGGCCAGGATTAGATGTCCTAATCTTCTGCCTGTCAGTTTACACGCTGTTGCACCGATCCGTGTGTGAGCCTCTGCGGCCAGCTCGCTGTGAGCGCTCACTGTAACAGTAATATTAGCTCCTTTAAGAATGCAATACTTGGCTACGACTAGTGGAAGTGTTGTTAGGTGCAACAAGGCATAACTAGTTAACCGAAACTCTCACAGTGTCTGAAACGGCTCCTTTATTTACTCATTTCCTGTATACACTGTTCCGTACTATACAGAGCACTGTGTTGGACAGCAGTCCGAAAGAGGACTCAATTCACTGACTACTGAGTGCTCTGGAGATGCATGACCCACTGTATATTTATATTTATATTTATATATGTATATATATATATATATACCCACTGTTTTTTGGTCACATGACAAGCATGACAAGTAGAAAAAAAAGAGAGGCTGGTGAGGGAATGCCTGTTTATCGCTGCTATAACGTAAGCAGTAACAGAAACTGAATTGTTTTGCAAGTGTTATGGCTTTCTTCCTGGAGATCTACCTTCCTGAAGACTTTAGCTCCAAGCCATCTAATCACTGCCTTGATCGTTCTTGATCAGCTAAAACGGGCGTGTTCGATTTTGGTTGGAGATGAAACCTGTAGGAAGGTACTGTAGATCTCACGGAAGAGGGTTGGTGACCACTGGTTTCGGGTCTAAAGGACAGTGAAGAAAAGAACGTTTTGAAGACCTCCGAGTGTATTGGAGGAGAAGTTCAGATGGGTTTAAAGGGGTAAGAAGATGGTTCAAATTTGAAGAAGTCCAGTCGCTACTATTAATAACTTCTCAGTCCCGTAGTTATCGCTCGTTCTTAAGCTTTTCTTGCATGTACACTTGTCAAGCCCTTGTCCCTTTGACTTAATGTCCACATCGAGCTGAATCGCACCTGTTTGATCGCAGTAATGTCTCAGCGGAGAAGAGCGAGAGCTGCTCTGGACATGGTCCATTAGCGAGAGCAGTGTGAGAAGACCTTAAATGAGCGGGAGGACTCGAGCGGCACATCCTGCTCCGTTTCTCTAAGCAAAGCCTGGATCTGTTTGATATTTTGGTGCCGTGCCGGTGCCCCCCGTGCTTCTCAGTAGAATGCCCAGCTGATGATCATCACCATCGATCGGGCGCGTCCCTGATTAAGGGACTTGCTAGCTCGCACAGTGGAGTCTGTCCGATCAATCCAACGATCCCACTATTCACTTCCTGCTGTGTGTGATGGCCATGCTGGCATTCGGCATGCGACCAAAAGGGTCTGATCGGATCTGCCGCATTGATCCGAACAGCAGGACTGTGTGGGGCCACGGACAAAAAGCCCAGAAAGGGGTCCCTGTTCTGAAAGGACACAAAATGATGTTGATTACGATGATGACCGCAGTGATAGTAAATAGTAACGACTAGAAAATCTGTGAGTTTTATTCTGAAAGTCCATCTGTTTTTTTTTTTCCAGGGGTCTGTATTTTTTCCTCCTCATACTTGCATCCTAATAGTTAAAGGTCCTCCCTTTACATGTCAATATTTTTGCCAACAATATGTCCTAGCGGCTCCACGTGTTAAGATTATTTCCCTTTTGTTCTTCGGAGTTTGCTCTCTAAAGAAGAACATCGCTCTGCAGGAACTCTACCTGTGTGACAACGAGCTCAGCAGCTTCCACGACTCCATGCAGTTAGGCGAGCTTCTCAAATACAACCGCACTCTCCGAACCCTCGACCTTAGCAATAACGCCATATCTGACTCAGGTACGGCCATTTCTTTGTCCCGAACTGGACCTACATAAATACTTACTTCAGATGTCTAAGCTTTAATAGCACAGTTATGTTACATTCAGTTCCCAAACACTTTCCTTTCTCATGCTGCAGGTCTTGAGGAGCTCTGTGATGGTCTGAGAGTTCAGAAGGCTGGTTTGAGAACATTAGTGCTGCATAACAACCAGATTACTCACCGCGGCATGACTCATCTAGGAAGTGTTCTGGTGAGTTGCACTGCGTGTTCATTAAGAACGCTTTTATGCAGCACCGTTTGCCAATTAGTCTGATGAAGTGCGTAATATGTTAATACATTATGCCCCAATTTTCCAGACAAATGCAAAGACTAAAAAAAGAAATTAAAGCAGCAGTGTAAAACCCAGCTCTTTTAAATACTACACATATTAACAGCTGTGTTTTCAGATAGTTTGGTACGTACCAAACATGTACCACTTTATAAATTCTAGAAATTTGGGAAATTGGTAAATTGGTAAATTATAGAGTTTAGGGATTTATAGAAATTGGGAAAATGGTAAACTATAGAAAATGGGATTTGGGAAAATGGTAAAGTACAGAGATTTGGAAATAATAGAAATTGGGAAATAGAAATTGGGAAAACTATAGAGATTTTAAAAATGATAGAATTTGGGAAAATGGTAAACTACAGAAATTGGGAATTAGAAACTTGGTAAACTATAGTGATTGGGAATTTATAGAAATTGTGAAATAGAAATTGGGAAATTGGGAAACTATAGAGATTTTAAAAAGATAGAAATTGGGAAAATGGTGAACTATATAAACTGGGATTTGGGAAAATGGTAAACTATAGAGATTGGGAATTTATAGAAATTGTGAAATAGAAATTGGGAAATTGGTCATCTATAGACATTTTTAAAATTATAGAATTTGGGAAATTATAGAAACTGGGATTAGAGACATTCATAAACTAAAGAAAATGGTAAATTAAAGAAATTGAAATAGGGAAATTGGTAAAAAAAAAAAAATAATAATAATAATAATAATAATTTGGGAAATTGCTAAACTAAATTGGCAAATACGTATCATTAATAATATTCAAGACCACAATTATAACATATTTGGTTATTCAACAAGGACATCCGTTTAATCAAACTTTCCTTGTATTAATGAATGAATTTATTCATTTATTTACATTCTTTTATTTTAAATTCAATAAAACAAGCCAACTCGTCATGCTTATTATGCCATAACATGGGATGATCCAGCAATAATTTGCTTCGGCTGATATTCATTTCAACACTGTGACCATAAAGATCGTTCTTCAAGCTGTGCCATGTCTGCGCATAATTAGTTTAGTCATTTGCACAATTATTGTCAGCAACCTTAATAGGTTCAAGTTCCTTACAAATCTTTTTTTAAATAGAGAAAGTTCTTAAACATCTTTGTGACAGCTCCTGGATTCTTTTGTCTCCGATAGAGTTTGACAGAACGGCAGAAAAAGAACCGGGAACAAAAAGAAAACGTCTGTCTTTTCCTCACAGGATGGCTTATGTGTAATCCTTAATAATATCCATTCCCCTTTAGTAGCTCTGATTGTCAGAATAAACTGTACCTTTTTGTCATTTGAATGGCGATCCAAATCAAAAGGGTACAAATTAAAGGGCCGCTTTTGTCTCCTCTCGGCCGCTGGCACGTTCGCCGCGAATCCATCCAGGCCAAAAATAAAGCTGGCTCGTTCCATTTCGCCTGCACTAAATAAGAACAGTTTGATTAAATAATAGATATGTGTTTAGTGGGCTTTTCCATGTGCTGTGTCATTAAGAAGGATAAGTAGACATCCATGCGACCATAATGAATATAATTAGTGCAATGGCTGGTCGTGTCGAATATGACACAGGAAGGGCTGTTATTAACCTCTCCTTTTTTCTTTTTTTTTTTTTTTTGCATTTCTTTATTCCGGGCCGCCTTTAAAAGGAGGCAAGAGCAGAAGGGATAAATGGGTTAGTCGGTCAGATGATGGAGCCTGGCTCGTGTCAGTAGACGCTAATTAAATCATGTTTTTTCCGCCCATGACGTTTGCGGAATCCCTTCATGTATAACGTCCTTCACGACATCGGGCCGTGTTTTATACTGCCGCTTTAATTAATCACGGACCAGACCGTGGATGCAGCGTCAAGCTGCTAAAAACTATACGCTCTGCAATGTCACGTAAACGTGTCCCATTGCTCGGATGTTCTCTTAATGTTACTGTAATGTATAAATAAATAGGCACGACGATGATGCTAACGTGTTCTCAGTGTACTGCGTGTTCTAGTTTTGAGCTGTTCTGTCAAATAGGTTCAAATATTTGTGACGTGTTTAGCGATTCTAGCGCTTATTTGTGGGTTGGTGTTTGTATTTTTCGTTATTCCCGAGAGGAGTAAGAAGTTCGGTTCGGCGCAACGTCTGCCGTGTTACGATGTGCAAATGGTGTTATTAAACGATTTTATCGGTTGAGTACGTTCGCCGTATAGCACGGGCACAAAAATAAACGAGAGTGCGCTAAGATGTTTTGTCTAAGCTAGTATATTTGGGTTAAATTAGGGAAAATGGTGTCTGACCGATTGCTTTAATTCATCTCTTAGCCTTTGTTGAGAACACTGGAAACGTTGGACCTTAGCGCTAATGACCTAAAGGACAGAGGGATGCACACGCTGAAGGAGGCTCTCATCAGTAATCGCTCTGTGACACGACTCATCCTGGCCTCAGTGGGAATAACAAGTGAGGGTATGTGAGGATCGTCCACTTTCCTAGTTCATTTTGTGTTATCGTCAACACCTTAGCTTTTACTTCCAGTGATTCTTGTTTGGCGTTCGGCGCTCGTTCCAGGTGCCGTGGTGTTGGCTGAGTTCCTGGCTGAGGCTCGGTTCCTCCAAACTCTGGATGTGAGGAAGAACCTCATCCTCACCGGAGGCCTGATGGCTTTCGCTCTGGCCCTGAAGCTCAACCGCACTCTCGTTCATTTAGACCTGGACCGAAACCCCAAAGAGGAGAAGGTGAGGGAATGTGAACACGAAAAAACTTCTCGTACATCGTATAAGCTGTGGCCACAAGATAATAAACTGAAGACTCAAGTTAACCCACAAACTCAGAAGATCAGAAGATACCGAAGTCTTAGCGATGAATTGTGTAACTTAAATCCCTGACTTAATATGTTGGAACGTTATCTTTAATACAGTAATAGCCTCCTGTTTTAGTGGATTTAGTGCGGAAAAGTCTGCTCACTTTCACTTTAAGAATTCACTAACGGTGACTCAAGCCAATTCCAGTGATTCTAGTATGTCTTTATGAGTCATTTCATGACACGTAATCTTGTCAATCATCCCCATGACTAAGGCCTCAAGCGAGGATAACATTTGGCTGGTTTGGCTTGGCTTGCCTCGTCATGCACATGGCAGCTTGGCAACCTCCACGGATGAACACACTACATGACCGAGCCTGTGATTGGTCCATAGAAATTAGGAGTGTCCTATAAGCCAGTTCATTCCAAGTACTGCACAGTTTTCGCTAGCATGCTAAACTCGCCTTGATTTATTTAACGCTCTACCGTTACATCTGCAACTCATTTCTCTTTTCCTTTTCTCTTCGTAAATACAAAACAAAAGTACGCAACTCTTGTTCTTCCAACAAGTCGAAGAAGTTGTCGTGAAATTTTAATAGCGCCGCCTGCAGTACTGGAGCACTCCTACACGTTGGCCAATACGAAATCGTAGCGAGAATGCAAGCTCGCGAAGTTGAAGTACTTAAACGCGAAGACGATGTTGATTACATAACTTACGAAACTTTCATGTAACGTAACCGAAATTCCCTGACATACTTAATGCGAAGATGACCTTTGCGCAACCGACGACGTCTTCACGTTGAGTACGTTCAAACCTTAACGTTTCTGTATCTACGATGGTCTAATTCAA
This sequence comes from Stegophilus panzeri, assembly GCA_024331685.1. Taxonomy (NCBI): domain Eukaryota; kingdom Metazoa; phylum Chordata; class Actinopteri; order Siluriformes; family Trichomycteridae; genus Stegophilus; species Stegophilus panzeri. Next base: position 1,944,373 of record JANDJT010000228.1, on the reverse strand, counting down.
CAGATTGTTTTGTCTTGCTAGCTTTAAAACAATACTTGAGTACTTAGTCGGCATGAAATAGATCTCGAGAAACTTTACTCGTGGCTTTAATATGTTCGTTCAAGGCCAGGCACCGGTCGAAGTCAGACAGTTCAGACCGTCCTTTGACGTGTCGTATCTTTAACGTTAAATGTTAACGTGACAGGACTAGCTAGAAGTAGCTGCCTTGATGTAGTCGGGATATCTACAGTACAAGGGGACCAAAAATAAGTGCTAAAGAGATATTCTATCGTTTGTTTATCTACTTTGTTGCTCCATGCTGTCTACACTTTGCAACACGCGATCTTCTTCCTGTCGTCATGGAAACTGTCGTGTTATTTTAATAGCACCGCTTGCAGTGCTGGAGTACTCGTACACGGCAGCCAATAGAAAACTCCAGAGAGTGCAAGTGCAAGCTTGTAAACTCACAGATGCAGTTTCGTCTAGCTGCCATGTTGTCACCGGGACCATCAACATTTTCCTAGTTCTTAAAAGACTGGGCAAATATTATAATAAATTTTATGCTAAAGTTTAGTCTGTGTGTGGAGTTTTAATGCTTAAAACAGTGTTAGAAACCGTAGCGGTAGAACATTGTTCAAAAGTGTAGACAAATCACAAAAGGTGGTAGCCAGAGGTCTGGCCTGGTGTTTTTCAGTCTTTTGGTCTTATCAGCTTTTGTGTGATATGATCTGGTGTGTGTGTTTGTGTGTGTGTGTGTCTAGTGACACGCCCTCCCTTAAGGAATGTGCATGCTTTTAAGTCTGTTCTCGTTTCATCGAGGTAAGTATGTGGGGGTGTTGAGTTGGTAGTTCCTAGTACCCCCTCTGAACAGTGTGGGTCATTTATCACACACCTCACCCAGCTAATGAGTCAATTTACAGATCCTTGCTGAGAAACTTTGATAATCCTTTAAACTAGTATTAGCTGACCTGGAAGCATAACTGCTCCATAATAACCTCTCAAGTGTTAAAGGGCAGGTTCATAGCTTTGACGCAATGTGACCTGAGGGCTTTTTTCACAGGTAGGGGGACTTGCCGAACAAGCTTTTGTTAGTTCTGGAAAATTGTTTCTTTTGGTTGGCACTTCCTTTGAAACAGCCAGGTCATCGTATTTTCTGTTTAAATAAATACAGATGTCTTTTTTTTTCTCCAGTCGTTGTATGCGACAGTGAACGTCTTACCCTGTGATGTTTGGGAGCTATTCTGATTAAACAACACACATCATTCATAAACCAGTCTGTCATAATAATGTCATGAGAGTTTGATTTAATAGTGTGTTATTTGAATGTTTAACTATAATAATGTAATTTTTATTATGAAGCAATTTCTGTTGCGATCCTTATCATCATCATCATCATCGGGCGGGCTTATTAGGCACGACAACATGACACCAC
>JANDJT010000228.1:1916397-1940806 GCA_024331685.1 Stegophilus panzeri | reverse complement strand
GGACGTCTGGGGTACGGGGGGAGGGGGTGGGGGGTTTTATGGTGTCTGAATCTCTGATGGAGGGAGATGAGTGAGCGTACAGAGAGAGAGAGAGAGAGAGAGAGAGAGAGCGCACATCCCTCTGCTTATGGCACCGATGACAGTTCAACTCATCCTGGGCCAGTCAGTCAGCTCTGGAATTATTGGCACCCTTCTTTTCCTTCTTGGAAATGACGCCTATAAGACGCACCGCATAGCATTATTACATGCACAAAAAAAAAAAAAAATTGCGCATATCAAAAGTATTGGCACCTGTTCCTGAAACATCTAACGACGTTGAAGCCGTTCGGACGGACTCGTGGACCGAACCCTATTACACGCGTAGCATTTCAAGCTCTATTACATCTTTTACAGGATTTTTTACGGACCCATGTTTGGCATCGTGTTACTGAAAGATCCACCTACTTGCAACTCGTAACCTCTTGGCAGATGCAACCATAGTTTGGGTCCGCTAATACCTCCTCTTCCTTCTCCTAGCAATTTTTTGTTTTTACATCCTGACTTGCGCAAGTCAACAAACATCTGTCTCTTTTATGTTTAAAGCTGTATTTTTATTATTTTTTTTTTATACCACGTCATGTTTTTGAGACAAAACGGAATAATTTAAAGAAGTTCTTGTGGAAGAAAATGGAAAGGAAATCAGTTTCCATAATACTGTGCATTTCATTTTATACTGTCGATTTCTTGTATTACCTTATAGGGTGCCAATAATTATGGAATAGACTATTTACACACACACAGAGTGAACTGCATGGATGGACAAATACAATTATGCATGCGCTCGAACGGCCGTAAACACACAGCGCACGCGTTATTATGAAAAACGTACAACAGCAACGTTAGCACTGATTACATTAGTTACCAGCTAATGCAATCACAGCAACGCAGTTTTTGCTTTTAAAAATATTTATTAATTAATTAATTTATTTATTTCACGACGGCATGATTGCGAATGACGTTCCCAGTTGGGAGCTGAAAGCATGCTCCGTATCATAGCAGCTACTTCCTCTGAAACGTTTCCTGGCAGGTTCTGGGCATGAAAACAGGCGCGATATAGAAAAATAACATTTAGGTGTTCGTCAGAATCAGCCCTCGGAGACTTCTCACATCACTTCTACCGCTTCACTTGGCGAACACCCTCTCACAGCTTGTTTAGTTTGTATCTCGTCTTCTTGCGCAGTTTGGATTGGAGTTTGTACTTTACTTGTTTCTCCAGACTCTGGGATCAACCGTGGCGTGATATTTTGTTACACACGTCCGTCCCTCGGTCATTGAATAAAGCTGTGATTAATACACTGATAATACATAACTCTGATCAATCTGATTGGGGGGAAAAAAAAAAAGTCAATCCAAACCCAGGACCGCTAATATCCCGGTCAGCACTACACTGAAATGCCACTTTAATAGGAACACTTATACACGTGCGCATGTCCAGTTTAGATGAGCCACTGCACATGATAGCCTCAGATTCAGGTTCTTGGCTGACAGGCGTGGAACCGAACGTGGTCTTCTGCTTCCGTAGCCCATCCACGTCAAGGTTCAGTGATTTATGCATTCTGAGATGCTTTTCTACTCACCACGGTTGTAAACACTGATTATTTGAGTTATTTGAGTATCCTTCCTGGGAACTCGAACCAGTCTGTCCATTTTCCTCCGGACCTCTCTCATCAACAAGGCGTTTCCGCCCACGGAACTGCCGCTCACTCGATGTTTTTTTTGTTTTTCGCGCCATTCTGTGTGAACTCTAGAGATTGTCGTGCGTGAAAATCGCAGGAAATCGGCTGCTTTTGAAATACTCAAACCGGCCCATCTGAAACCAACAACAACCCAAACAGTTAAAGTCACAGAGATCAGACTTTTCACCCACTCTGATGTTTGATGTGGACATTAACTGAAGCTCTTCATTGTATCTGTATCTGCATGATTCTATGCATTGTGCTATAGCCATATGATTGGCTGACTGGATAACTGCATAAACGAGAAGGTAGACAGGTGTTCCTATTAAAGGGGACTTTAATAGCAAGTCTTTAATCGTTAAAGTATCTTATATTGTCATATAATCTGACATGGAGGACACGTTACGGCAGTCTGTGATAGAGTTCAGCTTATACCACAGCTGAATTCGCACAAACTGGCTTTAGTAAAGAATGAATGAAACTGTTACATGTGGAAACTCGTACTTTTAAGAAGTCCAACGCTTTTATACTGACCTTCCAATCGCATCGCCAACGCCTCCTAATTCATATACGATAAGTACGTTGTTTGGCCTCGTATTTCCTAAAGTAACTATTTCTGTGAATCTCAGAGCAGGTCGGGGTGTCCTCGAGTCCTCGGTGAGACGGAAAGCAAAAGAATGATATATATACGACTGATGTGGTTTGATGTCTACGGAACATGTAAGGATAAAAAGACTGCAATTCTTTTATTGCAGCTCTGAAATTGGCCCAAAAACTTTAGAAGAAATCTCTCTCTCTCTCTCTCTCTCTTTTCTCTTTACACCCTCAATCCAAACAGTCTTGCTCAGTTCCTGGTTTATTTTCAGGGGCAAAACAGGCATATTTGCCAGCTGTGTAATTTACTGTGGCGCTCATTTGCATATTAAAGCATTAATTAGCCCCTCAGAGTGCACAAGCGTGTATAGTGTAATCACTGGCCGTGTAGTGTTTGGGTCGGGTGTTTGCGCCGTCGGGAGAGCGCGGGGGTCTCTGGGTGCTCGTGTTGACCATGCGGTGCATGCTTGTCGGCTTTGTTTCTCTCTCTCTCTCTCTTTTTCTTCTTCTTCTCTCTCTCTCTTTCCCCCCTGCTGGAGAGGGGGATGAGGCGAGGTTGCGCTGCTCAGTTTTCCTGCTTTTCCAGGCCCTTTGATGTGTCACACTCGATCTGTCTCCCTGTCATTTTAATCGCTCTACTTTACCCCCATCAGTGCAGTCAGAGGTGTGACCTACAGTTTCGCAGGAAGGAGGTTGCTTTTTTTTTTCCCCCCTGCTTCTTTTTCTTTTTCTTTTTCTTCTTCTTCATTTGACGGTGATGGAGGGAGGGTGGGAAGGAGGTGGAAGAAAGACAGAAAGACAAACTGGCATGTGAAAGACAGGATTTTTTTTTTTTTTCTCTCTCTCTTAAAAAAAGCTATAGCACAAGTGTGTGTGTCAGAAATATAAACCAATAAGATGGATACGTGATACAGCTCAGGAATAATAATTTCGCCGTAGATAATTTGTTAAGATAGGATTATGATTCTAAAAAGCGAAACAGAATCTTTTGAATGGATGTACTTTGAAGTTTTGTGTAAGTAGGTGCTTAAATGCATATAAGAAAAATAATTTTTTACTTTACTTCAGCACTTCCTGAAATACTCTCCCGACTCGTATTTTGATATGACGGAGAGTCGTCTTCTTCTCCATCTCCTCAGCTGGAAATGGCCCGTCGGATGAGTCGGTCCATCAGAGTTTTTGCATTTCCCTTTGGGCATGTCCTCCAACTCTACGCTCAAGCGCTCCGAGTCACCAGTCACCCGCTCTGAGGCTCATCTGAATATCATGAAGTCCTCAAGTCACTGCTTTTTTATTTTTTTATCTTCATCCAGCGAGAACCTTCCTTTCCCTTTCAAATACCCATACCTGCAGAAGCACCTCACCTCACCCCACCCCCCCACGCCCTCCTTTTTGAATATGGATGCTTTATTAAGTGCGAGCGGTGCGATGCTCGTCTCGTGTGTGAGTGTGTGAGTGAGGGAGGAACTTTTACCTTCTTCATAATCATGTTGAGAACTTATGTGTCATGTAGCTATTTGAGAAGCTATCTATTAGATGGTAATAGTGACACAAAGATGAATAACTGAACAATAAACCAATGGTTAATATTTTAATAGTTCTATTATACCCATAAAAATCCCAAAAACTTCTTCTCTCTTTTTTTATCCCCCCATCCTTTTTATCCACAGTTAAAAGGGAAAGCAGCAATCAACATGTGTGCAAGGCTCAGAGGCTTGTGTTGTGTCTGAATTAGGAAAGTTTCACAACAATACCATGTGTTGTGTACATTTAACACGTCTGAGTGGAATTGTTTTGTCTGTTAGCAAAAAAACCCAAAAACATCTTGACTGAAGTAACACCGCTCGCTGTGTCTTCGGTCTCAGCTCGTACACGGCTAACTTTTTCAACTTCTTTTCCGTCGAACGGATCGATCGTCGAGAGAAGAAGTTAAATCGAGATCATTTCTATCCCTCCCGTTGCCGTTTCTCACATGAGCATCCGGTGTTGCTAGCAAGCTCGCTCGGTTCACAATCCTAAACAATGGCTGAGAAGAACAGAGCCGCTATGAATTAACACCCTCACCTTTCGGCTGACACATTTTCGGTGTGACTTTGAGAAGATTTTTTTTGTGCCTCCGGTGCACTCTCGCTTTCGCCCTCAGTTTCTGTCGCTCCGTTTCTCGTCACTGGCGTGGATCTCGGGAGTCCTGTATGTGTTCCGCTGTCCCACCTGACTGAATTGGCAGACCGCTGGTGTGTTAGCGTGACCACAGAGGGTATCTGTGGAGGGAGTTGGCTGGGGTAGGTAGTAGGGCACTGCCTGTCCCCGTCCCTGTCACACCGGCCCAGGCTGCCTGGGCACCATGGAGGGGAGATAATTGGATTTGTTGTCACCTCCAGCGGCTGCCAGGAGCGGGCGTCTGCTCTGCTTAGCGATGAAGACATCAGCATGACAGGGACCCTGCGAGAGGATCAGCTGGCATGGCGGGCACCACTAATAAAGTGCCAAGGTTGTCATGTCCAGGCGGGCAGAAGCAGGCCAGCTGTTCGAGCGCCCGCGTCCCAACGCCAGGCCAGAGGGGAGCGAGAATGGGCATCCATCATTAGTTGGCTCGCCAGAACTCTCGGTTCAGATTGAGCGAGGAGGCATGGTTTTGACCTCTGGCCCTCTTACTCATGAGCTGAGCTGGGCACTGTGGCAGCACCGGCGCTGGAGGCCAACACTACGGCTCTATGCCATTCCATACTCGTGGATGGCACCTGTTTGGCGTTGGGCTGAGATGGTGATGGGCTAGCAGGTGAGACGCCCCGGTGGTAATCACTCCCTCGCTGTCCATCGCTCCATCATTGCTTCGCCGCGTGCCATGTCCTACAGAGAGCTCTCTCTTTCTCACACTCCACACACCATTCCTTTTATTCTGTAGCTTGAAAGTGAACGGAATAGTTCAACGAAAAATGTACACAATTTGACACGTTTGGTATGCTTACACTCGGGCTACAATACTAAAGTAACTCACAACTAATGGAAGTTTATTTCAAATGAAATTTGGGGTGTGTGGAAGTATGTGTTAGGCACAATGGAAAATCTGATAATGATGCCACAGACATCCGTGGCTGGAAGTAAAACATGTGATATGTGGGTAGCAGAGATGGTGTTACTCTCTCCCTTGTCTATCAGAGTGACGCCAGCCAATCACGGGCGTCTGAGAGCGCCATGTATGCAGTAGAGGGACGATAGCACTTTCCTCAGAGTGTTCAGGAGACCTAGACAGTGGGTGGAAATTGGCAAATGAGGAACCTGGGAGAAAACGGGGGAAAAAACAGCAACAAAACATGGTTTAGAGTTTTATTTGAACAATTATCAGTACGTACAGGATTTCGCCGAGTTGTGTCTTTTTTTTTTGTGATCGTTGCGGCCAAAAATGCTAGCTTTTGCTGCGGCTCGTTTCAAAACTCACGGTGCTGAGTTTTTTTGTGCTTTTTTTGCGGAAAACTACTTGAATTGGCAAAACTGCAATTGCACGAAATTGTTTTCCAACGGTCTTTCACAGTGATGTTTGTTGGTACAGAAAATGAGACCTTTTAGCTGTACTCCCGTTCGACGCACATGAATCGAAGGGTGCTTCGGCTGAATGCACGTTGTGATGATGTCATACGAAACATCCTGGCCCAAATCAGTGGAAAAATCTGCGTTCATTTTGAAAAATTGCAAGCTCCTGCGAATATTTCCTGGATTTCGCGTTCATTTCCCACGATCGCAAAACCGCAAAATCTTGGAGGGACTGAATTATAATCTGAAGATAACCTTATCTTATTGGAAAGCCCTGTGTTTATAGAAACATGGGACATGAGAGAAATTTGTAAGAAAAGGTCTACTGTGACTTAATAGGATACACACATTAGCTGTGTTATAAGACTTAAGTAAAGTGTGAAGACAAACACATTCATGGCTTTGCTTTTTCCCGTATGAAACACGACGTAGCTGTCGCCGACCGTTGCACGTACGCCTGCCTGGCCTCGATTTAAAAGACTAGTACGGGTAGTCCGTAATTGGAGAAAGCGTGTTTGTCGGGCCTAGACATCTTGGTTTCCCCAGGGATCAATTAGAGAAACACTCACTCAGCGTGCTCTATTCAAATGAATACCTGAAGAGTTCCTTAACAGCTATGTCTTTTACAGGATAAACACTCGCGATAAAGACCTCATCAGCAGGAGTGTATATACATATGAGCGGAAAATTACAATTTGCTTGGCTATGAAATTTGTCAAGGTTTTGAACTCAGCCGGGAAAGAAGTCAAAATTGCGACAAAAGGACGATGTGTTATAGGATTTTAAATACCAAAGATATAATGGGCTCTGGGGTATCTTGTAGGGTTTTATTTGCATGGTTAAGTTGGACTAAATGTCCATAACCTGATTATGTTCTCATTTATGTAAATCCAGCCAAGTGCATATTAACCGAGCTCCATTCACCAGGAGTCATATAAGTGTCTTGAACATATTTTGTGGCTATTAAGGATGGAACCGGTGCTTATTTTGCTGCTAAGAGGGCATGGACACTAAGCCGCCAGTTTATTAGTTACTCGCTTACCGGAGGTATGGATTACAAGCTTATTGGATTTCCAAACCTATCATAATAATAATAATTGCTTCACCAAGAAAAGATATTAATTTTGGGGGGGGGTGGACTATATGTAAGGAATAATAAAACACAACGGGGCCATTCCTGTTATTGGAAAATAATCAACGATGGGGTGGTGTGATTCATTTTTCCAATTACAGGAAGTCCTGAAGTGTCTTATACCATTTTTGGCAATTTGCCAACGATTACAGTGTATTCGTTTATTATTATCCGTTTAAATCATACACAGTATACGTTGCCTGACTATAGAAACGATTACGTATAAGAATGAGCGCATTAATATAAACCTGTGATTTGCTTTGCAGCCGTCAAAGGTGCTGTTCGAGAAAAGGAACCGATCGCTTGTCCAATCAGATTCGAGAATGAAACAGCGCTGTGGTCTATATTCATGTAAAACAACTTCGACGGCATGTGTTCTTAGGGAACGTAGCAGACCCAGATTAAGATTGCGTGCGGGATTTTATTTATTGATTCTCGTGCCCCTTGGGTCTGTCTTTCCTCAGCTCTCGTTCGTCTCTCTCTCACACACACTGCTCAGAGAGAGAGAGAGAGAGAGAGAGAGAGAGAGAGCATAAATAGGGCATTGGATGTGAAATACAGGTGTGTTGCATCAACCTTTTCAGCTTATCCCCTAAATCACACCCTCTCGCTGCTACACACCTACCTGCTACATTTAACATTATGGAGATATTTTATTCGTTTTGTAAGTACTGTTTTGTATAAAATGCTGGGGTTTTTTTTATCCTGTGACACAAAAAAATTGCGATACATACTGCAATCTTAGCACAGTTCCAGAGTTTAATGACGAGTTAATTAGCAAATCAGTGTTTTTTTTGTTTTGTTGTTTCTTCATATAAATCCGGACAGGAAGTTTGGTCGTTTGTTCACTGAACGATTCACTTTGTGTCACTTTCCATCAAACTAAAAATACACAATATAATCAAGCATGGGAATTTTACAGCCGAACCCGTTTCCTTACGCTTATGTCCGGTCCTACTTTTGTTTTTAACAATCAGATGAGCTCACGGGTTTAGTTTAATGTGCTCGTTTCACTATTAAAAAACGTTGCCGTTTCTATAGTAACGGCTCATTCGCGTATACATAATCTAAGTCTAAAAACAACCAAAAAAAACTATTTTATAATCGTTAATACGGGACGTTTTCTGCGAGGAGGTGTTTATCTGACATTTTCTGGAAGGAGTCTCCAGTTCCAGTATTCCGGACGGAGGAGTGAGAGAGAGAGAGGAGAGAGAGAGAGAGAGAGAGAAAGAGTACGGTGAGGGGACAGCTGTTTATAGCTGGTAAATAAATGATAACAGGAACGAACTCGTTTCGTGGCTGTTCCACGACATGAAATGTAACTATAAACAGATAAAAAGCGCAATGTTTTGCTTTTCAGTCAACATAAAAATGCCATAACGCACTTGCTGATGTGCAGCGTTTTGGAAAATAATCATCTTCGACGTAGCGACAGTGACTCCCTCTACCCCGCCGTTGATTATTTTCCTATAACAGCGTGTCTCTGAGCGTTTTTATTCCTTTCAAAGCCCAACATGCGGCACAACAGGCCTGATCGCTTGCTTCAAGAAACAATTATAGCCATCTTCTCCTCCAGCTAATATCTCACCACTTGAGATTCATTAAACGTCTGAGGCTGGTGTTGGTGTCACCAGGTGAGTCACAAAAGGGTTTCGCGACACGAGTAGCAAACGTCCGGGCAAACCCGCACGTCAAATCATCTCTCTCCGCCTCGCTCGGGGAACAAAACCCGGAGCGTCTGGAGCTTCTCGGTTCTGTCATGATATTCCAATGAGAAGCTGCGGAGATCAATTAAATAAGCAGCGGCTTCAGTCGGTAGCGCCCGAGTCCGCTCCAGAGGTCACAGCTGGGTCGTTTTCCAGCACTCATGCCTGATAATCACTGCAAATCACGGCTCTCTTCTTAAGCGCCGGGGCTCACCTTTAATTACTGGTGCCGAGGTGAAATTTCACACCGCGTGTAATGCACAGATGAAAGCAAATTGATAATAGATTGCTGAAAGATACTTTTTTTTGAGAGAGAGAGAGAGAGAGAGAGAGAGAGAGAGAGAGCGTAGAGGCTGGACCTCGTGAAGTGCACATCATTCATACACTAGTTGCGTGTATCGAAACGTGAACGCATCTGAAAGACGGAACGTACGAGATTCGGTGTCTCGGGAACGTCGCACTTGTTTTCATCGCAGTTACTTTATTTTGACACGATGTCACATTTGCGCGCCACGCTTTCTGTGAGTGTCCTCATTACTAACAGTTATCAGGGTTTTTTTTTTTTTTTTTTTTTTTATCCCCCCCACCACCCCCGTTCCCGTCATCCTTAACGATATGTTAATGTGCTAATTATGAGAATTCAGTCATGAAATAAACCCGAATTAACTACTCATCTGGGTCAGCTGAAGTTTAAAAGCATTTTCTAAACTTTTGTGCGTCATTTTTGTTCTGTTTCTACAGCAACGTTATTTATACTTATTATATACACCGCGGCGTTGTCGAATTCTCAAATCCGATTGGTCAGAAGGGATTTTCTCTGACGGTAGTTCGGTAATTCCGGCTGCACGGTTTTTATATTTACGTACTGGTTCTGATACGTTGTCGCCAGCTTTCTGTTTATTTAACATTTACGGAAGGAGTTGTCAGCATCAGAACTTTGTAAGAGTAGGTTTTCCACCATGGGAAGGTCTTCAGGATTCTTTGCGATTGATTAGTAACGCGATATTCTACAGTAGGTTTTGTTGTTGTTGTTTGTTTGTTTTTGTTTGTTTGTTTGTTTTATTAACTCTAAAAGAGGAAGAAGAAGAAAAAAAAAAATAGAGGTTGGTATAGACACTTTTATAGCTGCTATAACGTAAGCAATAACTTGACGTTCCACAGCATGAAATGCAACAGATTTGAGTCGCAGTCGAATAAATGCAGATGATTGAAGTCGGACTAAAGCAGGCGACGTTTTTCAAATTAAATCAAGATTAGACAGCTGCAGTGTATACTGAGGCTTTCTGTCGGTATTTGTCTGGACACCTGTGTCCTCGAACAAAATTACTTTTACCTTAAAAGTGAAAAATAACACAAAACATCCAATTAGAAACACTTTTTAAACAAGACCCCACAAGTCTCATTTCCAGTCAGGATCCGAGCCTGCGCCCGAACATCCATTCCGTATACAACAGCGACATCTACAGGCAGAGGCAGACGAGACACTTTCCTGACGTGTACGTGATGTGGAATAAGATGGATAGATAAATACGAGAGCAGCGTGTGTGTATAAGAGACAGAAGGAGGAAATAAACTGCTGGTAATTACAGCTCTTTATGTTATTGAGTAGAAAGATCCAGACAATTTAAGTGCAATTTTATTTAAGCTACATTTGATCAGTCGCTCTTTTCTTTCTTTCGTATAATAATAAAGTCACAACATAATCAAACGGGACACACACACACACACACACACACACACACAAAGAAGCTCAGACGTGTTTAATAGCACTGAGTAAAAAAAAAATGCAATTTGCAGCTTGTTTGATTGTGGATGTATTTATTTTTTACATTGTTTTCATAGCTATATTATGTAAATTACTGTATTATAGGCCTATAGAGTGGCAGCGAAGCGGACGACTTAGATGAATAAGATCATTATTTTCCTCAACAAGCCTGTTTTATACATCTATAAAAGATATATCCTTTTTAAACACGGTTAAAAGTGCAACGATAGAACGTTTTCGGGGTTGTTGTTTTGTTTTTTTTTAAAATAAATAAAATGCAACGCATGTGTAGGCCTACTTGTTACTGGCATCTGAAATGTTTGGTAATTTACATATATTAGCATATAAAGTAATTGGCACAGATGCCAAGAAAACAGTGGAAAACAGATTAATTGTCATCCACCAGCCATGGTGACACAGTTAAAAATGAGGCCCTCTTTCTAAGAAGCCAATTATCAGAAAGTTTCCAATGTAGCCTTTCACATCACACACACACACACACACACACACACACACGTCCTTACACGCATATCGATGAATACAGATATTCACATGTTGCCTAGACTCGGCATGTCAGTTGGATGTGTTCTTTAGATTTGACTTGAAATCTTTGTTAATTAGTCGGTATAACGGTGAGTCTGAGAGCTCTGTTAGTTAAATAATACACTCCTGGAGCGTGACGTGCGTTAAAAAAAGACGAAAAATCTGAATTAGGAAAGTGTTCAGCATCCGATAGAAAAGGTTTACTACTCAGAACAGGAAAAATGGGCTTAAGACAACATATGGATGCTGCTTTATACACACACACACACACACACACACACACACACACACACACAAGGCGGTGATAGATTCTGCTCTGGTGTGCCACAGCTCTACTTTTAGCCCCTGTAATAATTGGATAGTGCCTCCATTTATAAGGCTGTCTGAGGGAATGCAGAGCTAACAAATGAGCTAGTTTAGTTGCCAAGACCAGAGCAGAGCAACTTAAACGACTCCCCCCCCCCCTTCAGTGCCGTTGTGCAACGGAGACCTTAAATAATATCGACGAAGAGACACCGAGAGATGCCATCTTCTGTGTTGAATCAGATTACATAATGGGAGACATGAATGATTTATACTTTATCAGGTATTACAAGAATAAATAGGGATGGATCATAATGGAGCAGCGAGTACACACACACACACACACACACACACACACACACACGCAGAGTCACAGTGTTTGATTGGCGCCGCCTGTTAGTGTTTGTGTAAAGGCTCATTCGGCCCCCGAAACCCCCGGCGCTCTGCGTCGGCCTGCTCTCGCCGCCCCTCGACGCGCAGCCTTATTTGTACTCGTTAATGACTTTATAATTCGTGGCCGGCAGGAACCTGCTTTTATCCCGATTAGTTTAGCAGCCTGGCAAACAAAAAAAGAGCCTGGGTGAGTGGCACGGTGCCAGAAGGAGCTCATGCCACTGAGCCTCTTGTCCATCTGCGTCGTTCTGGTGCAGGATACAGAGCAGAGCTGTCCCTGGAGCTGTTCGCAAACAAGTCTGAAAGGGCTTCTTGCGACAATGGCGAACAGTTTTTGATCCCGGTAGATACGCTACACCACAATCGGACGGTCCTCCGAAGGAAGCGACGTCCGTACACTTTGCGTCCTCTTCTGTTTGCGTTCCCAGGCCGAGCGCGCCTTAACATCATTCATAAGGACGGAGAACGTTACACAGGTTTTCATCACAAGGCCTGACAGAGATGCTCTCGAACATGTCAAGCTAGACAGCTGTGATCTGTGATCCTGGACAAATCAGGAGACCTTGGGGCAATGGTGGCTTGGAGGTTTAGGCTCTGGGTTACTTATGGGAAGGTCGGGGGTTCAAGCCCCAGCACTGCTATGCTGCCACTGTTGGGCCCTTGAGCAAGACCCTTAACCCTCTCTGCTCCAGGGTGCGCTGTATCATGGCTGACCCTGTGCTCTGACCCCAACCTCCTCACATGCTGGGGTATGCGAAGAAAAGAATTTCACTGTGCTGTGACCAATAAAGACTCATCATCGATATGTAACTATAATATGTATAAAGTATGTATATTTTACCTACAAGATGGTTTGAGCTCACTGAAGACAGGGTACAGCTTTTTTTTTCTCCCCCCCCGTGTCTCTTTACCATCAGCCCACCCCCCCGCACCTCCCGTCTGTGCGTCTTTTGCATGCATTGTCTTTGAACAATGCGCTGTTTGAACAGTGCGCTCGTGAGGAAACAGGCGCGCTAGCTCGCCGCCTCGCCTTTTATCACCCACTTCTCCCAGTGATGCTATTAAAGCTTATGTTTCATTAAAAAAAGAAGAAAAAAAAAGGGGACGCGGCCAACAGGAGACAGACGAAGCACGACTTCAAACGCGTCGCCGTAACGCGCAGACAGCATCTCAACCGAGAGGACAGACAAAGCAGGGCCGAAAGTGCGTCTGACTGTGTACGCGTACCTGAGAGGTGTTAAATCATTAATTAGGACGATTCCAAACACCTCCCCGTCTTCCCCTCGTCTTCGGCGTGCACCTTCTGTGAATTCCTACTACCTCGAAATCCAGGGCACTCGTGATTTCCAGCTGTGATGTGTCTATAAAGCAGTGATCAGACTGTGTAATCATTTTAAAGGGGGGGGGGGTGGGGGGTGGGGGTTATTGGCAGATCTTACAAAAAGTTCCACACAAAAAAAAAAAAACATCAAAAACATTTTTTTAAAACGCAAAAATACCTGAGACCAGCCCAAAAAGTTTGCAAAAGTAAGATGCATTTTTCATCAACCCCCCAACACACACACACACACACACACACACACCCCAAATCAGTCCCTCCAGGATTTCGCTGATGGATTTTGGGATCGCAGAAATGAACGTAAAATCTCTGCGACATTCCGAGGAGCTCGCGATTGTTCGAAATTACCGTAGATTTTCCGCAATTTTCGGGACGAGACGCGTCACGTGATGTTCAGCCAAAGCCCACTTCGATTCACGTGCGTACAGCTAAAAGACAAACATCGCTGCGGCATCGCAGGACTATTTTGTGCGATGGCGATTTCGCCGATTCGAGCCGCAGCAAAATCGAGCATTTTTACATTTACGTTTACGGCATACGCTCTTATCCGGCGCGACTTACATTCACCTCATTTATACATTTGAGCAGTTGAGGGTTAAGGGCCTGTTGTTAAGCAGTGCCAATTTAGCAGTGCTGGGATTTGAACTCAAGACCTTCTGGTGAAAATTCCAACGTCTTAACCGCTGAACTACCGCTGCCTCGCTGCATTTTTGGCCGCAAAAAAAAAACCAATCTGAAATCCTGTTACAGACTGTTCAAGTAGCCGTTAAATCTTTTTATATGAACAGCGTGGAAATGAGACGCAAACGTCAGGAACGTCAACGGTTTCCTCCAACGCGTCAATAAATGATTAGAGTTAGACTGCGATTCCACTTTAGGATTGCCTGCTGAAGCGAACGAGCACGTATTTGTATTTTCGAAAGTTGACAGATCATCTCTCAGCTGTCGAGAAATTTTCACGAGAGTGTGTCGTTTATGGAGAAACTTCTCAGAAACACATCGAACCCAACGGAACGCAGAAACGGCTTCGGGAGAGCGGGTCGGCTCGTATCGGGGTTTCGAAGAGCGTACGTGTGATGCGGCTGTGAACATGAATGGAATGAAAAGACCGTTAACGGGCATTTATTAGTGATATAATGACATCATTTCAAAGCGAATTAAAATGGAGATGCCTGTTTTTAAAAACAAACAAACAAACAAACAAATAAATAAATAAAACATGGGACATCTACGTGCATCGAGTTCCTGGTCTGAAGGTCAAAAACCACCACAGGTCACAAATCTAATCAAATAACTGACCCCGAAAAGGTCAGGAGTTTTGAAGGAAGTTTCCTGCGTAACTTCCCGAGCGCTGGTCCAGATGTTGATGAGTCTCCGGGAAAAGCAGCCGAGGCCTAAGCGCGGTGTGTGTGTGTGTGTGTGTGTGTGTGTGTACATACAGTATGTGTGAGGAGCGTACGCGAGCCAAGCGGAAGGGAGCGCATGGCAGAGCCGAACTCTGACTCTGGCAGCGGAGGTGTGTTTTGCAGCCGTGGAGCTGCTGCTCCAGAAGGCGGTGGCTGTGCCCGCGGCGGGTTTCCCTCCCCGCGTTGGCACTGTGCGGGTGGCGCGGCGCTGCTGCTGCAGCGAGCCGATCGTGCCCTCTGTCACTCACGGGGAGCGGCCCCTGTCCAACTGTCACTTCCTGACAGCCCGATAATCAATCTCTTTATTAACTGCTCTGCTGAAAACAGGCTGGCACGGCGGGCATCGCCATGGCACCGCTCCGTCGGGGTCGGGAGGTTGGCACGGTGGGGTTCGACCGCTAAAAACACACCGGTGGCTTCGGAGGCCTCGTCATCCCCGGTGATAATTTATGAGCAGGGAAGTGTGCGTGTGTCGCCCGTGCTGTCCGCCAGCCAGCTCCCCACCCACTACTACCCTCTGTGTGTGTGTGTGTATGTGTGTGTGTGTGTGTGTGCTTCTTTCTCTTTCTTTCTTTTGTTCTTCATCAAATTCAGCAGAAGCATCTGTGTTTACAGTCTTGTTCTTTCTACATATCAATCCCTCCTGAAGTCGAACCGATGAATAACTAAAAATAAAACCGCAGAGCCGCATCACGTTAAATATTCACGCTGTTTTCTTGTTCGCAGGACGAGTTTCTGATTGAAACCCAGAAGACGCTACTGAGCAGGATCTCTGATCTGTGTGTGGCGAACGTTGCGGCGGCCTCGGAGACGGACCAGCGCTCTGCTGCTCTTTTAACGCACGACGACGACGCCGATAACGCCGGCGAAGCCTCATCTCCCCGAGTCCCCACACAAACAATTGTAAGCATATAAGAATAATAACCCTCGATTCCATCACGAATAATGATAATAAACTCCAAATCCACGCAATAACCATGACGCCTCTTTCCCTAATGAAGCCATGGCCTCCCTCCCTGCTGTTTTCCAGCCTAATCTTCCTTCCGAGGGTTGTTTTGTTTTCTCTCTCTCTCTCTCCGGAATGCGAATCGCCTCGAAACAAACCAAACACGAACCTTTTCCTTTCTCTTGCGCTCTTTCAGTCTGGATCACTTGGTATGTCGTCGATCCTGTTTGCCAGGCATCCAACTTCGCTAATACTCGTTCGCTCAAAGAGGAACACCAAAGCGTGTGCGTTAACGTAGTAGAACGCCGCGTAGTTCACAAAAAAAAAAAAAAACACGTTTCTTTTCACTCGTTCGAGGAGAGAAACCGCGGCGCGTGGGAAGACGGACATATGCGGGGACGACGAGGCCGGGATATTTATTTCTTTTTATTTTTTTACGTCTGCTCGTTTGTTCATCTACGACTGCGATTAGCGTGTTTAGCGGGTTACGCTGCACGCCGAACGCCACGTTTAATAAGCGCGGAACGAGCCACAGTGAAACTTGGAGCTGTGTACGACTGATAATAAAAGCAGGTTTTGTTTTTTTGGACAGCACATTGTATTCCCTGAATAACTGATCTTCCATAAACTCACTTATTAAACCGGATCCGCGTTTACGGCACGGAAACATACGCAATTGTTTGTAAATCTCTGTATATAAAAACTGCTAAGTAGATCATATTTAAGGTGCAAGCCTTTAACACAAACAGTGTAGTTTAACATAATTAGTGTTTATTATTTCCGTGCGATTTTTTTTATTCATTTATTTATAATTCATTCTGGGTGCGTGAACATGTGTGTGAGTGCGCCCTGCGATGGATTGGCACCCCGTCCAGAGTGAACCCCGCCTTGTGCCCCATACTCCCTGGGATAGACTCCAGGTTCCCCTCGACCCTGTAGGATAAGCGCTATAGAAGATGGATGGATAACAAATTTTTCTTATAAACGTTTCGTTATATTTTGTTGATTATCGGGAACGATTCGGAATTTGCTGCCGAGACGTTTCGTAATGGATAATCTTTCATTGTTTGAGGAAGAAAGAAAAAAAAAATATTAAAAAATCAAACCCGAGGCGGAACTCTAATGTTTAATGTCTAATCCCATGCAATGCAAATTTAGAGGGGAAAAAAATAGTACCGTTTTCAGGTTCAAACGCTCGTCTCGGAAAATCCCAGATTACTCAGATGTGTTTTGATTGACAGGTGTGTGTGTGTGTGTACAGAGAAGTGTGTGTAGATGTGTCGAACACCCCCCATCAAAAAATAAAAAACACACTTTCTGATGTGATTTGGGTTTCATGCAGGATTGCCCCACCCACACACCCCCCCCCCCAAACCCCTCTGGTTTGTGCCCCTCGGCACGGGGCAGGGGCAGATTGACAGAGCAGCATGGTGCCAGGCCCCGCTGAGCCAACGTCTCCCACCACACACACACACACACACACACACACACACACACACACATACACACAAGATCTACCTGATGTTTTCAACAAAGGCTTCCGTCTCTCCAGCTCTGATGCCAATGGCTTTGGAAGTGGTAGAATCTGAAACAGACAGTAGGAGCGATGTTCTGTACATCAATACGTGAGGAACGGAATCTCAATTCGTCTCAAAGTCGTTTCATTTTGAGGCCACGGCAGCCACCTGAGAGTCGACGATGAGAGGATAGGGTGGATTTATTTTTTCTGGAGGAGAACAGATTCAACTGCAAAAGAGGTCAAAGAAAAAGAAAGAATTTTAAAAGAAATCCGAGGAATGGAGACAGATACTACACGTACAAAAAAAAAAAAAAAAAATTATTGAAATATTTTTTTTAAGAATAATAAACGTTGTCTCGTCAAAGCACGCCAATATTACAGAAACCCTCAATAATCTGTTAGAATCCATGCAAACATATTGTCATCCCTCTTAATACATTTATATATATATATATATGAATTATATTTATTACATTGTTTTTTTATTATTGCCTGTAATTTAATGGGCGTTCACACTTCAGATACAAATTCACAAGGAAATCCAACCTTTCAACCAGATGGAGTTCTCTTCCTGTGCAAGTCAATTAATGGATATAAAAAATATATTTACAGGTTGTTGTTTTTTTAGCACAATCAGGACCGTACTAAAATGTTTCCTGTAAATCCTGTAAGGCCCCAAAATCTTAGTTGCATGTAAAATATGCAGAATTACACGGCTGTGTTGATTCTTGGGGTCACTCAGTTTCAAAATCAGCTCCATGGAAGCAAATTGTTGCACTTGTCCTGAATATAACGGATAAAATGGAACTCCGGAACTTCCTCGAGCTTCACTGCAGCTACATGTGACGTGACAGGAACAATACGACTCAGTGCTGTAATTTACACGCCACTGAATAGTAAACGTAGGGGTGCCAATAATTTTAGAAGACACGCACTACCTTTTAATGGTTGAAAATATAGAAATGTTTTGTGCTAGAGTTCTGCACTGCAGTGTAATATAAGATGCATTGTCTAAATAATAATAATAATAATAATAATAATAATAATAATAATAATAATAATAATAATAATCTGTCTTTTATATTCCAAGCTTTTAGTTTTTCCTCTTGAACTTTAAAAGTGCAATTTATTTAGTGACTTACTTAAGACATTCTGGGGTTATTATTATTATTATTATTATTATTATTATTATTATTATTATTATTATTATCATCATCTAGGTGAGTAATCAGTGAAGGCCTTCCAAGCCGTTAATAATGAGTAATGTTGTAAGTGACCCGCGCGCACACCGTCATCAATCACCGGAACGTTTCACTGACTCTCCAAAGAGACAGCGCGAGAGGAGCGCGGTGCGCGTGACGCACGCTTCTTGGAGGTGTTCCCCCGTTTTGATGGATTTCCGGCACGCGCTCACAGCAGCCCAGCTGACCGCGGCCCTCTTCTCCTCCTTCCTCCTGTCAACACGATGCTGCGCGCGATCAGTCGTGAGGCGCGCGCTCGCCGCGGGCCGCTCCGCTCCTCGCCGTGTCCTCTGGCCTCCGCCCCAGTGCGCGCGCGCGCTCCTCTCCGCTCGCGCACGACTCACGAAGTTCCGGTGTAGAGTTCCGGCTCGCGCTCACGTGCAGATTCATTTCCTGTAAAATATTTAGGTAGATATTCTTAACGGTTAATTGTTATTATTATTATTATTATTATTATTATTATTATTATTATTACTATCTAGACATCAGCATTGATTTATTTATTTAACTTGTTTATTTATTAATAATAATAATAATAATAATAATAATAATAATAATAGACAATACCTTTGTCACAGTCTTTAAGTTATAAGTATTATAATTAAAGTATTTTAATGTATAATAATAAATATTAAAACTATAAATACATTAGCAGTTAAGAATTTTTATTCATTTGATCAATTACTTTATTATTATTATTATTATTATTAATAATAATAATAATAATAATAATAATAATAATAATACAAGGACATAATTGCTTACATGTATGGATACTACTACTACTAATAATAATAATAATAATAATAAGACAGCACCAGACTGTCACATTCTGCTTATTCTTTAACATTATTAATTATTATTATAATTAGATAATACACAGACAAATTAAAAACAAATTAGACAGTTGCAGTTAGGGGTTTTTTACTAATTAAGTTAATTTATTAATAATAATATAAAAACAAGGACCTAATGAATCTAATAATAATAATAATAACAATAATAATATCAAATCTGTTGTGCTTTTGAAAATGATGTGTGTATTTGTGTTACACTGCTTATAGAATAAAGGCCACTGTGAACAGGCCAATAGAGTGGGAAAGTTTAGTTCCCAGAAGTTTTAATTTGTCTAGTTTGTCTTGTTCTTCATAAAAGAGAACGATCATTTAGATGCGATGTTATTTTTGATCAGTGATAATGCATGACAGTGTGTGTGCCCTCTGATCAATGAAAGCATTTTCAGGCCATTAAAGAGAGAGAGAGAGAGAGAGAGAGAGAGAGAGAGAGAGAGAGCGATGATAAATATTGGCAGTCCAAGAAAATGTGCTTTCCTTCGATTGAAGAGAACATAATGGTATTCACATGGGAGACGTCCCGCTGAGACAGAGAGACAGACAGACAGACAGACAGACAGACAGACAGACAGCACACACACACACACACACACACACAGCTGTTCCAAAGCAACAAAACACACTCGACCTATAAGTGCAAGTGTGTTGATTGTCGATGGCCGATGAAGTCCATGAATAGCAACAGTAGGAAACTTAACAGGCAAATTATGGTAAACACACACACACACACACACACACACACACACACACTAAACACACACATCTAGTTTATATCCGTGTTCTTTATCTGCCAAAGTAACTTTATATTCCAATTAAATAAATATTATATTATATGTGGACTATAATCCAAACATATCAAGTAAGTGTTGCATCTTAAATTTGTATCATAACATAATCATAATATTATATTATTACTACCAATATTATTAACCTCTGTAGCCTTCAGTGAATGAAAATACACAAAACCTGTACATCTTCTGATTGCGTTGAAAAGACTGCCATCTAGTGTCAATCTGAACACCAGAAGCTCAGACATAATTATAGCCTACATATTTTTCATTGAAACACAATGCAACACAAATTCTAGCAGTTGATGCAAAATCAACAGAAAAAGACGACTCAAAGGACTGAAACAAAGAGTTGCTGTGACCCAGACTGATTCCAGACCTGATTGGACCAAGGCATATATTGTGAATTTTACAACCAAAAGTATCCAATGATCTGTTCAATGGATAACCGTTCAAGACGTAAAGTAGCCTCACGTGTCATTAGATATCATCTCTATGGCATTCAGTACTTCAGAACTGATGTCATTTTGATTTAAGTACCGCACTACAGTGCCTTCAAACGGACAACAACACCTACCAACACCTAGCATGCCAATCTGATTAAAGAACGCTTGGTATACGATGGATGCGACTCCTACAATCAATGGCATTGCTCCAGAAGTCGAGCAAAACATGTGGCAACCCAACAGAAATGTGTTAAAATACGCAGAACATACTGTACAGTACAACATCTATGCAAATATATTTTTTAAAAATACACCATTTTAGTATACGTGCAATATCGTAAAATCCGCGTGGTACGTGTTTTGGGAAATCCGAGAATCCGTACGTCAGAAAGCCATACTGAGAATACAAGTACGAGCAATATACACTGAGAAACAATGCTCAGAACGGCCCGACGTCCTAGGAAAGACTTCGCCGAGAGGAATGGAGACGACAGGGTGTAATAAATACAGCTAATTTAGGGAATAACACAGAACAGGTGTACACATTAGAGAAACAAAGCGACGATAAGAACTAAAAAAAACTAAAATAACGGCATGCTGTTAGGACGTAAACAAACGCATGTGGAAAGCCGGGACAGGCACAAACAGGAGGAATTGTGCGAATAATAATCCGCTGCTTATTCGTGTTACACTTTTACAGACGACGCGAATACGCTGACTGAAGTTTCTTTATTTGGCTTATATGTTGCTCTGTGATAGTCTTCACACACCAAACACGCAGGGAGTACAAAGACCTTTTTCGGTTACACATGAAATGATGACAACACCCGAGTCCATTAAAGTACTGACTCTTAATGACGACTTACGTTTATTAGCACGTTCAGCGCCGCGGACTAACGACTTCCTGAAACAATGGACCGAACGAACGAACGATTGCGGAAATGGAATCATTTTTGTTTACCCGCGTAATTAATTTTCCGCTCGCCGACTCGCGTATGAAAATGTTTAATTATCCGCCATTTGTTCCATCGATCCTTTGGAACTGTACAGCAAACCGAGGCAATTACGCCATGCCGCGTCTACTTTTCTAGTTATCGGGCGCTCCCGAATACATTATCGTTAATGAACTTTTAATTAGCAGCTGGCTTTTATTGTTGGTTGTGGAAGCTTTTAAATGGACAGGTACACAAACAGCAAAGTCAGAAACGAGAAAGTCTGCAATCAGCTTTCGCTGACTGTAAGGACATTTTATTTTTCCGTGTAATTGCATATCGACGACAAGTCGCTTATTTTCCGAAAACATCACGTCCTGTAGTTTCATTTCTCTTTATACCACAACGGTCCTTTTGTGCTTTATTCCATGTCTGGGTTGTTGTTGAGGAGATATTCAGCCTGAAACATAACAGATAATGAGAAAGCAATGTTTTCATACAAAATACATACTGCTGTATATTCACTCACACGGTATACACGGTATATAGGAATACATATTGAAACACAGAGTCGACGAAGAGTGAGAAAACCTACCAGGAAGTCGATTGGGTTGTTTGGTTGGATTCTGTATAACTCAGTCAGGCCTTGAGACAGAACGGGTATCACGGTGGACATCAGATACTGCCTGGCAGATTCTTCTTCTCTCATTAACAGCTCCTCTTCCTGCTGCTTCACCTCTTGTAGGCACCGATTCTGACAAACAAACACACACACACACACACACACACAGAGGCGAGCATGCAGCGATGCGGCGAAATGAAACAACAATACTAGAGGAAAATCTCACGTAAACATTTGGATAACGTAGAAAAATCTAACTTTCGGTAATTAACCCGAGTAAACGTTTCGAAACCGGTCGAAGTTGCTGATGATGGAAGATGGAAGTGGGTGTGGCCTAATGTTCTTTCGATAACAAGGTTTTTTTAAACTAAATGAAATGAGCCTTGCACTTTGAATCACACAAGGGATGAAATCAAATCGGAAGTGCGGGTCGCGTGCCATACAGGACGTTAACGTGGAGAAGGTTTTTATTCGTGAAAGTCGAACGGAACACACGAAGCAGGCGAACGCGATCGGAAAAGGGTTCGTAGGATTCAGAATCGAACGAGGCTCAGAACTTACAAAAAGGCTTGGAATGGCAAGACTTCGTGTCGGATATTTGCATATGCCTGCCTAATATCCTCTAAAAGTAAGAAGTAACCAGGAAGTGGCAAGCTAGAGCTATGATAATACTCTGGTGAGGGTGATTTCTGTTGTGAGGATGAGTAATGTCTCAGGGTGATGTAACCGAGCCAGAGATACACTAAAGGTCTGTGGACACCTGAGCATCACACCTATATTCGGTTCTTCCCCAAACTGTTATCACAAAGTTTGAAGAACACAATTGTACAAGATGTCTTTGGATGCTGTATCAACATCAGTACCTGACCTCAACCTCATTAATGCGCTTGTGCACAGCCACGCTCTAATATCTAGTGGAAAGACTTCGCAGAAGAGTGGAGCGCATTATAACAGCTAAATCTGGAACGTGAGATTCAGGAAGCACATCTGGATATGATGGTCAGGTGTAAACAAACCGTTGGCTATATAGCGTATACTGGTTCTTTCTAAGTATCTGAGTATCACTCATCACTTCATGACAAGAACCCTAGTGGTCTTTAGTGAATGAATCCAAACCCCAGTGTAGTGTGTGTTTGTACCCATTCCTCCCAGCACTCTGCTCTCCGCTCCTCATCTTCTTCCTCCCTGTGTTTGGCTTCGGCCTGGCGTGCCTCCTCTTCCTCCCTCAGCCTGATCTCCGCCTGCCTCCGTTCCTCCTCCAAATGCTTTGCATCGGGGCCGTAGTTCCTGACCTTCCCCACGCTCTCCATCACCTTCTCCATCACCGAAATGTTCTCTGGGTCATCGGTGTTGATCTCTAGAATATTGGAATACAGAATATTGCATTTTGTGATTTTAGAGCCCTCTGTTGTTCATGGCATGAACTGCAATGGCAAGGAAAATGCTGACAAGCTCGTCCGTTTCGATGAGGCGATACGGACGAATAATTATACATTTCATAGGGTATGGCTAGTGAACAAGCTAAATAGCTGTCAGACGAGTTAAATTTAAGCTCTGGTGATACCTGAAAGAAGTCTGTGTCAGTAGAGAAACTGTACTGACGTCTGTCTCTGAGGCCTACCTATACGCTCGGGATGAATCTCCAGCTCATCAAAGTAGTTTATCACGGTTTCATCCTCTGAACTGTTTTTTCTGAACGTAGCCAGTCGCGGAAGAAACTTATCGAAGGAGTGTGACGTTCCCTGCACAACGCTCTCAGGCAGGTTCAGCACACGTTCCTTCAGGAACTTGTCGGTGGCATCCAGAGAGAACACAAACTCTACACACACACACACACACACACACACACACACAGAGAGAGAGAGAGAAGTAAAGGAGCAGTCAAGAGAGTTAGCATAACCAGCATTAGACTCAACATAACTTCCTGCGTTTATGTTCTTATAAATCTACACACCTGGGATGATTTGGACATTGGATGAGCGCTCGTCTGTAGCTTCATCATCCTCGGCTGCGCGATATAACGAACAACATTAAAACCAAATTGAACAAATTGTTCAAATTAAACGAACTAATTAATCGTCCTACCAGAAAATAGCTCCTTAGCTTGATTGTACGTCTTCGGAAAGCCGTCCAGGACAAATCCTTGATTTCTGCACGCTTTAGTCTTCAGCTTGTCCTTGACGATTTTGAGAACGTACTGCTCATCCAACCGGCCTGAATCAAGAAGCGATACACGTCCATTAAAGTTTTCATTCCCGGTCTCATCTGGATTAAGTTTAGGATACACTCCATTTTTTTTTTTTTTTTTACACTGTCCATAAAAACAGGACAGGAATATCATTAGGCACTGGTTTGAAATATTCATTCATAACCATTAGCATTTTCTTCCATGCTCCTCTTCAGTGTCTCCAAAAGCTCCTGTGATTCGTCGTCCTCGTTGCCGTCTTCCATGCAGACACGCGACTCCTGAACGCAACCATCGGTGAAACATTAATACCGTCGAAAAATCCTACCACTCGCCTAGCAAAACCTGTCAGCTGTTACCGTACATAGTACATAAGGTTTCCTTATTTCTAAATGCACTAGCGTGACGCGTACCAGGTTAGCGAGAGTCTCCGCGATGGTCTCTTTGAG
>JANDJT010000228.1:1861625-1878821 GCA_024331685.1 Stegophilus panzeri | reverse complement strand
TATATGTAAATTATATGTAAAAGTAAACATTTGGACAGAACGTTAACGTGACTCACCATCCAGAAGATACCTGGCACTCAGGTGCACATTTATACTCGCATGCAGTCCTGAGACGAGCCTGAAGAAAGCTCTTTTCTCCACACACAGACCTACGTACAGGAGGAAAGCATGTTAAAGAACAAGACACATGCGCTTGCGCGCACACACACACAACACACACACACACACACACACATACGAATGGCAAGTGCTGCTTACCTTCCAGCCATTTGTAGAATCCCCTTCCTAAAATACAAAAAGAGCTTTACAACCAGATTCTCAATTACACCAACATTTACTATATGTAATATAAATTAATACAACCTTTAATTTCAACTTTTGAAACATTTGGACAGTTAAGACAACCTTTAGAATTTTACTATGTTTAAGATAAGCTTTATAAATGTATGTTAAAAAACACTAATGAAGTCTTTTGAACATTAGGACAGTTAAGACAACATGAAGTTTACAACAGTTAAGCTTTAGAAGTTTGGAACAGTTAAGACAATCTATAGAACTTTATGTAAAAATAATTGATGTCAACATTTAGAATTATAATTACTTTAAGTCACTGTAGGCATCCTCTAGAGGTTTCTAGTGGCAAGTAAAAAAATTTTTATAGAACTTTTTGGAACACTTGTCAAACTGTACAACTTGACAAACCTAAGACAATCATTACAAATTTGTGTTAAAAATATTTTGTCAGCTGTTAGAACTTTACAGTTGAAACTTTCCAACAATTAAGACAAGCTTTAGAATTTTATGTTAAAAAATATTAAGTCAGCCTTTAGAACTTTAAGACAATTACCTGTAAACTTTACAACAATTGAAACGAGCTTTAGATGTTTATGTTAAAAAATAAATAAATAAATAAGTCAGCCTTTAGAATTTTGGAACAATGTCAACCCATAGAAATGTATATAAAAAAAAAATTTGTCAGCCTTTATTTTTTATGACAACTACTATAATTCTCTAGACGTTTATAACAAATATGTCAACTTTAAGAACTTTGGAACAATTATATCAGCCTTTAGAAATGTACAGTTAAACTTTCCAACAATTAAGACAAGCTTTAGAACTTTATGTTAAAAGAAGATTAAGTCAGTCTTTAGAACTATAAGACAATTAAAATTATCGTTGAACGTTACAACAACTGAAACAAGCTTTAGACATTTATGTTAAAAACGTCAGCCTTTAGAATTTTTGAATAATTATGTCAACCTATAGAAATGTATATCAAATAATGAAGTCAAGCTTTAGAACTTTACATTAAAAAAAATGAGTCAGCCTTCAGAATATTAGGCCGGTTAAGACAGTCATTAGAAAATTATGTTAAAAAATACTGTCGGGCTTTACAACTTTACAGTTAAAATTTACAACAATTGAGACAAAATTTAGAACTTAACATTTAAGAAAAAAAACTGAGTCAGCCTTTAGAATATTAGGACAGTTAAGACTTTAGAACTTTACAAAAATTAATACAAGCTTTAGAAGTTCATGTTAAAACTTTAAAACAAATAACCCAACCTATAGAAATGTATGTAAAATCATTTATGTAAAGTTTTAAGTCAACCTCTGGAGGTGTATGACAAATAAGTCAACTTTTAGAACTTTAGAGCAATTGTGCCAACCTAGAACTTTACAAACACTGTCAATCAATAGAACTTTTAAGACAATTAAGTCAACATTCAAATTAATGCAAATTTACAGAACTGTCTTCCTTACCTTCACTATCTCCTGCAACACAAACAAGACAGCTGAATTAACAAAAGATTCGCATTTGTGCCCCTCCAAAATCACTGCACATATAGTCTAATATTTAAAAGATTATTATTTTTTCGTTTTGTATATTTATTTATAAGATAAAACCACACAACACACATTAGAAACCCAAAGTCTCACCACTGCTCGACACCAGAGGGTTCAGTGGCCGTTTAACTGTATATGGTCTGAAAAAGTAATACAAAAATAACTCATTATTTGCTTATAAACTTTTTTTTTTTTAAAGCAAAGTGTAGCATTTAGGAAATACGCTAACATGCCAATTTATCAAGTAAACCTACAATATAAGTCATATTGTAAGTGTATAATTTTCTGTTGTTTTCATATATTATTGCAATGTACACAACAAGACAACCACAGGTGATATAATATGTTTTTTTTTTATTATTATTATTATTCTCAACACCGACGTGACACCCTCATGGTGGTGTGTGGTGCTGCTATGAGTGTATCACATGCACTAGTGGTGGGTGCTGAAATTTAACGTACGTTAAAGTGTCAGAATCTGACCAAAAAGGAACAGTCCAAGATCAGACACTAATTAGAGGTCAATTCACATACAGTGTGAATGGAAAAAGATGAACTGCAGTCTCCAGTACACTCACAATGTAGTCTAATAAACTGGCCAGGAAGTGTACACGGTGTTTATAACCACCAGTAAAACTGCTGCACTTAATTCAATCATGTAATGTAATTAAAGTATGAAACATGAGAATGCATGCCGTTATAGGAAAATAATAATAATAATAATAATAAGCAGAAGAAGAAGAGTTACTGTTACCACATGAATGCGGTACTAAAATGTTTTATTCCTCTTATAATCCAAAAATTTGCTGTTATATCATATCATGGAATACCTGCGACGCAAGTTCACACTGAACACCCACTCGTCCCAAAATAATTTTGATTCAACGTAGAACTGTGTGTAAAAGTATTTTCCTACGCTTTGCACTCACTTGCCCTGACACTGATTCTAATCTAAACTGCTAAAACAAACAGATTTCCTGTGCGAGATAAACAACGCGTTCTCTCATCTTTACACCACATACTGTGACCTTACTTGAAACAGTTCTCTTCATATATACTGTTCCATATCTGCCAGGCCTCAGGGCCCTTATATCCAGTGTATCGCTCTGGGTTCAGGAGGAGATCGACATACTGCGAATCCGGAGAATCTTCATCTGAGAGAAATAACCGAGTTAATAAAGACGCTCTGGGAAGACAGATAAAACAAGGCGTTTGAGTCGGTCTTCGCACATATATGGAAGCAAAAAAAAAAAAAAAGAGAGACAAAAATCGGAATGTTAAAAGCCGATAAATTCTTCATTAATGAAAAGTAAGCATTATTGTAAATGATAATAATTCATCATTAATACTTGTCTGTGTCTATTTTTTTTTTTGCACGAACTTCCCTGAAATTCAAAGTTGTTTATTTCAGATTAGATCTGCAAACTAAATCTGACTCGTTGAATCTTTTGTGCAAACTGAATGACTGGATCTGAATTTCTCGATATCGGATTTCAAGGAGGTTTTAAGTTATGTCGCAGTGACAGAAAGATAAACAAATAACATATCCAGGAGCGCAACAGTTCAAATAAAATACAACAGGATTTTTGGATGCACGGTCATTTCTTAACTGGAATTCGAACACTCCTTAAAAAAAAAAAAAATTAAAAAAAAAAATGGATTCAAGAGTCAAATATAAACAGATCTTGGACAGGCAGTGGATAATAATAGTTCGGTTTCTATGCAAATGTCTTTGCTATGCTAAATTACCATCGTGCATGCAAAAACGGTCGGCCTCGTCGTCATGCCGGTTCCACTCGAGCAGAGCCTGCCGGGTTTCATCACTGTACGACACAAACTCTGAGTCAGAATTTACACAACACACAGCTTACAACACACACACACAAAAAACCTAGTCTCCATGAGAAACATGACAGCAGCAGGTCTGTTGCAATATTTGGTTTATTTAAGTTTGTTAGGTGACCGTCAACGAGGAATAAATGTACATAATTGTAGATTTCAGGGGAATAACTTCCTCAGAACGCTGCTAATTAGAAAAGGCAAGGAGAATTTTACAAGAGAAACCCTAGCGTTTGGCGGGGAACAAGACTGCAATTATTTTCCAGATGTGCGCAGTCAATAAACACTGAAGAGAAATATTCTAAGCAGCTGTTGAGACCAAACAGACCACAGTCCTGCCCATTTGTTTTGCATTATTTGCAATCCTCCGGTCAAAGTTCACCAAAAGTGCATTCATCGGGTCCAGCGTCCTTTCCCCTTCGGTGAATCGGCTTTTCAGACAGACAGCGACTTTTATTGGCGTTATTTATTTATTTACTTTGTGTCATGAATTTATCATTGTATTTGCAATTAGCAACCTAGTTAACACAGCAGTCATTTTACTGAAGCTTTGTAATATGACCCAGTGTTATGACTTGAAATTTACTCACCCACCTTCAACACCCAGTATGTACACCAAGTGAACGAACTATAATAAAATAGATTTTGATCCATAGGCGACTCCAAGTCATGGATACACTTGCACTACTTCTACGCAAACATTATCTGTAGAGATTAAACAGCCCGTGTGTACGTTTCAAGTTGGGTGTTATGTACAGTATAATTCCCCATTGTTTACCTTAGAGAGCTATTGACAGCGCCGAGCTTTTCTGCCATTTCACACTCCTTTGTGTGCTGGTTGGCCTCTAATGAATACTGTTCACACACACACACACACACACACACACACACACACACACACAGCCATTAAATACAGTCTCCACAGTACTGATTGTAAAAGTGAGGTGGTTCATTAGCTAGCATGGCCCATACCTTGTAGCTGCTGGATTTCAGCCCTTCAGGTACTTCATTCTGTAATGAATATTAATACATTATACCAACAAAGAAGCATAATTATTTTTATCTACTAATATATATTATAAAATATTATAGTGTGATTAAGACAACATACATTAGTGATGCATTACAAGTAGGCAATAATCCAGTGTTATATAATTTAAAGTTTATGTGATGCAAGTCATTATTGTACAACCTGTTCAATTCACTAGCACTGACAGGTACTGAGGCCACGCCTCTTTCACTAGAGCTGACAGGTACAGAGGCCACGCCTCTTTCACTGGAACTGACAGAACTTTGATATAGTGTATACTTTTAAAAGGACGAGTGAAAATACTCACAGGTGTGCATGGTTTAACGGCACAGTCTCTGAGACCACAGTGGCCGCTGTCTGTCCAGAACGGACACGGGTTATTTAGATTCACCTGAGTAGTAGATCGTTAGTTGTACAGGAATAAACGCTACAGCAGATCATCCATGAAAACAAAAGGGTTACAGTTCAGAATGTCCAGTAAGGCATCCCACCTTATAGAACCTGAAATAATCCGACGAAAGGAGTTTCTGAAGTTGGGGGAAGAGCTTCTTGTTGTTGAACTCATCGATTGTTTCCACATCGCAGGTGCAGTCGTCCAGACTACCGGTGACCTAAGATGGACAATAAGCAGGCACGCAAATAAACATTTACATTTGATTTAGTTCCAAACCAATTCCACTACACGGGTAAGCAGTACCAAGCATTACTGTTTATTATTGTTTACACTTTGTCGATTAAAATTTTACTATAACTACAACTACTACTACTCATACTACAACAACTACTCCTACTATTATTACTAAAACTACTCCTATTATTATTACTAAAACTACTCCTACTACAGCAACTACTACTACTATTACTAAAACTACTACTATTACTATTACTAAAACTACTACTATTACTAAAACTACTACTACTACTAAAACTACTACTACTACTACTACAGCAACTACTACTAAAACTACTACTACAGCAACTACTACTACTACTACTAAAACTACTACTACTAAAACTATTACTAAAACTACTACAACTACTACTACTACTACAACAACTACTACTACTACTAAAACTACTACTACTACTAAAACTACTACTACTACTACTACAGCAACTACTACTAAAACTACTACTACTAAAACTACTACTACTACTACTACTAAAACTATTACTAAAACTACTACAACTACTACTACTACTACAGCAACTACTACTACTACTAAAACTACTACTACTACTAAAACTACTACAACTACTACTACTAAAACTACTACTAAAACTATTACTAAAACTACTACAACTACTACTACAGCAACTACTACTACTACTACTACTAAAACTACTACTACTACTACTAAAACTACTACTAAAACTACTACAACTACTACTACTACTACTAAAACTACTACTACTACTACAGCAACTACTACTACTACTAAAACTACTACTACTACTACTAAAACTACTACTACTACTAAAACTACTACTACTACTACTACAGCAACTACTACTACTACTACTACTAAAACTACTACTACTACTACTAAAACTACTACTAAAACTACTACAACTACTACTAAAACTACTACAACTACTACTCATACTACTAAAACTACTACTACTACTACAGCAACTACTACTACTACTAAAACTACTACTACTACTACTCATACTACAACAACTACTCCTACTACTATTACTAAAACTACTACTACAACTATTACTACTACTACTATTATTATTAATAAAACTACTACTACAACTATTACTACTACTACTATTATTACACAATCTCACTAAACCTGGAACTAACATGAATAGAAATTACGACAGAATTATATGACACCTGGTTGAATTTCGTGAATGTAGATGGAAGGTGTTACTCACCTTGCAGAAACACCTGTGTGCAGCAGAGCTTCCCAAACTGCCTGAGACAGGAAACACAAGCACACTGAAGTGTAAATAAAATAATAACAGTCTCATCTTCCTGCAGTGATCTGCAAACGTAAATACTGAGGTCTGAATTCAAGCAATCGCTTATAAGATGGAGTTTAATATGTGTTATCTCTGAGTGTGTGTGTGTGTGTGTGTGTGTGCGTGTCTACGAAGTGTCATTACACGTTTGATTTCCAGCTTCAGTAACTTCCTGTTTCCTACGTGAACGACGTGAAGGACGTGCCTTGTGATCCTAAACCGAAACTGCTCCCAATTGGACACTTAGTGCACTACACTGTGTGTTCAGAAGCCGCTGTCGCACCCTACGTAGTGCACTTATGTAGGGAGAAGTGAGGTTTTTTAGGACTTGTCCTTGATAACGGGATGAATTCAAATACAGTTCCATCCACTAATATTGGCACCATTATATGGTAAATACGAGCAAAGAAGGCTGTGCAAAATTGTCTTTATTGAGATTTTATTTCTAATTATTGACTTCTTTTCAGCAATAGTTAAGTGCAGATTACATGTTTGTGGCGTTAACTCAACTTAATGTGTCATGCGTTCATTTTGCCACAAGATGGCGCCAAAGACGAAAGTTTATTTTAGTTGCAGATATTCTTATAGTATACAAGTATTCCTTGTATTGGAACTTTTTCATATATTTACATTTTCTTAATGCAGTTGAGGCTTCGTATGATTTAAAATCTAATATAAACTGACACTTTTAATAAAACAAAAAATAATCAAATATTTTAATGCTGTAATGAAAATATTTATTTCACCGTTAAGTTTGCTGGAATATGATTTCTTTACTGTTTAATCAAGAAAAAAAAAATATTTTATACAGCTTTTCAGTGTTGAATCTATCATAAAACTAACAATATTAATTTTAGTAAATTCCTCAGTCAATATGCTTCAAATTAGGGATAGAAATGAATTTTAAAAACCTAGAATTTTGGTTATGGCTACAGAGAGGAAAAAAATTATTTTGAGGAATGTCTTTATTGTTAATGAATACGTTTCCACTCTGGTGTATAAGGTTTATAAATGAAATTGACATTATATGGCCAAAAGTATGTGGACATGTGACCGTCCCACCAATATGTGGTTCTTCCCCAAACTGTTGCCACAAAGTTGGAAGAACACAATCATACAGGATGTCTTTGTATGCTGTAGCATTACAGTTTCCCTTCACTGGAACTAAGAGGCCCAGACCTGTACCAACATAACAATACATTGTGCTCAAGGCGAGGTCCATGGTTTTCCAAAAGTTGGTGTGGAAGAACTTGAGTGTCCTGCACAGAGCCCTGACCCTCAACCGCATTTTAGGATGAACTGGAACACCGACTGCACCCCAGACCTTGTGCTTGACTGAACAGATCCCCACAGCCATTCTTCAAAATCTAGACCTAAGCCTTCCCAGAAGAGTAGAGGTTTATTTTTTATAACAGCAAAAGTGCGGGCAACTCCATATCAATGTAATACTGTTGAAATAGGATGTCCACATACTTTTGGCTATATTGTGTGTGTGTGTGTGTGTGTGTGTGTGTGTGTGTATATATATATATATATATATATATATATATATATATATCAGGAAACAAGTTTTATTTTAGGGATATATGATAGATGTGATTGTGCCTAGTGGGTGCTGCTTAAAGCCTTCATCAAAGTTGCTAGGTTTAAGAATGCAAATGAAATAAACATATTACAAATGGGTGTTGATATTTTTTGCATTGGTGCAGTTTAAGAATAGACATTTTCCAAAAAAAAAAAAAAAAGAAAGAAAGAAAATCTTAAAAATGACTGAAATAACTCAAATCAATGTTTCTATCTGTAATGTCTTACTTGTAGTAAGTGCAGATTGCAATTAACTCTACCTTGGCTAATCTTATGTGAAAGCAATGTGTAAATTTAGCCACAAGGTGGCGCCAAAGACCAAAATGTATCTTATTACTAAAGCCCATGTAATTGAAGTGTCGTTCCAGTTTACACCACTTAGCTAATGTTAGGTTGAAGTTCACGTCTTACTTTGCATAGTTCAAAATACGTTCCATGCCCACTTGACAGTAAAGTGAGGATCTGGATTTGGAGAGTGATTGCGTTTGAGAAAAATACTGTCATTCGATTTTTGGCTGAGCTACTGTATATTTACAGTATATTTTTATTGTTTGTATATGGAGCAGAGGAACATGGAACATGAACAGCACTGGAGACTTGGATCACCAACGAGGATCCTATACTGCTCGGTAGCCTTGTGTGTTTCAGTGACAAGGAAAATATGGGCATTGCTGTACAACAAATCTAAACCCTAGCAAATTTCAAACCCAGCTTAGGTTCAAACTGATCTAAAACTCCTAATAATATCACCAATCAGCTTTTTCCAAAAAGGGAATTAGCTTTGGGTCAGAATTATGTAGGTATGGATGAGAATTGTGTATATAGATGCAGATGAACAAGGGATTTCGTGCCTTATAGAACAATACATGGTTTCTCGGTAGTCCTGTTTCATCACACGCAAAATTAACTTACATTTTTTTTATACATTATTCCACCATTATTTTATGTCACCAGTTATGATTAGAACACATAATGTACTTGTGGGTCACGTTATGAAAATAGCATTTAGAGATGTCAATGCGACCCAGTTCAGTATATTGAGTGTGGTATTGGGACTGGGTCAGTATCGGATTGGATTTGGCACATTTTCTGATCCAGTTCACTGGTTTTATTCAGTGAAAGTACGTAACGTTTACTAACAAGACACAGACATTACATACAGATGTTATATGAATATACAAACAAAAATTGTTTTCACATAACTTGGATCTATGACTTGGATCTATAACGGTGAGCATGTTAGTATCGGATCAAGTATCAGGTTTCAATGAAAACCCAGAGCTCTGATATCGTATCAGCATTACATCTAAAATAAAATAAAGTGTAATCGGTGTAGAATCAGTCTTAATTAAGCAACATATCGTTCTTATGCTGGGGAATTTTTAATTAGGGTACTTTCTTGTGGTCTTATGAAAATGGGACAGTGGTAGATCAGCAGTGGTAGATGTTCCTCTGCTAGTGAATGGAAAATTACCAAGAAAAAACAAAAACAAAAACAAAACAGGACTTCCATAGAGCCACTGCTGGAATCTAGAGCAACACCGATAACCTTCGACTGGTCATCTCTTTATTTGGACAGGATCCGGGATCATTTAAGATCTCCATCATCTTAAAGAATCCAAATGTACTAACAAAGAGTCCAAATCCAATCCAGGTGAGCAGTATAACTGAATATCTATCAATAAACAACTTGTTACAGAAGCCACGTGCCCTGTTTTTGTGAGTAGAGTGGTATTTAACCTCTCGTGATCTCCTGTGCCTCATGATCTGCACTAACATAACTATTTAAACCCATGACGTACTTGGAAACTGGGACGAATTACGTGTTATAGTAGTTTTTTACTAGACACACTTACAACTTTGCAGGTGAAGGCAGGATATGTACCCAACTTTTACGCCCTTGTGTATTTATAGGGATGGGATGACAATAATACCTTGACACTACTACTTAATGGCGAGAAAGTGTGCTGTAATGAACTTCAAATTAAAATCAGGGGTCAAATCTTAGTGGACATAGATGCCTACTACTGGAAGGAATTTGTCACTACGGTATCCCTTATACAATGAAGAACTCGAGGGGGGTATCAAATGGATCCTAAATATAATGCTGTCCTTTTGTATGCCTTTCTGATGTAGAAGATTTCTTGGGTTGAAGATACAAATGGTGGACAGTGCTATATCTATATACAAGCAAACAGGGACATGGTGTAGCCCTCACTCTTAAACATCTGCCCCCCCTCAAGATTTCATCTGACACACTTCAACTGTTCTATCGTGATATAATCCCAAGCCTTTCTATGGCTAATTCCAGGTCAGTGGTCTCAGTGTGATCTGTTCCTGTAACTCCATTCTCTATTTTGGTGCTTGCGTGTGCTGCCAAGCCCCTGACGTAATGCTCCCTGTTAATGATTCGCATGTGGGAAGCAAAAGCAATGCTGAGTCTCTCCTCTGGACTGGAGGGAGGAAGAAGGGAAAAAAAGAAAAGGGGAGAGAAGAAGAAAAAAAAGAAAAGAAACCCAAGCAATGCTGAGTCTTTGCTCTGGACTGGGGGCAGCAGAAAAGCAAAAGCAAGCCTGAGATTCTCCACTGGGACTCTTAAGGAGTTTGGGGGGGGGGAAGAGAGAGAAATGTTAGGACTCCTTTCTGGACTTTAGGGAGGAAAAGCAAGGGAAGGAACGCAAAAGAAGTAATGCAACGCTGGTCTTCTGGTCAGGAGTGTAAAGGAGAAAATACAGCAATGCTGGGTCTGTTGTCTGGACTGAGAAAACTTGGTCAACATGGCCAAACCCTGGAGTGAGCCTGAGTGAGTTGGGGCTTTTTGCTCCACTCCTAATTCATACACAGCACTTTGGATACATGCATACTGGACCTCAATGTGGGTAACATTATTATTATTATTAATATTATTATTATTATTATTGCTATATATTGGATTTGATTTATTATACTATACTACTATCTCTACTTCCCCTACCTCCAGTTCAATCTCTTTCTCTCTCTCTCTCTCTCTCTTTTATAAAATAACATATTATCCAAATGTCTGTCTCTCTCTCTCTCTCTCTCTGGCGTCCATAGGTAGTCAATTTTAAGTCAAAATAGCCTGTATATGGGGAAATTATAGACATATTTGTCCTGAAAGTCAGCAGCTTTACTGAGTCCTGGACGGCTTCTGTACAGGAAATAAACGGGTAAGAGCTTTCCCCACAAACATTTTCTCCAGCTGAAATGCAGTAGCAGATGATATATATAAATATATATATATATATATTAAAAAAAAAATAAATGCAGAATGATTGTTAGAAACGTGCAACAATCTCCTGTCTTCTGGGCGCAGTTTTATTTCCCGAAAGCGTTAAAGAAGGACTTGTTTGTATTAGTGTATTGGTGTATTAGTGTGTGTGCTAACCCGATGTAACCCAGGGTAGGATCTTTCCTACGGTTGTTTGGAGGCATTTTTTCGGCGAATTTGCTCGTAATAAACAACACAAGAGAAAAAACATTCGTGTTAAAATGATTCATCGTGTTATGTTTTTAATCTTGAATTTCGCACTAGTTTTTCTTTTGCCGGCTGTAATGCTCACGAGCGGTTCCCAAACGCCTGACTGACTGAAGCCTTGGTTTATTTTTATCGGTGCTAATAATGTAGCTTCGGAAAGACAGGACACGATAAATGGCCGTGTTATGATAGGATTAGATGTAGATATCTGGCTGGAAATGTCGAACCTGGTCTGCTTTCATACCCGGGTTAAACAAGATGACAGCCCCTGACACGCCGAGGAATCTGTGCCTATGTGTGTGTGTGTGTAGTGTGTGTGTTCATTGGGGATATCACGATTATCGTTTGTACAATACTAACAATCACGATATTCAACAGGGATGTTATCTTCAAAATATCAACTGCCTAAGATGATAAAGTTCCTTCCTGACTGTCTTCTAGAGTTCACTATATTGGATAATATTACATCATAATATCAGTAGGAATAAAACACAATGAGCTGGGTGCGCAATTATAAGAAAATAATAATAATATTATTATTATTAATAATAATAATAATAACAGTGAAGATGTGCGATGCTTAGTGTCAGGTCATTGACACCACAAAGTGTTCTATTACTTTCATACCCTAACATTTTTATTAAAAGAATGACAAGTCATACTTAAAAAAAAAAAAAAAAAAAAAGTTTATAGTTACGCTGTGAAACACCCACAAAACAAGTTAGTTTATGTTATCACTTATAACAACTATAAACAGTCCTTACTACGTTGCTTGGCCCTCCCTCCCTCGCTTACGTTTCCTCCCTCTTAACGTTAATAAGACAAAAATACAGCTCGTCATGTTCCGGAGAAACCGCTCATCCGTCTGACTTGACAAGACTTGGCAAAAGTTACAGGTTTACCTCAGACTCTTACAACAGTGACACTGGAGACTCCTTCCAAACACGCGAAGTAAACGTCTCCTCAAAAATGTAATCGTAATAATTAACGACGACACACTATTTTTTTCCTTTTTTTAAAAAAAAAAAAATCTGTTCATGTGGATTAGTATCCGTGTAAGTTGTTACTGTAGAAACAGCAACACATTAGAATGAGCGCATTAATATTAAGATGTGTTATAAAGAGCTGGTGTTATAAAATAATAATAATAATAATAATAATAATAATAATAATAATAATAATTCAAACATTTTAAGCAATCATATTTGAGAATTCAACAGTGCTGTGGTGTAAGTAGTGTTAATACACATGCCATGAATTAAAGTTAAAGAATTGGATTGAGATTTGAGGGAATATGTGCAATAAGTCAATCAGAAAAGTGTCTATCCATCTATCCATCCATCTATGGGCTCTAACCATTTGTCACTTCTTCTTTGCAGATCGAAGGTGTTCCTGGTGAAAAATGCCAGCAGCAGTAAATCTACACTAACGCAGGACAGCCATCACGGAGTGTCGTCGTTGGGTTATCACTTATTGCTAAATCCTTGGAGGAGAACACCATCTGGTATCAGAACATAACTGAGAATGACGAGACAACACTCGAGTCCTCATTAACGTCGCTCAACCCCAAGACTTCACAACCGACAAATTGGAGATTTTCCAGGATCCATCTGTGAAGCGAGTCCCACCACATTGAATACATCCGTCCTTCTCATTAAACCCACATCACAGTCTTCAAGTGTGGTCCACCAGACCATGATGTTTCGTGACCAGGTGGGCGTCTTGGCCAGCTGGTTTAAGGGCTGGAACGAGTGTGAGCAGACCGTGGCTCTGCTCTCACTGTTGAAGCGGGTGAGTCGGACCCAGGCTCGGTTCCTGCAGCTCTGTCTGGAGCATTCGTTAGCTGAGTGCACAGAGCTGCACGTTCTTGAAGTGGAAGCCAACAACCCAGGTCAGTACAGCATGCTTATGTCAGTTGAATCTGCCCAGAATCTTCACTAGGAAAAGCAAGCGTATTGAGATCACTATGATGTTCTTCAGATCCTCATGGCTGACAGCTGGTCGTTTATTAACAGCTCGATAATGAAGATATCAGGGTTGAGCAAAGCATCATATCACATGGTCTCATCAGCGGCATAATAATAATGCAGTTGGGCATAAATACAGTAGACAGAAAAGTTCTAAGCAAACCAAAAAATAAATAAATAAAAATCCCTCAAAACTTAGTCTTTAGTGGTCTAGAGTGTTGCTTGAGAAGACACTGTGGCCATGGAAACAAAAACCTTGGTAACCAAATCATCTGATTAAAAACGTGTAGTGGTGTCTGGTCTACTGATGAGCAGATTAGAAATGTAATCAGCTAAAGAGATATCTTGGGGTTTATATTATCTCAGCGGTGTTGTGGTGATATACTGTATCTATACCGTATATACAAAACACACACACACACACACACACACGTGTGAATATCAGATTCATTCCAGAGTGTTCAGTGAAAGAGCTTTCCCATAACGTGTTCCTCGTGTAACACCACATGTCTCAGCTGATGGACTACAGGATTTTGTGAATTCGATTTTGTTCCACGGAACCGCACCCCATTTTAACTCCATTATAAAGATGAACTCATCAGCAGGTGTATAGAGATTGGAAACGAGGATGTGCTCAGGCCACGATTTGTTGTACAGATACTGGTGCCACGAAGATGTGCGATGAATTTGGCCGTTGATGGTTTGACTACACGGGTGTGTACGTGTACGATGCGGTTTTGCATACGTCCGGCCTCCCTACAATGATGTGGAGCTCTGGAGAGTTTGCAAATCACTGCATTTGCATGCTTGTATGTATTTCTAACCTCCTAATTTCGTCACTCATTACTGGATGTGTGTGTTTATATTTGACGGGCTTCACCCGGCCAGGTTTTGTTAGCCAGACTTACCTGTGTCAGCAAGTAGCTCATGCCAGCTTCCTCTGACTCACTTGAGAAAGAAGTGTGACTCTGTTGTAACGGTATTTTTCTGCACCAGACTGTGACATGCAGTCCCTAGTTTCACTATGAGAGTTTTACTGAATGTGTTTCGGTGGATCTGTCAGCACATTAAGAAAACTATTCGGATGTGCTGGATCAAGTGCTATTTTATAAGCTGCTGAATAATGAGGGTGGAAGCCATGTTGTTAAATTAAACCAAACTGTGCAGCGATTAATGTGATAACTACAACCAGGACACTCGTATATTCATGCAGCAATATACTAGACTCCTATTAAATAAGCATCTCATTTCTATATAATTCATGAACAGTATAATGTTACATTGCAATACATTCTTTCCTTCTTCAGTCCACATTTTCTATCCTTGTTTTTGTTTTGTTTTTTTTTTGTCCCGCTTGTGTCTAGACGCTATTGAAATCTCGAACACGCCTACTCGCAACTTCGGAGGTGTGAACTACATGCAGCTCATTTAAATAATCGGATCGGCGAGCCCGCGGAAATCAATTTACGCAGGTGCTTAACCCATTTTTGAATACACGTAACTTTCCCCGGATAAATATTGACATAACTTTTGGACTCAAGTCACATACTCTGAGTGCGGTCCTATATATCTAAATATCACTTCACACAAAATGTCAATATTAAAAAGAAATAGTTGGTTACTATAAACTAAAAGGTGACACATAAGTTATATAATTATTGTCGTGTTACCTTAATATAAAGTAGCCTAAAAGAGCTCATCGGAAGTTAATTTATTGACAAAATGCTGTACGCTAAAATGTCTAGCTGTATATGTTTACTGTAGTGTATCGTAAAGCTGAGCTTGAAAACTTTATAGCTACAGGTTTGTGATTTTGATCGATTGATTTTTCTGTAAAAGGTTGAAAAAGAGTACGCTTAGGAATATCTTACAGAATACAAATGTAAGTTAATTGGTTGTCTTGATGTTTCGCTTCTTACTGTAGAAATTTAGCTTGCTAACTTATAGCTAGATGTACTTGTAAAGTCCTGAGGGGACTTTTTAACTTTAGATTGCTTCAGGGAATTCATCTAAATTCGTAGCAAATCTAAACTTTAAGAGATGTGACAGCAAGAATGACAATGAATAGCTAGTACTTTTAGTTTTTAATCAAGGCTGTTTGTATTGTGACTAGCTAGCTGTTAGCATTTCTGACCAAACAAAACTAGCCAAATGCTATCATGCTAGTTAACATTTGCAGAGTTAGCAATAAAACTGTTGTTAGTTAGCCTTAGCTAATGTTTTGTTAATGTTCTTTGGTGAAAGAAGCACTAATGTACCATACATAAATTGTATTTTACCGTTTAACAAGGAGCATGAGGGACAAACTAGGTACTTGTTACTGTAAAAAGTTAATAATAACTATAATACTATAATATAATACTATATAATACTATAATACTTCCAGAAAACGTACTGTAAGCTGAAAGTGTACACATTTTCTGGATTAAATTGATGAATGTACGCATGTATAAGGATTCGTTTTTCACATGAAGTATCATTTAAATATATTTAAAAATACACCTTGCCATGTTAATAAGCATTTGTTCAACAGATTAAACTACACTATAGTTCTTTTTTGGGTTTTTTTTTTTTAAACCCAATAGTCCTAAAATGTTTAAAAGGTCCTGAGAGTGGTGCTTACAGCTGGTTAGCGTTCAGCTGTGGAAATGCACAACTATTTGGAAGGAAAACTGTACTAATGAAAGGAATCCACAATGACCTACTTATTCTCGTCTGTGAAGAAGCAGCCTTGTTCTCCAACCCAAAGTGATGCAATGCATTCGCTGTTCGTCTCAGCATCCCACAGCACGCCGATGGTGACTTTGAGATAAGTGTTTACGTGCTCGCTGAATAATGTGTTATTTCAGATCGATGCTGGAAGATTAAAGAGAAACCGAACTGGCACTGGGAAATC
The DNA here is from genome assembly GCA_024331685.1 of Stegophilus panzeri. Classification (NCBI taxonomy): domain Eukaryota; kingdom Metazoa; phylum Chordata; class Actinopteri; order Siluriformes; family Trichomycteridae; genus Stegophilus; species Stegophilus panzeri. The sequence goes on along the minus strand of JANDJT010000228.1, from coordinate 1,862,184 downwards.
TTGTGTCTTACACTGAGGAGATTTTGTCTGCATATATAATTATTGAATTAAAAAAAAAAAATTTAAAAAATGGATTCTTCATAGGTTATGGGTTAAATTAAGTGTGTTTTTTGGACATACCAATAATTAGTAAGATATGTAGCATAAAATATATAGCGATATTTACTGTTATGTATATATACCTGTCCCATTGCAAAGGACGTCGTTCCTCTAAGGTTCCTTCTTTTGGACAAATCCGAAGCACCATTGAAGGCAATAATCCTGCCTTCTTGAATTCTCGGATCTGTTTCCTGTTTAAAATATAAAAAGGTAACTGTGACTTTACGTCTCAGAATTAGCTATGTTTGTCATCTCGCTCCAAAATACAATGGCTAACCCTATTTATTACACTTCTGTGTGTATGTGTGTGTGTACTTTTCAGAATTGTCCATTCCTGGTTTCTACTTCCATGATCTGGAATATAATGCTTGAGGCAGGGTGCAGATCACAGGTTCAGGAAAAGATGTGACAAGGGAGGTGTGTGTGTGTGTGTGTGAGAGAGAGAGAGAGAGAGAGAGAG
>JANDJT010000228.1:1830278-1846041 GCA_024331685.1 Stegophilus panzeri | reverse complement strand
GCTGACATGCCCAAAGGCCACACCTCCTTCACTGGGGCTGACATGCCCAAAGACCACACCTCCTTCATTGGGACTGACATGCCCAAAGGCCACACCTCCTTCACTGGGGCTGACATGCCCAAAGGCCACACCTCCTTCATTGGGACTGACATGCCCAAAGGCCACACCTCCTTCATTTGGACTGACATGCCCAAAGGCCACACCTCCTTCACTGGGGCTGGCATGCCCAAAGGCCACACCTCCTTCACTGGGGCTGACATGCCCAAAGGCCACACCTCCTTCACTGGGGCTGACATGCCCAAAGACCACACCTCCTTCATTGGGACTGAGATCCTTGATCCATTCAGTCACAATCAAAAGCTTTTTGACCCCATTTATTGGGTACACCAATTTTCTGAAAGGAAAGTAAACAACTCCTAAATGATTTATTGAGCAATATAAGAAGGAGAAAGAATTAGTGTGAGCGTGTATTGGATGTGTGAGGGTGAGCAGGCTGTGGAGGAAGTGAATGTGGGGAGAGTGACAGTGGAAGTCTGAGAGATGAGAAGCCTCTATTGTGTTAGCAGCTCAGTCCATCAGCTGGGCCGGAGGGGTGGAGTGATGGAAGGAGAGGTGGAGAAGTACAGAAGGATGGAAGAGTGGGAGAGATGAATACTGTGATGAGGTTAAAATGGTTTTATTAGTGCTCCCTCCAAGGTTGAAGGTTGAACACTGTCTCCGTTTGCCTGACTGATCGTAATCGGGCAATCGAGCAAAATGAAGCTGATCAATTTTTAGCAATAACGTTGGCGTGGTAACATTGATTATTTTCCTGTAATAATCATCCCCTATCCTGTTGTATTCCTTATTTTCTCTGCATGAACATATGGGCTGCCTTTTAAAAAGCTTTATGAGTTCATATCCAAATCTGATTCATTTTAAACCCATCTAGACACACACACACACACACCTGTGGTGCTAACTTCGGAGAGCACTAACAGTATCCAGGGCCTCCGATTGTGCTAAATCAGTCCGAGATTGAATGTTTCCAGAACGTAACCCGGCTGCCTTGCGATGTCAGGACTTCACAAATAACTCTGTCACGCCGAAGCTCGCAGCTTTTTCAAATAACGGATGGCATCACCTACGACCCTGTAAAAATGGAAGTGCCAGAAAAAGTTGGCAAGCGGAGCGTTTAATCACAGCCGAACAGCCGTCTCTCGGTCTGAGCGTTGGGGGACATTAGTGTTATTTGTGTTGTGTGTGTGTGTGTGTGTGTGTGTGTGTCTTTTAAACACTTCCAAACAAGATCGTGGAATCAGACCTCCATAACGTCCTGTTAAAAAACAGTCCTAAACACGAGACTGGAGAGAACTGGAGAGATGTAGCTGGAGAAGTCTGCTAGAGAAGAGTGGGTCAAACAACCAGCAGATAAATCTTATTCAGAACTACCGAAAACCTTTAATTGCAGTCATTGCCTCTGAAGGCTGTGCTACAAAATATTAAGTTAAGGATGCCAATATTTTTGCTCATGCCATTTTCTTTTGTTTTCTTACTTTAAATATGTTAAATCATAAATCTAAATTGAGTGAAAAGCGAGTTTTAAAACAAAAAATGAATAAAAAGCTGGAAGGGTACCAATACATTTAGCCACGTCCGTACTATACGGTTTCTACACAGTAATAACCAGATTAAAAAGCAGCTGATCAGAGACGACGAAAGCGACGCAAATATTTCTGAGGCTATCACTACGTACGTAAATCCAGGCTATCACGAGAAGCGAGCTGACTCGAGCCCTGTCCGTATGAGTGCCCCGAGCCCTGACGCGCTCCTCCTAGTCTGAACTTCAGTGACATCAAGAAAACACGACATATTGTTTGTAAGACCTCGAGGGCACATGAATTAACCGTGCATTCCAGTCCATACAAACATAGCCTGTTCCACGTCCACTATAATGTAACGTTTGAGTCGGTCGTATTAGTACATGCGGTTCATTTTTAAATAAAAGTACACGAGTCTATGCTAGCTAGATTGTAGCATTAGTCCTATAGCTAGCATGCTGACCGACTTACATCCTCACACCTACTGATTTTACCTCAGTTTTAAGCAAGCTCGACATTCAGTAACAGCCTGTGCTGGGAAAATGTCGCAGTCGTGGTTTGCTATGCTAATGTTACATTGCTTTCCCATTTGGCTTGTTTGCTCGATGATTATGACATATTAGTCATAACAAATTCATTTAAACCATAGTTGTTTAAAACAGTTTTTTTTTTTTTTTCACCTCAAGAATAGACTCTAACCAAACATAGCAGATACTGTTTAGCAGACAGGAGATGTAACTAGCTAGTATGAAGCGTATCTGACTAGCATATTCTGTGTATATAACTAGCAAACTAGCATTAGTAACTAGCTAATATACAGGATATGTGAATAATATGCAGCACATGTAACTAGCAAACTAGCATTAGTAACTAGCTAATATACAGGATATGTGAATAATATGCAGCACATGTAACTAGCAAACTAGCATTAGTAACTAGCTAACATGCATATCTATATAGATATAAATGTCTAGCTAGCTACCATGTGGCATATTTGAATAGCTAATGTGCAGTGTAGATAAATAGCTAACTAGCATTCATAACTAGCTAATAGTCAGTGTAAACTGGCATTAATTGGCTAGTTTGCCAGTGTTAGTGCCAGTGTCAGTTTTGGATATGAGAACTAACGTACCGACGGTTTTTTTTTGTTTTTTTTTTGGTTTTTTTAATCCAAGTCAAGAAGTTAAACATATATGTATATATAGAGTTATATCCAGTGTATATAACTAGCAAACTAGCATTAAAACTCGCTAAATCTAGTATAAGCAACTGGATAACATGAAGGATATGTAATTAATATGCCGCATTAGTAACTAGGTAACATGCAGAATATGTATTTAAAAAATAAATAAATAAAAATCTAATATTTATCTAGCTAATGTGCAGTGTATATAAATAGCTAACTAGCATTAGTAAGAAGGTAATTGGCAGTGTATGTAAATAGCTAATGTGCAGTGTATGTAACTAGTGTTAGCTGGCCAGTGTTAGTGCCAGTGTCAGTTTTGGATATATGAACTAACTTATTGGTGTTTTTATCTAAGTCAGACATATGTATCTGGCTAATATGTGGTATACATAACCTGCTAATATGCATTGTGTATAACTGAACTAACTAGCATTAGTAATGAGCCAGTATGAAGCATGCTAAGTTACATTAGCTAATGTAACTAGCTAATATGCAGTGTATATATCTAGCTAACTAGTATTAGTTGATAATATTAAGCTTTGACAAATGGAAACTTTCTGGATATGACAGTTTACTTTCAGTGCATACCTAATCAGGACACATTTGTCAATGTGTATACCGTCCTTTATTTGTGGTGTTGGACAAAATGTCCATGACCTCCAGAGTATCTATAGCTGAAGCTGAAGCTGGACAGGACAAGTGTTTCTGAGACATGCCTCAATAGTTTGGATATGTATAGCTGCTTGGACTCTGTGTAATAGCGTAGACGTAGAGCTGTGCCAACTGGTTTGGACAAAAGCTAAAATAAAGAAATGATCTTTCCCTGTCCTCTTTCAGTGGAGGAGCTAGCCATATTCGCCTGTGGATGCTTTAATGGGTTTCTATTGCTGTTATTTAGGGTTTTGTCATGATACGAGAAGACATTCCTGTAGAATGTTCAGGTAAATTGAATGCATTTGACTAAAATAAATATATCTCTCTCTCTGTCCTTCAGCGGTGATTGGCCAGTGGCAGGCCGAGCCAAAAGAACGTCTCATCTCTCTGGTCCTGACCCACCTGCCCCTCCTCAAGCCGGGCAACGGCGAAGCTAAAAGCGAGTACATGCGGCTACTTCCCAAAATCCTCACACACACAATCGAGTTTGGGCGGCACCTTGAGGAGAGCAGGCAGCTTCTCTCATACGCGCTTATCCACCCGGCCACTTCTCTGGAGGACAGGGCTGATCTCACTCTCTGGCTCAACCATCTGGAGGAACGGGCAGCCACTCGCACTGCTGGAGGAGGAGGAGGAGATTCACTGGAACGAGTGCCTTCTTCTCATCATCTCTATGCCCAGCATCAGCGTTACGGCTCTGATGACCGCCTCAACGGCTGGCAGGGATCCCGAGACTCGGGTATTGCCACCTGGCACACACAGCAACAGCAGCAGGGCTGTGAGAATGGACATCTTCTTCTATACCCATCATCATCAGTCCCTTCTACCATCAATACAGTGGGCACAGGAAGTGGAAACAACTCCAGTGAGTGGATTTACGTTTACATTGGGTCTTAATTTGACATATTACAGTATTACCGTAGGTCTGATCAGTGTCTTTCTGTCGAGTCTGATCAGCATGTTTACCTTATTTTTATTCATTTTTATATCATTACCTTATGTTTACCTTACACTAGGTCCAATAAGGGCTTTTACATTTTGGCACCTTTATGCCAGGTCTGATCAGCATTTTTTGTTGGGTCTAATCAGTGTTTTTATGTTGTGGCTGATCACTGTGTTTATATCGGGTCTGATCAGTGCTTTAACTTTGGGTTTGGTCATGCCTTCGTATTATGACTGATCAGTATTTTTTTGTTATATCAGTTTGGAGTGTTTACACGTATGTTGAGTTTGTTTGGAACGTTTACACCGAGTCTGATAAGTGTACAGTGGGTCTGATAAGTGTGTTTATGTTGAGTCTGATGAGTGTGTTTACCATGAGTCTGATTAGTTTTACTGACGAGGCTAATGATGCTCAGTGAGACTGATTTACTGTGAGTCTGATAGTGTGTTCTTGTTGAGTCTGATCATTGTTTTTACATTTAGTCTAAGTACATTTCGTTTGAGATTGATACGGTGTGTTTCCATTGAGTCCGATCAAGGTTTTTACTTTAAGTCTGATCGGTGTGTTTACATTGAGTCTGATTAGTGTGTGTACGTTGAGCCTGATCGGTGTTCATATGCTGAATCTAATCAGCATGTTCACTGGAAGTCTAATCAGTGTGTATGCATTGAGTCTGATAGGTGCATATATGTTGAACCGGATAAGTATGTTTACATCGAGTCTGATTGTTGTGTTTGCATTGAGTCTGATCAGGGTTTATATATTGAACCTGATAAGTTTGTTTAAATCGAGTCTGATCGGGATGTATATGCTAAGTCTGATAAGTGTGTTTCCCTCGAGTCTAATCAGTATTTATGTTGAGTCTGATCAGTGTGTATATGCTGAGCCTGATAAGTATGTTTACATTAAGTCTGATCAGTTTGTTTAGATTGAGTCTGATCATAATGTTTACACTGAGTCTGATCAGTGTGTTTACAGGGAGTCTGATCAGTTTGTACATGCTGAGTCAAATCAGCATGCACACTGTACGTCTGATCAGTATGTATATGCTGAGCCTGATAAGTATGTTTACATTAAGTCTGATCATTGTGTTTACACAATGAGTCTGATTAGTGCATTTAGTACGGTGATTGAGTCTGATTATTGTATATATGAATAGCATGTTCACTGTAAGTCTGATAAGTGTGTTTCCTTTGAGTCTAATCAGCGTTTATGATGTCTGAGCAGTGTGTGTACATTGAGTTAGATTTCTTTTGTGTATGCAGTCTGATTAGTGTTCACACTGAGTCTGATCCGTGTGCATATGCTTAATCTAATCAGCATGTTCACTGCAAGTCTGATCAGCGTGTTTCCTTTGAGTCTAATCAGCGTTTATATTGTCTGAGCAGTGTGTTTACGCTGAGTCTGATTTTTGTGTGTGTGTGTGTGTGTGTGTGTGTGTGTGTGTGTATGGAGTCTGATCAGTATGTTTGCGTTGACGCCGCAAAACAACAACAACAACAACAACCCAAACAAATAAAAAAAACAAATTGTTTGTTCATTTTCTCTAGGGGAATTTTCGATCATTTAAAAGTATTGATAGTTGATTCCTGAGACGCTTGTATGCTGAAGCTCTGGTTGTGGGTCAGAGTTCAGATCTCAGATCAGACAGACAGTCCTCACGTCACATCCCAGAGCAAACAATTAACGTGACGTCTTTACGCTTTCGCGATGATATAATACTCACTTCTAGTCTGATCATACTCCATGGCACTCAACAGGCCACAAAACTGCTTCGTTCGTTCGTTTGTTTATTTATTTATTTATTTATTTATTTATTTATTTTAGGTTTAGAACATTTGCTTTATAAAAAAAAATTAATAAAAAAATACACCCGAACTCAGTCTGATAAAACTCGTTTATTAAAGGAACAGGCAAAATAAATAAATAAATAAATAAATAAATAAAAACACGCACAATTTTCCTCTGTCTTTGATTTAGCAGAAACGAGTTCCGTTATGATTAGCATGTTTAAAGGGGGAACATTGTGTTCACTTCACTTTTGGCCAGACTCTCGTAGTAAAACCCCCGCAACAACAGTGTGGAGAAAATGAGAAACATACTCGCAGTGTGTGGCAGCGAAACGACTGTGACAGAGATATCGGGATTGAACATATCTGTGGTTAGAGCGGGATATTTCCAGCGTTAGAATGCGAGGCTTCTTTTTCTTTTTCTTTTTTTTTCTTTTTCTTGATGAAGGAGACAGCTGAAGATATAAATAAGGGCCCATTTAATGCTTGGCTCCACAAGATCCTCTTTATTTTAGACCGCTTGGAGTCCGAGCAGCACAAAAGCCCGATTTCGCCTCCCGTCATTCCGTCACCTGGCGCAAACACACCCTTATTAGAATTACAATCGGCTCGGCTGAAATAACGTTAAAAAAAAAAAAAAAAATACCGTTTATACGTCGTGGGGTGCTGATTCCTCTAAAGATAGGGACAGTTAAAAACGTTTCGATGAATAATAGGCGAAGATGACGACAGTGCCCGTGGCCTGTGACATATCTCACCCTGTTATATTAACGGTCAAAAGCATCATTTCAATTTTTAGCTCGGCATCTCGTCTCCTCCTTACCACACACACAGACAAACAGACGCTCCCGCACCTCCCAGTCCTCCCTCCATAGTCCGTCCGCAGCTGAGCACCGCATGCCATTCCTTCCCTTCCCTTGTAAGGTAGCCTTTTGTGGGGTCTGTATTTAGGGGAAATGGCTAATATTTAGGGACTGGAGCATGTAATGTTAGCTGGGCACCTATTTTAAACCAATCCTGGAAAGCCTATAGATAGGACAAAGTGCTACTCCACTGCTTATAGGTTTTTCATCCTGTCCTGCCCCCCTTCCACCACCTATACACTTTCATCCTATGAGCTCCAGTGGCGGAAAAAAGTCCTGAAAAAGATCCATCTTTACAGAGAAAGCACTAGACAGCAGTTTAATGCTATTAACAGCAGACATATTTAGAGTTGAGTTATGTAGGCATAGGGAAGAGATCATCGGTACTCGGACTTGAGCACGGTTCGGAGAGTCGCGTGAAATTTGCACGTCTCTGTTACGATTCCGACCGTCGATTTAATCGGACTTTTCTTCCGCAATATCAGCACGAGTGAGGATCACTGTCTGACGGTTCAAATGTATGTTTTACAGTAAGCACACACTAAAATAAAAACCGACTGCGGAACACCATTCAAAGCTAATATTAAATGCACAGAAATGACGCTGTTAATGAATTAATTAATTAACTAACTAATCGTATTGTCCCTTTAAAGTCCGTACTCACGTTCGTTTTCAGTCCGTACAGGATTGCGCAAGATTTTTGTGATTGTTTTGGCCAAAAAGACTCGATTTGGTGCTTTTTAAAAATAAATAAATAAATAAAAAAGATTGGTTTTTTGGGGGGTTTTTTTTTTTATTCATTTGCGATGCAACTTTGTTGGAGTTTTTTGTGCTACTTGATTTGGCAAAGCTGCAATTGCACGAAATTGTTCCGCACGGTCTTTTGCACTGATGTTCGTTAGTAAACGAGATCTTTTTAGCTGTACTCGTGTTCGACGCACGGCAATCGAAGAGGGCTTTGGCTGAATCTGCGAAAAATCTGCGGTAACTTTTTGTTTGTTTATTTTTTTTGTGTGAAAAATCGCAAGCCCTTCCGGATATTGCGGACGTTGCTCGATATCGCGCTCGTCTCTGCGGAATCCTGGAGGGACTGAATTTTCCGCACAGAGGACGCCATCTTGAATCGCAGGGATGGGAATTATTTTGCGAAAAAACTTCCGAACGACACTTACATATCGTAAAATACTTCGCATTATTTTACGAACTCGAAATAGCTTATTAGAAGCACGATTTATAAATGTGATATGATAAATATATAAATATATCCTGCATGCACAATTACGTGTTTAAAGGCGGGTCTGTTGAAAAACACCGTCTCGGACACGCCTACTTGGGATAAAAGGCACGAACACGCAGGTCATTTTAGACAATCTGAACGCGCCACCCAGAAAATTAGGTTAAGTACCTGTGTAACTCAACTCTTAAAATACACTTAACTTTATGTTTTTTTGTGTGTGTGTGTGTGTGTGTGTGTGTGTGTGTGTGCAGTCCTGCAGTCTGCGGGTCAGCACAGTCCTCTGAAGCGCTCCATCTCTCTCACTCCCCCGATAAGCGGCTCGTCCACTCAGCCTCTAGGACACGGCTGGCTCTCACAGGAGGATCTGCGGGGACGGGGGGCACCTCTCACCCCTGACCACGCCCCTCTGTCCCCTCAGAGCAGCGTGGCATCGTCAGGGAGTGGCGGCAGCGAGCACCTAGAGGACGGCTCAGGCCTGGGCATGGCACTCCGGAGCTCCTTCAGCGAGGAGGGGAGCGGCATGCGGGGTGAGGGAACGGTCTCTGAAATACCTGGTGCTCCTTTGCACTCTTCATATGGCGTAAAGGGGACGTCAGGAGTGTATCCTGTCCGTACAAGCACATCAAGTCGTAAAACAAAAGCACTCTCAAGACATTAAAGCGTGCGGCGCTGTACAGCCTTGAGTTTGCGCATCAGTGATTAGAGGTGTTGGAGTTCAACGAGCAAGACTCGTTGTTTCGTTTTCCTACGACGGTTACGCCAAACTCTAGACATGTAAGCAGACGTGTGTGTGTGTGTGTGTGTGTGTATGTGTGTGTGTGTGTGTGTGTGTGTGTTCTCGTCCCGCAGATGTTCCAGCATGGCTGAAGAGTCTGCGTCTGCACAAGTACGCCGGTCTTTTCTCCACTTTGACCTACGACGAGATGATGTCACTGACCGAGCAGCAGCTGGAGGCGCAGGTGAGCGGCGTGTGTGTGTGTGTGTGTGTGTCTGTTTTTGTGTTTGTTGGGATTAGTTTGCACACAATACAGTAGAAGTAAACGACTCCATTTAAACGCACACTCAGGTCGGGTCGGGTACGAGGAACTGTTTTTATTTCATCGTTCAAAAGCAGCATGTGGATGTAATGTAAGTAAACGCAACATGACGTGACTGGGATTCGCCAGAACTACTGTCAGAGCTGCTGTTCTATGGATATTCGAGGATTAGAATAATCAACACCTTCTGAACAATCAGAATTGAGAATACAACAGCTCGGCGTGTATAATCCACTATAACGATGCTTTGTAATGGTCAAAATATTTTGAGAAGATCTGTGAAAATACCCCAATCTCTCCTGTAGAGCGTTACTAAAGGGGCACGGCACAAGATCATCATCAGCATCCAGAAACTGAAAGAGAGACAGAACATGCTACGCTCTCTGGAAAAGGTTGGTATTCTCCCTCTTTTTTTTTCTCCCCCTCCTCCAAATCATTCTTTAACAGTTGTGACATATAAACTCACAATTATCTTTTATATATATATATATATATTTCTCCGTCGCGGAAACGGGCCTCCATGTATTTCTGCTGCTGATTTTATTTATTTATAATAACCAAAGGTTAACATGCTTCTCGGAAGAAGCTGAAGCTAGCCGTCCGTATCTAGCTTCACACTGCTGCTCATGCTGCATCACAGGGCAGCGTAACACTCTCGGAGGAAAGAGCTGTCCGCCCTCTTCCGCATACATGAGCTCACAGAACATCACGATAACCTAGTGTTAGTATGATTGACAGGGACAGAGAATATGCCGTCCCTTCCCCTTCTCAAAGAAGAGATGCTTCTCAAAGTATATTATTTGCAAAACAAAAACACCCTGATTTTTCATCATTTCTGTTAGTATTTAGCTTCAGCAACATCTGATGGGTTTTCCTAGACCGCCACACAAACGCTGAATAGAGAACGAATTCAGACATGAACACAGTGATTATGTAAACCAAAAAAAAAACAAAAAACAAAAACAAAAAAACGACAGCAGGACGTTTGTGTCTCCGATCGTCTCCCTAATTCCAGATCATGTCGAATGAGCAGAAACAGGACTCCGTATTTCGATCTGTTCGGCTTTTAAAGCCGTTCGAGCCCGGCCGAGGCCCCGTAGGTGAAAACGAAGCGTGTATTTTCGGGAGAACTCCATCACCACATGTCATTTTACACCTCGTTACACACGGCAGAAATATCCCAACACCTGACCGTTGCTCGTCGACAATTTACGGACGTGTCAGAAATAAATAAGCTGGATGTGACCTCGAATACCAATTATACTCGCATCTGCTCATTTGTCTTTCGCTCACACTCTTTCCTTTTTTTTGACTCTTACTTATTTGGCGCTTCTGTGTAGTACTTTTTCTTTAGTCATCTCATGTTCTCTCTCTCTCTCTCTCTCTCTCTCTCGTTCTCTCTCGTTCAGGATGTATTGGAAGGCGGGAATCTGCGTTCTCCTTTGCAGGAGCTGCATTATATCATCGGGACTCCCATTAAAGCGTTCAACAGCGTGGCCGAGTCTCCACAGCGCCCCCTACTGAGCGCCGACGGAAAGAGCGCAGCCAGTGGAGTGTGTGTGAGCGGAGGGGAAGCTGAGAGCAGCACCACACTCGTAGCAGAGGGGGATATTCCTGCTCAGTTCACGCGCGTCATGGGCAAAGGTACACATAAGCAAACATGTTTGTCTCACTATGTTTGTGAGGACTTTCCACTGACATAATGGATCCTGTCTTTTTTTTTTTTTTTTAAATAAAGGTGTTGTTTTGTTTGAGAGATGATTCCTAATTTAAAAAAAAAACAAAGTCAATATATATATATATATGGGCACATAAACAGATGAGAACGTACTCTTACTCACTTTTATGTGTAATATATAACCTGGATACACTGGATACGACACATATGTAGAGAGAGAGAGAGAGAGAGAGACAGAGATATAGACAGACAGACAGATGGATAATGGACAAGGTGTGTAAACGCAGCGTGAGTGTGATGGACTCGGGTCCTCGGTGTGTGTTTAATGTTTAATGTGTGGTCTAAACAGATTATCACAGAGTTCATGCAGCTTGTAAAGGTTGTAAGTGAGTGAGCAAACAGACACCGCTCAATCTCTGAACTGCACTCAGCCTGCGTGTGTGTGTGTGTGTGTGTGTGTGTGTGTGTGTGTGTGTGTCAGTGTGCACACAGCTGCTGGTGTCTCGGCCGGATGAGGAGAACATCAGCTCGTATCTGCAGCTCATCAATAAATGTGAACTCCATGAGGTGAGGATCAAAGTAAATAAATAAATCAGTATGATTTTTAAAGAAATTATTATTATTATTATTATTATTATTATTATTATATGCTATTTCAAATAATAAGTGACTAGACAACGTAATCAACTTTTTTTTATTAGGCATTTAATAAGGGGTTTTTAGCAGGGGGAGGGGTTTTATATATTTAGAACCGTTGTGACTCCGCCCACTTTGTCTCTCAGGCATTCACAGAGACGCAGAAAAAGAGGCTGTCGTCATGGAGGCAGCAGGTGCAGAAGCTGGTACGCTCGTTTCCGCGGAAACCTCTCCTGGACATGACTGGATACCGTCAGCCGAGGAGGTAATGTGCAGGTTCACCTTCACTAAGCGTTCAAAAGTGTTCACCCCCCTCTCAATTTTTAAGTAAATTAAAAAAATTTTTTTTTTTTTAATGAATCTCCAAATCACAATCCTGCTTATAATGAGTTCAGTGGTGTGACTGTAGATACACAGAACAAAGTATGGGTAATTGGCGCTTATGTAAAGTGGGTGGGGCTTAAGCTGGGGTAACACTTGAGTGTAGGTTTCATCCTCACCAATCTTCCTCACAAGGAAGATGTGGCTTGCTCCTCCCACGTAGTTGTTATTAGAATACACGTTGATTTATCTGTTGAACTCAAACGCAACATCTGTGTAAAGTGAGATCTTTAATCGTAGTCCCCGTCTTTAGCGCCAACATGTCGTAACACGAGCACGCAGTTCCCACAAGATTCCTCAGATTTATCATGATGTCATAGCAGCGGTATGTGATGCTAACCTGTGTGTGTGTGTGTGTGTGTGTGTGTGTGTGTGTGTGTTGTAGCAGCCGTGGTTTCGGTCAGTCCAACTCCCTTCCCAGTGCTGTGTGTGTAGGCAGCAGCGTGTGTTCCCGGAGAAACCTGCGTCAGTTTCCGGTGCCATCGCGGAGTCTTCCTGCGCCCAGGCACGGCCTGCTGGGCACCGCCGGCCTGCTCACACACACACACACACACACACACACCCCACGCAGTTCCAACAGCACACCCACCAACCTGAAGCAGGGCAGACAGGTAACTAACACACACACACACACACACTCAAACCTGCTCCTATGTAAATTAACAGCGTATTGTTTCAAATATTTTCTTTCCTTCTTAAAGTGGAACTTCAGACGGCGCGCTGCATTCCACAAATTCCTCATCGGTGCTGAAATGGAAGAGTTCTTACATGTTTTCGTATCGTTAATTCACGTCTGTGAATATTATTATGGAAGTGTGTTAGCTTGTCTTTCCAGTATGTGTTTTGTTTTTATATATGTGTGTGTGTGTGTGTGTGCGCACGGAAACATTTTCCTACGTTTGTACAATGGGAGGAAGTTCCAACCGATTCATGTCTGTGGGTTAGGGGTGTGTGTGTGTGTGTGTGTGTGTGTGTGAGAGAGAGAGAGAGAGAGAGAAAGGGAGGATGAGTCATAGTGAGGAAGAAGAACGAATGAGAGGCAGCATGGTGAAGGGGAGAGGAGGAGAAAAAGGAGGAGAGAGAGAGGGAGAGAGGCAGTGAGAACAGTGCATAGGCATTTCCTGTTTTTGCCTGCCTCCCTGTACCAGAGGGCCGAGAAAGGGAAAAAGAGAGCGAGAGCGAGCGAGAGAGTGTGTGTGTGAGAGAGAGAGAGAGAGAGAGAGAGAGAGAGAGAAAGGTCCAGAATAGTCTGTAGTTTTTTTTTTGTCTCAGGATGACGATGTTCTCGTATCAGCTGTTGTCGTATAACGGTGTTGTTTCATCTCCGTGTGGAGGGTTTGACTCATCGTGCACCATTTAGAAAAGAAAAAAGAAAAAAAAAACTTCCCCGTGGTTCTTCATCAGTTCTTCTAGAACGAATGCTCCATCATTTAACGCCACAACTCCAAACAGTCTTGCAGCCAGCGTCCCGGTGTTATGAGTTCATTGCTACACAACGTTAGTTCCTGTATAATCCATGTAAGAATTTAATGGAGACAGTAAGATATGATGCTCATTGTGTGTGTGTGTGTGTGTGTGTGTGTGTGTGTGTTGTGTAGGGTCTATGGTTTGCTAACCCGGGCGGCAGTAACAGCATGCCCAGTCGCACCCACAGTTCCGTGCAGAGGACGCGCTCGCTACCCGTCCACACCAACCCACACACCATGGCCATGTTCCAGCAGGCAGGTAAGAGAGAACCATCACACACACACACACACACACACACACACATTCCTGTCTGCTACACACTCCACACTTAACCTGGCTTACACGGATTTGATCTGGAAATCGCCGGCGTTGTTGTTTTGGTTTTTTTCGATCGGTACAAACACAAATTATTTGAATGACTGCAAGTCCTTTATAAGATTATTCAGGACACGGTTGGGTTTCTGTGTGTAGAGTATCGTGACTCTCTAATCTCTAAATGTTGTATTCAGTCCCTCCAGGAATCCGCCGTTTTGCAATCGCAGAAACGAACGCAAACTCAAGCCAACATTTGGAGAAGCATGCGATTTTTTTTTTATTATGATTTTTTTTTTTTTTCAAAATTACCGCAGATTTTCCGCAGGTCCGGGCCGAGACGCGTCGCGATGACGTGGCGTCCAGCCAAAGCCCTCTTCGATTCCCACGCGTCGGACACGGGTACAGCTGAAAGATCTCGTTTACGAACAAACATCGTTTCGTGCGATTGCTTTGTTACGTACTTGCTCAAAGGTTTCCTGAGCAACAGGAACGGAAGACGTTTCTTCCTCCGACTCCGAACGCAAACACGCCATCGTCATCGTAGCGCAACAGTTCGTTTCGAATCGTTCTGAACAGAAGTGATATTCTTACGCTCCTGCTCCAGCGTTCCACACAACGCCCTCTTTAGTGTAACGGTGAGAGCGGAATAAAAGAAAAGTTGATAACGTATGGATGTGTATATATATATATATATATATGATCGTGTCCTTCTAATTTGCAGTGTGACTTTCCTTGGGAAAATAATACTTTCTACACGTCGCCCTGTCTTGGAAAACCCGGCTGTTGCGGCGAATCTAACGTCATACCGTCTACTGTAGGAAGTAGCGACGGATTCTGGACAGGCGTTCGAAAAGAAATGTTTACTTTCTGGAAATCACATTGGAACAGAAAAATAATGAAAAAATGAGTCCATAAAATCCAGAAATGCAGGTCTGAATTTCTCCATCTTCAAATCTGCGTAGCTAGCTTAGCTAGTTGCTAATGTACACATGATAGATTACACCTTTGGTCTAGACTTGTGTCCACGGATATATATATATATATACACGTGATTTTCTTTTCTGATTATAGATATGTGCATTAATGAACAGAACGATTTAAAGAGAGAATATCTGAATGTAACAGAATTTCTGTGTCGTTTTTTCCCCCCCTTAGCTTTCGTATTGCTTCCTTTTTCTTAAGCGAATATATTTTTTAACAGCGAACTATTTTTGAAGCTCGGTCTTGGTGTGTAGGAATCCTGCACAGGTCTTATATAGAGCTTATTCACAAGCATTTCATGAGTAAATGTGTTCTGTGGTCATGTGAGGTGACTGTGTGTGTGTGTGTGTGTGTGTGTGTGTGTGTGTGAGCTTTAGGAGAAAAGTGTTCCACTAACACACATTCCGCAGAGACAGTCGCTCCCTCACCCGCTGCCAGAGCAAAAAACCTTACATCAGTGTGTCAACACTCACTTCCTGTAACTTGTCCTTCATAAAAGCGGACGTTCCAGCAGTGTAGAGAGAAGGGGAGCCCTGTGTGTGTGTGTGTGTGTGTGTGTGTGTGTGCAGGAGAAGGAGAATGAGAAGGAAAAGAGAAAAGGGCAGTCCGTACAATGACACTCTTTGTACGCTGTGGCTTGAGAGCCCGATTACTGTTTTCTGTCGCTCGTCTCCTTTTCATCTTCTTCCTTTCCTCTCTCCTTCTTTTTTCTGTCTTCTTCCTCTTTTTCCCGTTTTTCTTCCCGTCATCCTTTTCCTCCGCTGTCTCATTCTTCTGTTGCTCCCCGTCTTTTTTTCCCTCCTGCTTCTTCCTCTCTCCTCCCCCTCTTGCCTTTTTTTTTGTTTCATCTCTCTCACTTCTTTCGAAAGGACCAGAAAGTGATCGTCAAAATTACCGCCTCTCTCACAAGCTCCCTGTTCGAGACTGGTGAATCCCATCGATTAAAGTGAGGGATATGGGTTAAACTGAGACATGGACTTGAGGGTTTGTGGGGGGGGGGGGGGGGGGGGGGGCG
>JANDJT010000228.1:1797610-1807610 GCA_024331685.1 Stegophilus panzeri | reverse complement strand
GGTGAAGAACTGCATGGCCGTGGCTGCCCGGTAAGGCGTCTTCAGCAGGCCTTGTCTCTGCGGATCTTCTCCCAGACCCCTGAGGATGGTGGTGTAGGCGGTGACGATACTCGGCAGGCTCATCTCGTTGTCCTCCATGCTCCGGGTGCGCTCTTCCCTCCAGCTCTCCATCACAGACGAACACGGAGCGCGGGTGCCGCTGGGCTTCTCACCTTTGGGCATCTCTTTAGGTGCGCCGTTCCACTTGGGCATCTTCTCCATCCCGTCCAGAAGTCCGTTCAGGGCAGCGTCGTTGCTGGACGAGGCTTCGCTTTCTCTTTGACTCGGTTTGGAGCGCTCCATCATAGCAGCAGTGATCTCTGACCTTTCTGGTATAAGGTGTATAACATATAGTAGTTATATACAGTTAGACTTAACTGTCGCTTTAATGTGACATGTTTAAGAGTATAGTATTTTAATATTACGTATTAATACCATTTTACAATATTAATTCTACTTCTTTAAGCCATAATTAAAACTAATCATGTAAGAGCTGTATGAGTGCTCGATCACTTTAAGAGTCACAAATAATTAAACTGTATTAATTACGCAAGCTTTGTATTAATAGCCTCTAAAACAGTTCAAGTATAATTAGTGTACTTGTTTAAATCTTAGTATTAACCTTATTTCATCTTTCTCTGAGAATAATAATGAAATATAAACATATAGAAAGCACTCACTCGTGTGAAGTTTCTGCTTCGCTGCTCAAGCCTCAGCTACCTTTTCTCCTCAGATTGTGTGCACGCGCCGAGCACCTCAGCCTTTATAACCGTATGCTAATTCCTGACGCGCTATTGGTCTCTCTGACCGCGCACGTCACCTTTAGGGAGAATCTCTAAGCACGTCGTTGATTGTACGGAGTGCACTGCGTAGGTCGTAAAAACTGTTCGATGCCAACCTGTTTATAGTGCGCCTACGGAGGGAACAGCGAGAGATTTGGGATTGGACCACGTTTAAAGGCGTTTTAAGCGGATGAGACACTAATAACGTTAGAGAAGCAATGTGGCACTGATGTTCTTCATCACGATGCTCTATATTTTTAAATATAGAACCATTAAACGTTTCAAAACGTTCTCATCTAATTCAAAAATGTATCATAATTAATACTGTTGGGATATCTTGGAAAATATTCAACACCAATGATCCCATTCAGATTAAAATCATATCCACAAACCCTTATATGTATATTTGATTAATTGTATGACCACAAATCCACTTTTAGAATATTGGCCAAATGAGGTAAATATGTACCACCATATACGGTGTTATAATGCATACTCACTGACCACTTTATTAGGAACACCTGTACATCTGCTCATTAACACAATTATCCAATCAGCCAATCATGTGTCAAGATCAATAACTTAAATTAGTTCATTAAATGAGTAAATTGACTGTGATATGGTTATTGGTGCCAGATGGGCTGGTTTGAATATTTCAGAACATGTAAGATCTCCTTGGATTATTATGCAAAACAGTCTCTGGAGTTCACATGGAACGATGCGAAAAATGGAGAACAGTCAGGTTGATTCGAGCTTAAGGAAGGCTGTTATTGTATCTCAAATAACCACGCTTTCCAACCATGGTGAGCAGAAAAGTATCTCAACAGCCACATGGGGTTCCACTCGTGTCAGCCAAGAACAGGAAGGCTATTCAGCAAAACTGGACAGTTGAAGACTGAAGAAAAACATCACCTGGTATAACAGGTGTAACAATGCTTTGCAGACCCCATACACCGAGAACCAGGGGGCGAGATTAATTTGGACACTCAGTCAATAAACCAAATATTAGTAAAAATGTAAATAAAAAACAAACAAACAAACAAACAAACAAAAAAAACACTAGTGTGTTTCAGGTGTGATACCGTATTTAAACACTTTTTATAAAGTCTTTATAAAACGTTTTATTTGCTTCATATGTAGGTAAACAGTTCACAGAAATATGTACAAACATCAACAAACAAGACAAAAAAGGAACGATGGTTATCGTAAAGTTAGTTTAGTTTTTATTACATTTACAAGAAAAAAAAAAAAAACATTTATAGAAAGCATTAAAAAATAAAACACTAAACGTGAGTGAGTATTAATTCTTGTCAAAGGCAAACGCCGAGAGCTTAGCCGAAGCGTCCGAAGGCTTTTTCTTCTTTGCGCCGTTTTCATCTGCGTCCACTTCGTTATTCCCCTCTTCATCTCGCTTTCTTTTCTTGAGGTCCGCACCCTCTCCGTTCGAGCCTTTCGCCTTCTCTGTCCACTTCTGAAAAGGGAAGATTTGACATTTTGTGTTCAGCGATCTCCGTTCACACGCGTCCTAACAATCCTTTAATAAATCCGAGGGATCGCTCGATTGTTCATGTAAACACCTCGATCCGAATAGAGCATTGAGGAGAAGAGATTGAGGCCACTCGGAATGAAATTCCTATCAAACGAGTCGGGTAAAAATGCTTTAAATACAGTAGACACTCTGCTTTTGTCGATTTGGGAGAGGAAGCATTAGCAGGCCCAAAAAGTGAAAGAACTTATTGCGGATATTGGGAAATCGTACAAACCGGCTTTTCAGGCGGCAACGGCAACGAAAATTGCTTTAATCGTTTTGATTTACGTTGCACCTTGCTTGTAAATACTCTGCATGACTACGTTCGACTGGTTTGAATTTCGTGATTCACCCAAAACTCCATAAAAGGCGAAGCTCACAGAGTTGAAAAAGCAACAAAATGACAACTAAATTGTGAAAGAGCCTTTTACAGGGTGCCATTACTTTCATTCTAACCGAACACCTAGTCTTCGCTTCTTTTATGGATTATATACGACTCGAAGCCAATCAATCGAGGATCACGTTCCGCTCATCTGAGAATTTACGCCGACTCAAGAGCTACAATAGGATACGATTTTTTTCCCCCGAACTAACTGTTCCTTCGAACAATTTAACGGAGAAATTCCTTCGTATCTTGCTTGATACCCGAAGCCAAATAAATGCAGACTAGCTAGAGAAAATAGTCGCTGCACCGTGAACTTACATAATAGCTAGCTAAAAGCTAGCAACGAAACTTAACGACTAATTAACGGCCACACGAAAAGGCGAATCTTTACCAGAGCAACATCCCCGTACCTTCCTGCTCTCTCATTCTTTACCTTTCTTTCTCTCCCCGTGACCCCTGACCCTAAGCCGCATTCACGTCACCACCACCACCATGGAAGTAAGCAATGCTGTTTAATCAGAATTGTTCAACAATACAAATGTGTGTGCTTTTTTATTTTTAAAAATAGAACAAAAACATATTTAAGCCGCTGTCAATATATCAGTGCTAGGGGTGGGAGATATGTCGAAATTGCTTCATGCGAGCAAAGGATACCTAGGTAGACAGCTTTTTTTTTTGTTTTAGTTATGAATTACCGGCACACGTCTGGGTCATACGTGCATAGAACAGCTACGAATGTGCGCTATAATCACTATCGACACGGCTTTTCCGGACTCGTTCGCTTCCTGAGTGAGGAGGCGAAAGCGGTGGACGTTACAGACCCGCCGTATGAGTCACCCACACGTGGCTCGTTTATGAGAGCCAGAGCCGTGCTGCGCACGTTCGCCTTTCATTGCTTGTTCTATTCGTTCAGCCTCCTTGAGCCCAGTGCCTCCTCCTCCTCCTCCTCCTCCCCACCACTACATTAACATAAGATCAATCAGCACTTCCAATAAACACCTCCCCGGGGCTAGGTTTCCAGAGCAACAGGGTGGTCGAGCTCCCTCTCATCTTGTATCTGGGAGTGTGTGTGTGTTTCAAGTGCCATCTGCCTTGAGCGGAGTAGCCCATAGAGTGCAGGGTCACGAACTGAGAAATACAGCAGGGGGAAGAGGAAAAAAACAAACCAAAAAAACTGTAATGACATTTCAATTTACCCTTTACTCCAAACGTAGTCGATTAGATAAGATCTAACAGATAGGTGTGTCTTCAAGGAAAATAGCTGCCTATAAGCTTTGTGTTTAGGCATCAGTTCCCCGGAGACAGAATCCAGCAGCCGTTTAACCCCGTTACTGGTTAAATGAATTTCGAATGCCGCCGTCCGGCTCAGGAAGGTAGAAACGTCTGATATGAAAACGTGACATTTCAGCGAAGCGCGAGGATTGTGGATGTCGCAGGCCCTTCAAAAAACACCACACACAAATCTGTACCTTCATCATCTGGACTGTATTTACGTCATCATGACTTTTATCCTCGTACACGTATGTATTACGGCCCTAGATACAGGTCATTTCGCATACACAGCCTGTGCACTCTGGGTGGGAGGGGCACACTCAGTCTCTCCCCTGAGTCTCTCACTAGTCAATCGTAGGCGTCTGCGAACTCGAGTATGCGGAAGAGGGCGGAGGGCGCGTTCGGATGCTTAAAGGCTATGCGCTTTAGAACAATACGGTTCTTAAGCCTTACCAGCCTCTCCTCGCCTGCCAGCGTGCGGAAGCGACTCATGGCCTCTTTAATGATGTCCATCTCCTCCAGGTCCGGGTTGTCGGCGAGGACGCTTTTCCTGTTCTCCTCGAGCCACAGCTGGAAACCGGTCTTCGGTCTGAGCGGAAAAATTGGTTACGGAATCAACATTTAACGAGACAATAAAAACGAACACAGAATCTGACGGAGAAAATGCACATCGTGGGACATCAATTAGGCCGATTTCTCCTCGACACGACAGTCGTGCTCTCCCTTACCTGCTGTTCTCCACGTTGTCTCTGGGTGCTGCCACTGGTTTCTCCATCTCCTTCTCCTGCGGCTTCTTAGAAGCTCCTTTAGATGTGCTCATCTGCAGCAACGTAGCCTGAGTCTGAAACACGCGCAGAACGCACATGTTTCCGGGTTGAGCGTATGGTGTGTGTATGGTGTGCGTGTTTTCTGCTGCTGTTTCTCACTTCTTAATGATTCTGCTTCCTTCTTTTGGTTTAATGTTTTAATAACAGGTATTCCTATTAAAATGGCCATCGAATGTACTGATCGAAGCTTTTTTTTTTTCTTTTCGTGTGAACGTTTTTATGGAGAGAGACACACACGAGCAGGAAAAAAGTGAGGCTTATAAAGGGTGAGGGGGATGGTGTGTGTGTGTGTGTGTGTGTGTGTGTGTGTGTGTGTGTGTGTGTGTGTGTGTGTGTGTGCCTGCCTAGGTACCTTGGAGCGTGGTTTTGGTGCTAGAGGCTTTAACACTGGAGCTTTAGCTGCAGCTGTGTGTTTCCTGTTGGATGCAGTCATGGTGTCCAGAACGTTAATAGCTCTCGGCTGCGGTGATGGAGACGCGGACGACGGCTTTCCTGATCCACTGACCTGCTCGCTCAAAACACGGCACGTAATCATTTCTGACTGGCTGTTACTTGTATACAAATTCTTTTTTAATAAATAAATAAATAAATAAATAAACAAACAAACAAACAAACAAACACTTAGATTCAAATAAAAGTGCATATTGGTCTCACCTTAAAGGGGTTCACACGGCCTTCTTTACTGACTGTGAGAGGAACAAAAACCATTTAAAATGATCGACAAAACAAAACCTAATATTTAATCTCACACATGAACGCACACTAAACTCTCCGTTTAGCTTGACAAGAAGCGACGATGCTGCGTCGACGCATTTCAAATGGGGAAAGAAAAGGGGCGGGGCTTAGCTTCCAGCACGTCTGTTAATAACGAGAGTACAAAACGTATACGTGCCGTGCATATTAATAGGCTTATCTGCCATTTTTACCGTGCGGGGGGGGGGGGATTAATAAATGCATGTAGGTCACATTCATGCAGAAATATAGAAAATTCTAAAGGGTGCACAAACTTTCAAGCACCACCGTATTGATCTGTTCTGTTGCAGCGTATTCAAACGCATGAGTAACCGAATAACTGGCATCATAAATATTCAACCTTATGATGCATCTTGTGCCTTGTGTTAACACTATTGTATATACATTTAAAATAAAATAATAATAATAATAATAATAATAATAATAATAATAAAAGCAATAAAAGTAAAGGCGAACCTCTCACCTGGTTTGATGGAAGGTTTCTCGGGTGATTTTGTGCCTTTACTGAACGGATTCACATCTGCAATGCCAAAATCACAAAGTTTAATGCATTCATTTCTTTCTTAGCCACTCGACCATGTCTGGTCGGAGCAAACAATCATGGCTTCCATCAAACCGACATCAACATCATGAAACACACATGAGAAGTGGTCCCGTGTCCCTGCTACCCGACACTTCACGTGAACTCGATTAACATAACCCCAGTCACGTTCTTCAGTAAGCTCAGTACTGGACTCTAACCCCAACTGTGTAACTGTTAAAGCTGTATAAAACGCAGCGCGGTACATACGGTATCTAAACACATGACTACATGCGCTGTTCGGCCATAAAATATATCACCCGAAACGGAGATCATTTCGATTCCGCCACTGGCCTTATTTTGTGTCGACATTTTAGTAAAAGTGGTGTGTAAATACACACTACCGGTCAAAAGTTTGTGGACACCCGTCTGAAACGTTTCTCACCATGTTAAAAACCTTTCGATCTGAAGGTGTGTGATTAGACGTGTGAAGTCGGTGTCGTAGACAAAAATATAATCGTGCCGACGTATTCGTTTCTTTCATTAGAAAACTAACATTTTTTTTACAAAAAAATTTTTTTTTTTTTTTTTTTTTTTTTTTTTTTTTAAACGGACGACTCGGAGCGAAATCTTCCGAAAAGCAGCCGATGAGCGTCCGGCGTCGGTGTGAACTCCTTTAATGCTGTTTAAAAAGCATCTCAGGGAAATTCCTCAAGAAATCGGTCGGGAAAACGCCAAGAACACATTTCTACTTTGAAAATGCTAAAATATTAAATTATTTTGATTTGTTATGGATTTTTTTTTTTTTTAATCATAACATAATTCCCATAGTTCCATTTGTGTTACTCCAGAGTTTTGATGACTTTATTATTACTCAAAAACGTGGAGTAATAATAAAAAATTACTCCAAATTTTCAAATCAAACCCCACCCCACCCCCAACCCCGCAGGCCAAACCAAAAATTCCCGCCGGATTTAATAAGTTGTTTCCGGTAACCACGAATTTACTCGCATAGCAGCCGTAAATTACGGAGAGTGATTTGCATTTATTGACACCCACAAAACTCCATAAAAGGCAATGCTTGTACAGAGCTGAAAAGGACGAAACGACAGTAAAAGAGCGCCTCCTAAACCAGTCAGGTAATGCAGCTTAGCCACCGCGGCGCATTCTCTACCACAGACACGCGCCAACGCCTTCTCCTTTTAAAGGGTGCCATTACTTTTGTCCTACCTGAATGGCTAGCGTTAGTTGTCTTCGTTCATATTATGGCTTCTTTTGGATTGCTTTCTTTCAAGTCGTTAATATAAAAAGACCAAGTTTCGTGAACCGATTCGTGTCCAGTTTGAATAAAACGAGGCCCGATATCTGTATGAGCAATAAAGTGATAGAGTTACGAATTAAAGAAAGAGACAAGATCATGAAGGGTGCGTTCCAATAAACCTTTTTGGTTGTCTTTTAAGCCCTATTCAGTCTGGATTGGTTTTATATGCTCCGAATAAATACAGTAAATGGTAGAAACAGGGACTTACGTGACTTTTTGCTTTCCGGTTCTTCCTCCGCGTCCATCGGCTCTTCCTGCGCATCCTCGTCTTCCTGCTCTTCTTCATCACGGTCTTCCTGAGCCGCTCTGCTGCTCGAGTGTCTGGCGACTCGACCGGCTCGATTAAACCTGCGAACAGCGAGGACACTCAAGTTCCAGTGTGAAGTCTTTTCAGTCCTTCCGTGATTTCGCGATCGCAGGAATTAACACAAAAATCAAGCAAACGCCGCAGTATTCGGAGGGGCTTGCAGGTTCTCAAAAAATACTGCAGATCTGGGTCGAGACGAGTCATGTGACGTCATCACGACACGCATTCTGCCAAAGCCCTCTTCAATTCACGTGCGCCGAACATGAGTACAGCTAAAAGGTCTCATTTACCAAATCATTACGATTTCTCCAACTCGAGTGGAATGTAAAACGTACAAAAAAAAAAAAAAAAAAAAAAAAAAAAAAAAACTCCGCAAGCTGCATTGCACATTTGGAAAAAAAGCCACAGCAAAATCGAGCAATTTTGGCCACGACAATCACTTAATTTCCCATAATGAACATAAATAACCATTTTAAAAAGGTGCATTCGGTAAGAACAAGAACGTTTACATGTTTGTAAAGAAATAAACAAACAAACAAACAAACAAAAAAACCCTCCGTTCTCAGAGTACCTTGTATTTTGTGCCTGGCTGTGATAGGCTGCTTCCTCCTCTGGCTCCGCCTCCTCCTGTCGCTGACTGGCCTTCTCCAGCGCGAGCTCGTTGAGCCTCTGAGCGAGCAGCATGCGCCTGGAGCGCGAAGCGTAGCGGATTGCGAGCGTCACCACGCTCTGCGTCATCATCTCGGCCAACTCGACGCAGCGGAACTCGCGCTCCAGTTTACACGACAGCTGACGTGCGGCGAAACAAAGACGTGAACAAGAAAACTTCACAAGTATGCTACGTTTCCACTCAAATCCTTCGAAACTTACCGAAAGGAACGCTCGTATTAAATATTCTAAAACGGAGCAACAAGATGACGATCTATTTTGATTTATCGTAACGTCTTCCGCTCTGCTTAGCTGCTATAACGCAAGTGAGAACTGGAACTAACTTACCGCGAACATCTTCATCAGCAGCTCTTGCTGCTCCTTCTCCTGCTGCCTCTGACTCTCCTCATCCGTATCATAGCCGCTGGACGACAGGAAGCCAAAGTGATTGTGGAAGAGCACCGAGCGCCAGTACTGCTCCTGCAGACACGTTCGCGGAAAAAACGTCGTAAGCGTATCGCAAGCAGCGATCGGATTTTATTCGTGCATTTCGGCGTTATCGGTAATTATTTACTGCGTTAGTTCTAACATCACGTACTTCAGCATTTGATACGCCAGAAATGGCGTTAACAAAGCAATAATAAAACAAACTAGCTACGTTAACGTAGACCAACGTTCGCATTCGGAGTAAAACGAAGCCACGGTGACGGACAAACACCGGCGCTTAACGTAAAGCTTTTATCGTGATAAACTTTCGAGATTAAATCCCGATAACGGCACGGCCATACACGACCGTGCCGAATGCGTTTTTCTTCCGAGCCGCAAAATTTTTTTTAAAAAAAAAGTTAATAAACAAACAAACAAATAAATAAATAAATAAACAAACAGTATTGTCTTCACTACTATATGCACACAAAAACAAAGAACAATGAAAAAAATTGTCATACATGAATTAGTTATATTTAAATCATACTGACTAAATGACTAATTAAAAACGATAAATGAATTAATCATGTCTTCCAGGTCTTTAGAGAACACAGACGGGTCCCTTCACCACTGTTCACGCGCTTAATCTTACAGAACCTCGGAGTTTATAAACCGTCTGATCTGAAAACTCCGTTTGGAACGCGTCCCGGCAGGCATTCTGGTTTGGATGGATAGATAGATAGATAGATAAATAAATAAATAAATAAATAAATAAATAAATAGGTGCTAAACCGTTACGAGGACGCTGGACTCGGCTCTACGGACGTGATCTCGGCAGGAAGTGATCGCTTGTTATGATAAAGTATGATACCAAATGAAACGAATCAGTTTAAACAAAACCACGAGCAGAGGTCATGTACTAATCTCTGCACTGGTTTCTCTGCTGATTTCCAGAGTCTCCGTATCAGAGTCTCAGTCGGTACCTGCATACCTATCCACACCGGTCTGACAGGTGTAGACCAGTGTAACAGGAAACGGCTTATCACACTTCCTTCCCGGCATGAGCAGTTGATGAAAGTGGCAGATATTAAAAGGAACAGTACGTTCACACACACAACAAACACACACCCACACAACAAACAAACACACACCCACACAACAAACAAACACACACCCACACAACAAACAAACA